>JARHVA010000983.1:2067500-2317500 GCA_037957365.1 Torreya grandis | reverse complement strand
CTAGAAGAAGTGCATATTTTTGGGATCAATGATGGTCACCCACACCCTCTTAAACATTATTTTTTAGACCTATTCAGTGGAATTGACTCTCCACATGACATTGAGAGCATCAATTTGGATGTGTTGAGGGGAAAGAAGTTGATAACTTAACTAGGGTTGGTATTGGGAGAAGTTGTCTCAATAAGCTAGTTATAATTAATTCACCATGTAGAAGGATATTTAACACTAATTTTTTGAAGGTGTACATCATATATAGAGTCATGAATTCTAAATTAGACTCTTGATCATAGGCTTACAAGTTAAGCTGAGAACTGAGAGCATGATAAGGCATTAAATACCTATTTTGTTTATAAAAGAGGTTAGAGATGACCTTGATGCCTTTTATGAGAATCAAAATATTCTTGATCCAAAGTAATATATAACATGGCACTTTATAAAAACTAAAGACATAAGACCATTATAGCGAGTGGAAGTTCAGAGAGAGCCTAGACATGCAACCATAGTAAACTCATCTTAAATGTTTTTTGAGTAGTTCCTAAGCCTTCCAAATACTATTAACAAAAAATGTGTCCTCAATAACCACTAGGGATTAAGTGATTAAAAGGTTAATAATATTTAATTCCTTCCAATCTCCCTTTCCCATAGGCTTTCCTTGAGTGATATAGATACAAAACAATATTTTCCATGCTTTATCTCCTTCTAAGACTAGAATAATCCACTTTTCACATAAATTACGGCCTTGGATTTTAAAGTCAATAATATCAAGACCACCAAGGGATATTATTTTGAAAAAAAAATCCCATGCATCCTAATGGAAACCTTTAGTGCCTTCAAAATTTACCCATAAAAAATCCTTTAAAATTATATCAAGGTTGGCATAAGATGTTTTGAAGGGGAGACAACAAGAAGAGTAGTACCCATGTGTATAAACCAAAAATTTAGAGTAGATTTAAAACTTTCCTACAAGAGAGATAGGTTAAAAATTTCAAAATCCAAAATTTTCCTTGAATTGTTAAACTACATATATCCATAGATCTAAATAAGTGGCTTGGAAATGAAAGAGGATGCCCCAAAACTTGAAATGTTCACCTCATTAAATTTTGAGCCATTTATACTAAAGAATCCATTGAGATAAGGGAGAGATAGATTGTTTATAACATTGGTTTTTTTAATTGAATGGAAGAGCCTGAAGCTAGACAAAATATATCTAAACATTCCATAGCATTAGATGCATTTTTTTCTTCCTCAACAAGGTGAGGAAGGAATCACTAGTAAATTAATCATTAAACATTCACTTAGGAGAGTGGATAAGAGACATACCCTTAACCAATCCTTTGGAAGTATAATTAGCCTCAAGATAATTTAACCCTTTGGTAGCCAACACATAGGTAAGGGAAAGAGGGCATCCTTGAAAAATAGAGTGAAAGAGGCCAAATCATTTAGATTGAAAACCACTGATGGTGATATAAGCTCCAATTTCTTGAAAAATCATTTTAACACTGCTAAAAAATTTAAAGCCAAATATTAAAGTCAAAATCAAGCTAGACTGAAAGTCCACTCAATTATATCATAGGATTTTTCAAAGTCAATTATAAAAAAAGGTCTTCTATTGAAATTTCACGGCCCATTCCATTCCCTCCTAGACAATAATATTATTTCTAAGGATATATTTGTTACAGATGAAACTAGTTTGTTCAAACCAAATGATGAGTGGTAATAGATACATGAGCTAAAGAGTAAGAGCCTTGGAAATTATCTTATATGATATATTGAGAAGGGTAATGGGTCACCAATTGGTAATGAGCTCAATATCTCCTGATTTGGGGATAATATTAATGTTGCTTTGGTTGATCAACTTACTAAGATAATTAGTTTGAATGGCTTCCTATTACACCTAATGAAGATTAGGGAAAAAAATGTTCCATAAAATTTTATAGAACCCATAGAGAAATCCATCAAAACTAGGAGCTTTATCAATGGCCATTTTCATAGTAGCATCTTGAAACCTATCAATGGAAAGGATTCTATCACGTGTCGTTCTTAGAGCTTCAATGAGCCTATAAGGCACCACCTAGAGTAATTGAGACATAACATTCTCTCTTTCTGGGAATTAGGGTTGAGAAGCAAAGACCTTGTGATAATTAGTGATAAAAGCTTTCAAGATATCAAGAATATGAGTAAGGTGAGAGATAACTTCCTTGATAGATTTGAAAATTAGATGTTTTAATGGACCAGATAAGAACAAATAATTATTTTGAATCTATATGTCTAATATTCAACCATTACATCCTTGAATGAATTTTATTTCCCATATTTTTGTAATGTTAATCAATTTTGAGCTTATTCCTTCACATGGAAAATTTTAATTGTAGCTACTTATTGAAAGAAGATAGCTCTAACTCACGTGAAATTAGGATGATTTCATAGTGTGAAGAATTGTGAGAATTACATTAGATAAAAATTTATTTTATATCATAGATGTTAAGAATATAATTTGTCATATATATGGAATTTTAACACCACTAAATCCATCCAAGAGTTCCTTGAGGGAAAGGCACAAAATTCTAAACTCTAACAATGTGCCTCTTTATCTAGGAATGATAAAGATGGGTAGTGTTAAGATAATAATGCATATTGGAGATCCCAAGGTGGAGGGGAGGGGGGAGAGGTGAGATTTAGGAGAGGTGAGATGAATTCAATTTAGAACTTAATAAGAAGGTGATCTAAAAGCAACACATCTAGAATGATAGCTATATGGTAGTCAAAAGTTTTGGTAAAGTAAAAAGTGTTTTTCTTAGTTAGCATGGATCTATAAATATGTTTATCAACTCAATAATTTATAGATCAAATATTAGACTACATGAACTAAGTGGAGGTGGTAGAAAGTGGATATGGTGGTTGGGATAAAAAACTATGAGTTTATTGTGTAGGTAAAACCATGCCTCTCTTTCATCGATACATCAATGCATGGGGAGTAACCCCTCCTTGTCTTAATAAGATTAAATATTGTTGAAGTATCCACATATTATCTAGTTAAAATAATGGATATAATCAACTTACCACCATCAAAACATTGTCCTTTTCACTGTGTCATTAACTCATAAATGTTTGCAATATCAAGAAAATGACCATTGAAATAAAAAATATCCACACAAATTAATGAGTAGGATATGATCACCAACTGATAATTTGAGATGAAAGAGAGTAAAAAACTAAATTTATAACTCCCCCATGTCCCATATCATTCTCAAACATTTGGTAGATGACACTCAATGATATTGTTTTAATAGTGGAGGTGAGATAAAAACTTGAGATTTTAATTTCTTGTAGACATAATTTTCATGTTGTAAAAAACTTGACATGTATCTCAAAAAATATACTTATGGGTCCTGCCAATGAGGGTTCATACATTATAAGAGTACAAAATCATCGATAAAACTATGTTAGCATTTTTTTTCTCATTAATCTTGGTTAAAGAGGAAAAGTTGTTACTAGCTAGGTAGGAGTGATGGTGGTTTTTCATGAAATCTCTAAACTTAAAAGAATTTTTTTTATCTTGGGAATATTCACAATGTTATGTATGTGGTGAGGGTATATTCTCATATTGGTACACTAAATTTCATTCAAGTACCATAATGTTACCACCCATACACAAGTTAATCTCATCCTGATGAGTTTGTGATGGTTGGGAGGCCATTAGATGGCTTTATGTGACCGAGTGGTGGGACCAATTATTTTATGCTATTTGGGGTTTTAAAAAAACACACTTAAGAAAATAAAATTATTTTAAATGAATAAGAATACATTTAGATTCACATTAAAATACAACTAATAATACAAATTTACCTAATTTAGCATGTATAATAAATATAATTAAATACAGTTCAACCAAAGGATAGAGAGATAATATCTTGTTCAAATTTTAGATATAGGATGTGATAGTGATATGGAATCATCTTAGGGAATAAATTAGGTTTTAAAATCTACTCACTTTGATTTTTGGCTATTTTCACCTACAGGAAACTTGCACCAATCAGCTAGTTGCATCAATACAAATGCCTAACTTTAACATAGTTATCCAGACCTAATTACACATAAAAGTGCATTAAAAATCCTATCATACCTATGCTATCACCTATGTGAATATTTGGTACCTCAGAATAATTTTAGCTATGTGTGAGATCCATCGAATAATCAAAACCCTAGTCTTCTCACCTTTGACCTCTTGTAACTTGGTAAAAATGGGTTAACATATGAGTCAAGATAACCCTCATAATCTTGGTTATTGCTAAGTGCTAACTACATAACCAATAATCTAAAGAGAAACTTAGGCTCACATGTATTTCTCCCTCATAGGCATGTGTGTGGAATTATAACTATACAACTATATTCTCTTTTTCCTATATTAACCCTTGGTATAAATAATACAAGAGTATAGTGACCTTTTTAAGTGCTTCAGATGTTCAATATAGTACTGTAGTGTAATTTGATATCTTGAAATATAAAATACTTGATAATTATAACTTTATTGATCAAATTTATAGGTAATATAATCATACCATAACATTTATATATATAGGGATCTATTTATTTTAATTAGGACCTAGTGGCGTGCAAAAAATTGACAATAAGATGAATAAAGGGGATTAAAAAATGCTCACCAAGCAAAAGATATGGAACATAATAAAAGGATAAGTCTAGATACTTGTGTCATAGTTTGACACTTATGTTGATGTAAGAGTCCAATATAGGTGCAAGTGTCTAGAGGCTAAAAACATAGGGATGATAGAAAACACAAGTAGGGATCCCCATGATACACTAGATAAAAGAAAATTTACAACATATAGTCCCTCAAGGTTAGATAAAGCAAGTGAAATTAGATGGAACTAAAGAGGTCCATATTAGACCACACCAATAGATATCCAAATCCTATTCAAAATATGTATATATGTAAAAAGGCTATGAAACTATGTTTTTACTAAATATGGGTGTCTACATTCCCCACCCCCTTAATATAGTAATGCAAAAAATAGAAATTATTAGTTTAAATGAAAATAAACTAAATACCTTGGTGTGGACAACACACCTTATCTTCACTTGAACTATATTTGAACCTCTTGTTTGAATATTATTTACAAGGGAGGGCATATCACAAAGTAATAAATGTATATAATCTATATATGAATAATAATAGAAGGTAACATAAAGAATGATAACAGATATAATAAACCTATATATGTGCTATGTTGTAATGAATCTAGAATGCTAGAAATTGGATAAGTAGAAGGGGACTTGAAAATTCATTCATCTTCTAGCTAGGAAGATGAGTGAGATCACAAGTGGTAAACTAGGATGCACCTTAGTGGTGTTGTATTTGAAGTGGGGAGAGTTGGAAGCTCATCATGCCCCCAACCCAAAATAGGAAAAATAATATTTTATCCATCTAGAGTATCATATCAAAACCAACACAATTCAAGTGCATAACCTAGTAAGACTGGATGATTTAATCACTCCAATATATAAATAAAACCAATCATTGTAATTGGATAAGTCCCAAATAATAGCCTATAATAGTCCAACATGGGTGTCAGTCCATGATGTGAAAAATTCCATGATATAATAACAATATAAAATGTGATAAAAATCCATGATAACCTAGTGAATCTAGAAGATAGATCAATGTATAAATACCTAGGAGGAATGAACCCTCGTTCATACCCCTTGTCATATCTAGAGTGCGTGTGTAATGAGAAATGCATCAGATATATAAATCAATCCTAGCTTAGAGAGGATAGATCCTAATTACACTTTTGATTGGGGATACATTAGATAATTAGGGTTATGACCAATATGGGTCTACTAGACATAATCAAGGGACATCTTACCACAATAATGTCACTAGGGAGGATTTCAAAGCCTCCAATCAAAATTTTTCAATAATCCTAACTAAGACTTATGTTTTCATATTCACTATACTAATAACAAGTAAAGTAAAAATCTAATCTAGTGCTCACCAAAGCTTGTGTCATAAAATGGGGGTAATAAACACTAAAATTAAACATGAATAGAAGACATATACTCATGTTAATTTATACAAAATACTAATGCATGGAAGATAAGTACAAATGCATATCTATCTACTCTTACAAAGGAGGAAGAAAGTTAGGAATACTTACTTTTAAATACAAACCCATAGAGTCTCAATCTCTCCCTTGGACAAGGTGCTTTGCAAGAGGTTGTTATGGTATGTAAGGATGACAAGGATAAATCAAATCTAGGATACACAACCCATCAATTCATCTAAAATAATTATCCACAAGGAAATATCTGTATCTCTAAAGAAAGTATGAAACCATAAGCTTGTTGCTCAATTATAATGGTGGATAAGCAAATGTGCAATATATATTACCTCTTCTTTTCCATTATAAATGGAAAAATGATTATGTTTATATAGGTGGATCTAACCCTAAACCTTTCCAAATATTTTGGGTAACAAGGTTGACCCAATCGACCTAGTATCACAATTGACAAAAATTAACTAGGTCATAGACTAGGTCGGTCAGGGATTGACCTAGACCCTTAGTAATTTTTGTCAATAAGAATACAAGATTGACATAGCTAACATAGTCATGAAAACTATAAAAAAGTGGTTTAGGTTAGGATAAGGGCTAATGAAAGTGGTAAAATACTAGAGGAGTGTGAAAAATAGGAGTAAAATCTTAGGGAAATGGTTCTTAGGAGATAAGTGTGTAGATAGTAAGTGGAAAAAGGGACAACAATCATGCAAAGCACCAATGGTCTACCCATCACTTTCCTGGTGCACCCCTTAGGGTGTACACTCAGAGAGAATAATACTCGATGGGTTACTTCAAGATAAAGAGCATCAATAATTGATAAAAGTTTGAAAAATATTATGCGTATATATATGCCCCATGTGAAGCTCATCACGTGTCATGTACGTGCAATAGGGGATGGTACTATGGGAAAAAAATGTGACAACACATAATGTTGATGTTGAATAAAGTGCAGTAAGAATAAAATAAGATAAATAAAAGGATAGAATTGAAAAATACATACCTTTACTTACCTTAGTGTTGTAGATAAATAAGGATATTTGAGAGATGTGAAGGCATCCAATGTGAGGAACATTAGGCAAACCTATAGAGATTAGCAAAAAAGAGAAAAAAATTGAATTTTTTACAAAATAAGTATATAATAGTTAGAAATATTCTCTACAACATCTAGATTCTAGAACTTTTTATGGTTTGGAAAAAGATATAGTAGAAACAAATATATGATCAAAATAATAAATCCGATGGTAAATATTTGAAGGGTAAATATAAATAGGGTGAAAAAGAATTCATTTTAAATTATTTGTTATTTTGAGAAAAATAGAGCTCTGAGAGACCTAGTTAGATCCTAGAGAGTGAGGCTGGTGAGGAGATGCCATATGAGATGGGAAGGACAAATAGCAGTCACAACAAGTGAAACATAGGTAAGTAACTAAAAATTTCAAAATTTTGAGCATTTTTATTTGAAACTGAATGTTTGATACAAAATTGATAATTAGGAAAAATATAGAGAATGAAATGAACCCTAAGAAAATTTTAAGGACACTAGGGGTCAAATGGGGTACTAGGTAGGAAGGGGTCAGAGCAATAAATGCCTAAGGCATTTATGACAATTGGTTAAAAAGTCATCACAGTCAATGAACAAGGTTGATCAAGTCGACTTAGTTGGTAGAAGACAAGTATTTTAGTGGGCTGACTTAGTAGTTCATGGCCAACGTAGTTTGGTTTGGAAGAGGGTTGACATAGTACTATGTTGCCAACTTAGCTGTTTACTAAGTGGATGATACAATACTGCTAAGGGAAAAGAAGGCTGACTTAGTTTATTGAATTAAAGGTGGTCAACTTAGTACTATATGGCCAACTTAGTTGTTTTCTAAGTGGTTGATATAGTACTACAATGAAAGAATGGGGTTGATATAGTATTGTTAAGCTATAAGGTGGCCGATTTAGTACTAAAAGGGTTGATGTAGTTTAAAAATAGATCAATTTGGTAAAAAATGAATAAATTAAAATAAATTAGTTTATTTTTGGGAAATTTAAAGAATGTATTTTGATTATGAGTGAAATGGAAATTTAATACATCCTTTGTTGTTTGATATTTTGTAGAGAAACTAGATATTTTGGTGATTGGTAGATGCATTATGGCTACTCGTTCTACTAAAGTACTTGAAAAATGTAGATAGAGCTAGATTGGTTATATTGGGCTTGGGAGGCATCATGGAAATGTATCAGACCCCACTGAATGTTGATCTCATGGTCATGTTCCTAGGAGCCTGGAAGCATTTGACCAACACATTTATATGGGTGGTAGATGGGAATACCATAGAGGTTGGTATCACTTTGGAGGACATCCATGCATTGCTTTGATTGCTGATAGGGGGCACTAGTGATCATAGGGGCACTAGATAACCAAGAGGAGAGAGAAACACTAGCCTAATGGTTGACATGCTCAAATAATATTTATCTAAGATTAAGGGTGCATTTGTTTGATGTCTATATTTCACATATTTTAGATATCTAGAAGGCTATGATAGGACTTATGATAACATGAGTGTTGTGTCACAAGTTGGATGGCAAGGTACCACTATATGAGAGAGCCTTGTGCTGATCTATATTGGATTAGGGGGCACTCTATGACTTGGGTTCTATCATCTAGGTTCAACTCATGCACAATATGTATAGGATGTTATCAAGAGGGTAGAAGACTATGGGACCAATGGTACTACTAAGTATTTGTATATATGTGAGGTTCCCAATGTATCATCTAGTTGGGTTATCCCATATGGTTGATGATAGGTTACCTTGAGTGGAAAGATGGAGATATGATCAAGTGGCACGTGCCATGCCAAACATGCCAATGTTGTATATGGTCACATGAGGAGAGATCATGTGGTAACCCTATCCACACATTTTGACTGTTTGGTGAGTTGGGTGAATATGGCACTAGGGTTAGCATGAGTGGGGATTAAGGGCCATTATAGCTGGTGGGTGGAGTTGTATCTAATAGCACACTTATCAGGATAGTTTAGACTCCATCACCCAATGGATATTATAGTAGTGCCCACCTTTTATGCATGGTATGAAAGAGAACTAAGGGGGAAAGGAAGAAGAAGAGTACCAATTGAGAGATTGAAGATTAGACTACGACATGTGAGACCATGGAATAGTCTAGCATGAAAACCAAAGGTGGGAGGAGGAGAGGGTACAGATGTGGAATCCTGGGTACTATAGGTACCACAACCAACACCACAGTAGGAGTAGCAATGACCACCTTGATCACACCATTGATGGAGATGCTAGTAACATGTTAATGCCTGAATATGTATCATAGGTGCTCAGAGTGTTTAATAAAACTTATCATTATATAATTCTAAGAATTTAATGCATGATTTACAAGTTGTGATAATCCTATTATCTATTGATGGAATATAGGTGAAGTACATAGACAGTTTCATAATATTTATAATGTTTGGTGGCTGGGATCCACCATGGCCAAATAGTTAATCTATGTAAAATATGATGTATACAATGCTAAGAACTATGAATTATGATTAAGAACTAATGTAAAGACTAATATAATATGGATATTTACAATGAAAATTAAGATAGAGTGATCTGGTTAAAAAAAGATCAAAAGTAAAGGTAAGGTAGAAAAGAGATGTTGTTGATCTCCATTCTAAACATTATTACAAAGTTCAAATATCATCCAGGCATGAACTTAACCAATGTATTACATGAAGTAACATAAGATAAGATCCTATCATGCATCAAATAAACATCTAAGGAATGTGGGAAATAATGCAAATAAGAACCTAATTCACTTTAAATATTTACCCTTGCAAGCAAACAACATTAGCCCAAATGCAAGAAGATTAAGAAAAAAAAATAAACATAACTTTCAATTAACCTAAAATTGGCACAAGTTAATAGCTCTGCATTCAAATTTACACACCAAGAATTCAAAAGAACCATTAAAATATGTAAGTTAAAATAAACAAGTGAGAGAGAAGCTAGGATAATAAAAGACAAGCAAATTTAGACAAACTTTACAGAATTCCTTGCTTATGTTAATTGCTCAAAATTTAAAATTGGTTTTGGCTCAAAAAAATACCCCGTTTTAAAATTGATAATACTCTTTTTATAGAATACAAGGAAGTATGTTGGTCAATCATATCCAATTACAAAAGTACAAGTGTTAAGACAACTATCCTTTCTAAAAATGTTCTAAAAAACATTAGAATTTTGCTAATGGATTGATCTATAGGAAATCTGTTCTACAAGTTGCACATGCCTTTAAAAAAATAATATTCCTTCTCAAATTGTTGCAATTCTTAGTTACAAAAATAATATCCTTTATCCAACTAACCTTAAGGCCCCTTGTGCTACTGAAGTCCCCTGTTACAACTATAAGATCTTCATTTCTCTCTGATGTTGTTTATCAATTAGCTTCAAATTAACAATAGGTTCCATGAAGAGTTTATCTTCTTGGTCTACTAGGATTCTAAGATCTCTTGTCATTTCTTCCTAAAGCCTCTTTGATGCTTCTAGCTTCAGTAATTTTTTATTCTATTGTTAGGATCATGGGAATGTCCTTCATCTACTTGGATCAACTACTCAAGGCTTTGATTTTGTCCATCAATATAAACATAACCATATTGGAGTGGGCTAGGCTAACTATCTTGAATTCAAGGACTTGGCTCTTGGTCAAGGCTTTGATCAAGTCTTTCACTTGATAGCTTGAATCCTGCCATTGGCCAACTTGGCCTGTAGCCATGGAATTTTGATTAATTATTGCCTCCTATTTAGTTTTGACTAAATTTTAAGGAATTTAACAAGTCAATCATGGTGTCCTCATATAACTTGAATATGTCTGATTGACAATATGACAGTCTCTTCTAAATTTTATTCTATTACAAGATGCCTTTAGTAGAGCTTCCTTGTAGACATGTTCTCTTTTTGTGATGGCTTATTGGTTCAAATTGTGTAGATTTGAAAACTCTCCCCTTTGCATCTGAGGTCAAATAAAGTTCCGCATCTTCTCTTGAAACTCCCTTGTGAGATTCCATGACTGTGAGTTTGTTAAAATTGCTCACTAGTGGTCTGTAGTTTAATTCTAAATCAAATTACCCTTACATAGATGATAATTCAGCTTCTCTGACTTGATTATGATCAATATAGGGTCAGATTAGGGATTTTATGCATGTTAGGGTTCTCTTGAAGGTTTTTATAGTGCTCTAATGGTGGTATTTTTTTGAACCTGTGTGAGATTTAATCCCAATTGGACTGCATACTTATGCCTTTGCATTTATCGGGTTTGTAAAACCCTCCACTTGGCATATTATACTTATGTGGCATCACCATGGCATTTTCATGGAATTTTTCTCATTTAAATTTAAAAATTGATCATTGTCTTTTGAAAATTCTTTCTTGATTTCACATCACTGGATCATCTTGCACAGATCAACATGGACCACCAATCTTGATTTGAGAACTCCAACATCATTAACTGCTCACTACATTACCTATAGTTATGACACTTGTCATCTTTGCATTTGTCTTTGAATTTTAAATTTTCACTATGCATCATCTAATCATATTTATCTGAGAAAATGCTAATCATTGGATCTTGATCTTTAAGGTTGAATGCAATTGGTTACCCAGTGTTCTTTGGTTGTGAGTATGACACTTGTCACCTTCTCACTTGTCCTAGGGATCCATTAAAGTTTTGAATCGATACACACCATTAGATAAATATTTCATGAGCAAACATGCACCATTAATCTTTTAAATATGCTAGATCTTTAGCTTAGGGTTAGGGATTTGATTTTTTAACTTTAATCTTGCACCATTGATCTAGTTCATCTACGTATACATGGATCATTGATCCTATGAATAAAAATGAAATTTAAGTCAATGCTTGAGAAAATATATAAATTAACATAATGTTTTTGGACTATGGTTTTATTTTGTGTTAATAAACATGATACAACCATAGGTTAAACATTTTAAGCTAAGTTCTAAGACATAATAAAGGGGACCCTATGAATAATCAAAGACATAACATATAGTTCTAGCCTAAGGTTTGTTTTATTAATAAATACAATGAACTTTAGGGTAAGGATTCTAAGATAGGTCTATAATAAAATGGACCCTTTTTTTAGTTAGACCATGTGTAAATAAAAGGGACCAAGGGCCATGGGACATAAAATGCACCAAGTATGAATTTTTTAGACTAAGGTTTAGTTGTGTTAATAAACATGACTAAACCTTATTATAAAAAATAAACTAAGTCTTGATCAAAATTAAAGTGTTCCCATGTAAATTTAATCCCATGTAAATATGAACTCAATTTAAAGGGCATGAGATAGGGTAATTGGAATTAAGGTTTTAAGCTGATTAGATATGAATTCAACTTGATTTTCAACAAGCCAAAGGATAGTAAAAGATCAAATTATTATTAAATCATAAAACCCAGACATTGATAATTCCAAATAGACCTCATTAGAACCACAATTGGAAAACATAGATATCTAATGTCAATAAATTTAGATAACGGAAAACTAAAATCATGAATAAATATGCCAACTAAATCAGGTTTGAATTATCTTCAAATAAATACTATGTGTGATCATGCTAGTGGTAATATGATCAAATCAATTTTAAAGTTTAAGGTACAAAATTTGCATCATCTAACACAAGGATCCCCATTTTTCAATATTGGGGGTGTGTTAACCTCAAAAAATGGAAAATTTTATGGAAACATAACAATATGTTAGAATTTAGAGACTCTGGTTCAAACTAAAAACTAGTTTATTATTCCATTTGATCAGTTATCATTGAGATCAATTAATGATTGAAACAAGTCTTACACATGTATAATTAAGGTCAAACATTAAGACCTAGTCATGATGTGTGTTTAATTTGATTCTGCTTACTATTTTTTATGGGATTTGGGGAAATAACTTCCAAATTTCATGACTTAATCATTAACACTGACGTTCAGCATGTTTAGATATTCAATAAGAATCATTCTTTAGCTCAGGGAAGGCTTGGGCATTGACCTTATGCCAACCAAGCATCCATAGCCCTGAAAAAGATGCCTTTGGCTTTGTTCAAGGCCTTACTCCACTACTAGCTAGGCATCCATAGCCCCGATGGAGTTTACCAGAATCACCTTTGCTTAGAAATCTCTTGCATTTTATAATAAGGTTATTATTTTTTGTATTTTTCAAGTCATTTTAACTTTATATCATAGTTTGGGAACTAAGTTATCCAAGTTTTGGAATTTGGTCAAGTGTTTGATCTTTAGACAATCATCCTTTGTTTCAAACTTTATCTTAGGCAATAATGTTTGTAAAGTGCAAACATGATTGTATCTTAATAATTCAAGCTTTCACCCCACATGTGCAATCCTTCTTAAAACAAAGATAAGATCATAAAAATGCTCAAAATCCCAAGGAATAATTATTATAACCATCAATATTTACTATTTTCTCAAAAATATAACATTAAGTTCATATTTCAACAATCCATGGTTAGCTAATGTTTGAGGGTCATACCTACATTCCTGATTGATGAGGTTCTTGAGCATTTAAGTGAACTTTGAGTTGAGGGTTCTCCAAAATGACTTATTAGAAGCAAGAAACAAATTATAAAAAGAAAACACACCAAACAAAAAGTAAACAAACATAAAACAAAGAAATATGCAATAAATATATACAAACAAGGGACAGGACAGAAATAACAAAAATAAACTAACCTAACCTACCTATACTAACTCTAACTAGTCTTATAGTTTACTCCATGAAGACCCCAAGTGAGAGATCAAATAATTATTGCTTAAGGTACTAATCATTGGTGGGTAGTGTGAATTCTTCTCCTTGTAAGTCTTTCAACTTGAAGGTGTTGTCTCCAAGTATCTCAGGAATATGATAGGGACCTATCCACAAAGGTGTGAACTTCCCATGTTTACCCTTAGGCTCAGATGCCTTGTCCTAAAGAAGAACTAAATATCCTTCCCTGAACAAATTTATCTTTGAATGCTTATCAAACCACTTTTTCACTATGATTTGGTGCCTTCTAAAATTATCAAAAGCCTCTTCTCTTGTATCTTCCATCTGAATAATGCCAAGAAACCTTGATCTTGCAAATTATTAATTGTCTTCCATGTATTATTGTATGAACATGTATGTTGGTAGCTTGAGGGTGATGGGGAATATGGTTTATTGACCATAAACTAGTAATAATGGTGATGCCTTTTGTTTGACTCAAGTTTTATCTGCCCAAAGGGCATACTTAAGTAGCTTGTGTCATGTTCTAGGTTTATCAGTTGTAGACTTCTTTATAGCCTTCATCAAGTTTTTATTCATTGATTCAGATATTCCATTACCTTGAGGATAATGGTTTGATGAGAACTTGAAAATGATGCTATTATCATATTCCCATTCAGTCATCTTAATCGATATAAAAGTACATCTATTATCATAGACTAGAAATATTGGCATGATGATCTTTTTGCATATATTCTCTTCGAATAATTTGATCACTTTTTTAGTCCTACACCATTTGGTTTCCACTAGTTTAGTCCATCTTGTGTAGTATTCATTAGTATTCAGAACATACTTGTGACCATATGAGGAATTGGGGTTGATGACCCCCATAAAGTCTAATCCCCATTGTGTAAAAGGTTTGTCAATCATGACTAGATTTAATGGAATGGATGCCTTGGGATATTTGGTGTTGAAGACTTGACATGAGTGGCATTCTCTCACATGTTTGTGAGCATTCTTGAATATTTTAGGCTATTAATAACCAACCCTTAATATTTTGTGTGTTGTTGTGCTTTTAGATGGATGTCTACTTCCTAGCTTTTCATGAAAGGTGCTCATGATCTCAGCTACTTCACTCTTGGAGACACATCTCAAGTATATGATTTCAAAGTTATTTTTATATATCACTCTATCTTTGATAAAGAAATGGGCTACCTTGAGCCTTAGATCTTTTCTTTGTTCTTTACTTAACCCTGTCGGACAATAACATTGATTAATAAGTAGACAATGGGATCATACCAATCATTGGGTCTGGAACTTTGTTGCTCTACCTGCATAACACTTGGATTGAGATTAGTATTGGTAATAAACTAAATTAAACCTTGGAACCTTACCAATTTGGTAGTCTTCATCTCAATGTCATATTATTGGTGCATAGACATCCACTTACCTCTCCTTTCTCCTAGTTTATTTTGACTTAGCATGAGCTTAGTGGTAGGGTCTGGTAGGATTGCATGCACCTTATTCCTAGGAATATAGTGTTTAAAAATTTTCACTACCTTGACCAAAACACATGATTATTTTTTAATCAAATAATAGTTCAACTCAATATTTTTAAGGTTAGTGCTTATAAAATCTATTAGATGATCACATCCATCTATCTTCTGAGTTAGAACTATAAATACTATATGATATGAAGATTGTACAATTGCCTCTTTGATATCTTTGAAATCCTTCTTGGTATCTTCATTCCATGTGATCTTACATCCTTCTTCAACATATCATTCAATGGCTTCACAATTTCTGCAAAACTAGAAATGAATTTTCTTAAAAAGTTTATTTTACCAAAGAATAACTTCAATTCCTTCCTAATATTAAGGGGATATAATTTAGATATTGCATCTAATCTATCAGGGTATATAGAGATTCCCTCCTTAGTGATAACATGTCCTAATAGTTTTCCCTCAATAACATAGAAAATACTTTTATTTAGGTTAAGAGAAATCTCGTACCTTGTGCATCATTCAAATACCTATTGTACGTGCATAATATGATCCTCCCTATTTTTAGAAAATATAGTCAAATCATCTATGTATATGATAATTTACTTACTTTAATGACCTTGTCATCAAGTTTGCCTTCAAGTTTGTTATCATCAAGGGCATTTTCACTAGTTTCATCAATGGAATGAGCTTCAAATTCTCTTGAGCTAGTCATGAAGTCTAGGATTTTTTGGTCATCACTAAATACCTACAGATGGTTTACATTATCAAGGACTAAAGGGCATGAAACCAACTCAATACTAAAGTTATGGGAGTTTTTTCCTAGTATAAGATTGGTAGATGCTCATGCAAGCTCATCAAGAACCTTGTTCTCTTCCCTAGGGATGGAAACACTGTTAAAAGCATAAAAATATTTAATCAAATCCCAGAATATAAACTTGTATCTTTTAAGATATGATAAATTGCATTGGTAATTAATTCTTACTTGATTAACCACTAGCTCTAATTCACCATACACTATTAGTTTCTTAACTTTATACTTGATGGAAAGTTGTAATCCTAATATTAAACCTTCATATTATGCAAGATTATTAGTGTAAGGAAACTAAAGTATATAAGAAGCATGATATTATTTACTAATAGGGTTAGTTATAAAAATTCCTACTCCTGCTCCAAACTTACACCTAACACCATCAAATTGTATTTTCCATAGTCCAAACACAATATGAGAAAATTTAGAGTCACATATCTTAGAAGTCTCAAGAGTGTACACTCCTAAATCAGAGTCTACCATGTTAACCCTTTTATTGAACACATTATACTCAGTGATAATTTGATTAATTTTAGGCTCTCCTTCTATCCTAATTTGGTTGGGTACTCCCTTCTAAAATAACCACATATGTGAACAATCTGTTGACATATAACCATTCAAGCTCCTAGTCCAATCTCTCTCAACAACATCCCATAAACATCAAGGATGTCCACCACTTGGATATCAATGAAATGTTAGATCCTTATCTTTGAGGTAATATACATGTGAACATTTAACAAATTGATAATTACTTTTACTCTTGACTTATCTAATTGAGTTATAACTCTATCATATTTAATTGGAGTCAAACCAAGTTACTCATAAATATCTACAGGCATAATGTTTGTAGATGCACCTAAATATAAAAAATAATTATGAAAATTTTTAATAAAGATTTTTAATGTTAAAAATAAAGGTGGGACATCTAATTTGTTATTGTGTATTGATACATTGGCATGTGTAATCTTTTGTGGTTTAGCAAGGTTTTTACTCAATGACTTGTTGAGCAAATTTGACCCTGTAGATCAAATTGGGACCCCTATAGGAAAAACATTGTTTTTAAGGTGTTTTATGGGTCTAATATTATGTCATAGGGTTTATTATGATTCCTTTGATGTCATTTCATGTCATGTTAGCCTTGGCCATTAGTCATTTTAGTCTTTATGTCCTTTTGATTCATTTTGAAGGTTAAAATAGAACATTAAATGACTTTTATGATATATTTGGGAAATGTGAAGGTGTATAAAGGTTATATCATGTGACATGTGTATTAATAAGTCTTTAGTAATTGTTACTAACTGAAAAGTGGTAGGTTCTTCAAAAAATGGGTAGTTTTCTTTAAAAATGAGCATTTAATGAGGTGTATGAAATTGTATGAACTCTTATAGTTGGGGACATTTTAGGATTGTCATTTAGTCTTCCATACATTTAATTTAGTGATAAATTTGATCATAAACTTCAATAAATCAAGAAAAATTCTTATTAATTCTTCTACTAGGCTTGGCAAGCAAGAATGGCCTTCGAGTTTGTACTTGGTACTATCAACAACATAATTTTTAGGAAAAATACTCTTGGGGGTGTCTTATAAACTTATTAAAATTAAATTTTATGTTTTTTTGAAAAGGAATGGTGGCTTTTAATTTATTAACTATTCCTAAGAAATTGACCTATCCAATTTGCTTGTTAATCTATGTACGCTATAGGTTTTGCCTTAGTTTGGACAAGTCCATACCTTTAAATTACTGATGTTGTTTTCATATGATGTTGAATCCATAATAAAATTATCTCAATTATTGGTTTAGTGTTTCAAGGTGTTTGGATATGAAAATCATCTCATGTTACAAGAGGATTCACCTTTCTATGTTATATGTAGTTTTTCACCATTTTCAAGATCCTCATGCTTTGGTAGTGATTATAGGGGGTATAAATAAGTTAGTTACCATGTTTTAAATGTAATATTAACCCCTCACATTTATATTCTCATTTTCTAAGCAATTCTCCATGAGTGTGCAGCCATAAGTCACCATACATTTAGTCTAGTTTATGACTGTCATATACAATCATTTGAATGAGCAGTGTTAGCGATATAATACATTCATAAGAGAGTGAAAAATAACACTATGGTGATGGACACATATTTATCACATGATTTATAAAATGGAGTTCATAAAATGGTATATGATCAATATGAGGGAAACCTTTTCTTGCTATACTCAGTTTCCTGCCATTAACGTACATGTGCAAGTGCTCTCATGAAGACTAATCATGTTGAAAGGGAGTTTGATAGTTTTTTCAATATCTTAGAGTTTAAAAAGTGATTTTTTTCCCTTGGTTAAATCATTATAATTGATCATAAACATACATCTCACATACTACCTAGTTTGATTACTGCATGTGTATGTGTAAATGGCCACCTTTAGGTGTTAGTAGAGAGTTAAGGAGTTGTTTTGAGGCATTGAAGCATATGATGAACTCATCCTTGAAAAAATAAAAAAAATTATACCATTTAATACTTAATTTAATGGATAGGTTGGAAAATGGAGTTGAAAATCACTTCCAAAGGCAATGATTATAGGTTTAAGGACCATTTTCCCTAAAACAAGAAAATAGAGGCCTAAAGCATTTTGTTGGAGAAGAATTATGAAAATAATGGTCATCTATTGTAGCCTTTATCATGGAGAAGATTTATTAAAAGGATGAATCCAAGAGGATTTATGGATCTTGATTTTTTGGGGCCTCAAAGTTTCCCGTTTATGCACTAAAACCCTACATTGACATCTATAGGATTTTGATCCAAAAGAGACCTTCTCCACTCAAGTTGCAAAAATAGACCATGCCACTATGATTGGATGATTCCAAATGGTTTAAAGGAATAATTTTGATTTTAAAGTTCACTTAATAATTATTAATTACTATGTTTCAGTCTCATACACACCTACATGTGTCCCTACCTTTATGGACATTCACCTACAACAAACTTTAGCTCTTAACTCAGTCATGAAGTGAGATTTAAGCATGGAGATATAAATATTGGTTATTGAAAGATGAATAAAAATGATTTAAAAATATCTCATGGATTTTATAATGAATCTATAGCATAGTTTTAAGGATAAAATCTCCCTATAGGACTCTGTACAGTCAACTATAGGTGACTGTAGGGTAACAGTGAATTGAGAAAG
The DNA here is from genome assembly GCA_037957365.1 of Torreya grandis. Lineage (NCBI taxonomy): Eukaryota > Viridiplantae > Streptophyta > Pinopsida > Cupressales > Taxaceae > Torreya > Torreya grandis. The sequence continues at coordinate 2,298,168 of JARHVA010000983.1, read as the reverse complement.
GGTATCTAGGTGATGATCTAGTTTATAAAAAGTGAAAAATGGGTCAAAACAGGTGTGAAATGAACTGAAGAGACTATATAAAGGTTTCAAACATTGTTTTCAAATCTTGACCATGCATTTCTACCTATAAGTACAAGCCTTAGAGTAGAACACAATCAAAAGTGACACTTAGTCTTAGCTAGGCAAAATGTATGGAAAGGTATGAAAAGAGTTAAGGTGATGAGAAGACATCAGATAAATCAATAATTATATTCATGATATCAAGAGGATATTGATATGGAAAAAAATAAAATAAAGGAACCTGGCCATACAACATATAGTCCACACCAAAAAATCCTACACATAGTCTATCTTTTGCACAATTTGCCTTAGAATTTGAGGGAGTTTGGAGATCAAATGACTGGGGATGAAATATTATATGGATAATATTAAAAAAAGTTATAATACCCTAAAATATTCATTTGGTCTGAGAGAATAGGGGAAGTGCACTATATTTTGTCTCAAACAGAGGACACTTCCCTTGAATGCAAACTATCAATTTTGAAGAAAGTAGGGATAAAGGATGAACTAGAAACTAAGTGAACTTTTCTAGGGGTGTTATAAGTTATAGGAAATATAAAAAAACATGATAAAAACCTGATAGAAGGAGGTAACCAAATAAGCTGGTCTGAATGGCTATGTTTACAAGCAAGCCTATTAGGTAGGTTTAGGCTTAGAGGCCAAATGAAGAGTCACTTTCACTTAAAACCTTGGTAGAGAATTAAAATTTATATGGGAATGTTTATGGGGACATTATATAGTTTTTAAATCTTGTGGAGTGAAAATAATCCCAATTGGATGGCCTAGAACACAAGGGTTACAATAGACCTGTTAGGCAAGGTTTAAGCCTAGTGCCTAAATGAGAAGTCATCTTCAATTCTAAAATTAAGAGGTAATTTTAATGGATTATAACATGATTTTAGGGTAAATTAAGATGTTTAAAATCCTAAATCTTTCAGAGAGAGCATAAGGAGAGCCATTTTTGGCTTAGAACCAATTCAAACCTATAGGGAATGGAGAAGTAGGCTTTATAGGAGAAGTCTGGATGATCACATCTTCTTGGATGTTTTTAATGGAGGAAAAATGAGATTTGAGGAGTTATATAGGGTCATAAAAATAAATTTTATGGCATTAAGTTGAGATTTGGATATCAAACCTTTATGAAACATCACTAAAAGTAAAAACTACTCAAAACCCTTGGAAGGACCTGATTGGGAAAACAAGGCTAGAGATACATCAAAATAGACAAAAATTACAAGGAAAGTTGTTGGAGGTTATATATTAATCTTCAAGGTTTCCCTTCATTAAAATTTTTGTTGACCTACCTGTACGGACAGGGTACAAAATGGGTTATTTTGACTATTTTATGCATTATGCAGGTTCTAAGAGATTCCAAAATATGAAACCAAATTTAAGATAAATATTAATAATTTAGATAACTAAAAATTTCTAATTAATTCCTTGTAAAATCTCCTAAGTTTTCCTACCAGATGCTTCATCTTAGCTAGTCAAAACTAGCATAGTGAGCATGATGGTGAGAAGGGTGAAAACTTCAAGTTAGAGTCTTTTTAAGGTGTGCCTAATGCCTCTAAGGCCATGGAGGGTCTTAAAAAGTGTCATCCACTCCGTTTTATGGATTTTAATGGTAAAATAAATCCAAATTTGAGGCCAAGTGTGTAGGGTGTGTGAAAGAAGAGTTATTTCAACTAAAGATGGTGATAGCTCATTTTGGGAAGATTCTAGATGACCAAGAATGAAACCAATGCATGGAGAGGCATGTATGAAACACATTACTATAATTTAAATAATTATACCTATCCATAGTCATGTATTGGATGTTTAAATATGGCTAAATCATGAAGGTAGTTTGTTGAGCCAAAATGAGAACTTCTACACCACTTTTCAAGAGTTTCATGACTTGGGGTGACACTTGTGATTCCTTACCTTCAATGGTTCATTTCACATATTCTTATAATGCATATTTAACTCATTTTATAATATTAACATGTGTCTTTGTGACCTTTAAACTTCTTTCTTCTTCTCTCTCTCTCTCAAGTTTTATAAGAACTAACCATTTTGGTCTTTGTAACTCATGCTCCACCTGACTATGGTGAATCCCTACTCATTTATATACCATGGATCAATAAATACTACTTATTTTTACCTCTTCCATGAATTTTCATAGTGTTTTCACTTGGATGATTGATTTTTCTTAGTGATGACTCTTGTTTCCTTAGCATTATTGTTTCATTCTCTCACCTCTTTGCAATTGGAAAGCTTCTTCTCGTAGGTCATGTGAAGTGTTATAGGAAGTGTAAAGGTTGAGTGATTTACCCTATTCAATAGTTTCATTCTAGACCTATTATCTATTCCTCCTAGCCTAAACATTCATTCATAACCACATAATGAAACATTGATGTGAGAAGATGCAGATTAGAGAAGTGTATGTTTGGTTAGTCCCTTGTTCTCATGTGTAACATGCAGCTGGTTGGAAGTCATCAATTAATTTGGTGTATCACCTCCTTTAGGATAGTTTTATTTCATTTTTATCTCTCCTTTTTCCCTCACAAGTTTAGGTGTAGTAGTGATTTATAAGTGATACATCAAGGGAGCTAGCCCTATCTAGAAATTCACCTCATTCTTAGGCTACACATAGCTTAAAGATGTTTTAATTGTCCCACTTGGATGAGGAGAGCTTAGAAATATCCTCAAAGGGTGAATATACAAGTGACAATAGTTTTTGGCATGCTCGATGGGACTCTTAGTCTAAGAAGTTGAAAGATTTATAGTGTTGTATTTCAACACATCAACCTTTGGAGGTATCTATCTAAGAATCAATGGTGACTCTGAAGTTACATCAGCTGGTCAAACAGCCTAGGTATTCTTTTTGAATATTTTTAATGATAATTATTTGTGTTCTTTCTTCCTAATGAAGTTCCATGGGTGACCTTGGTGTTGAGTACTATTTTACACAAGTTGGTGAGACATTTCAAGCTTATGGAATTCCTTATCAACCTTTGTGTGAATATTACCAACCTTGTAATGATACTTATCAAGTCCAAAATGAATCTTATCAGCCTTTTTATGAGTTATATCAGCCTTATAACTAGCCTTCGCAATATCTTATTCCTCCTAGTAAACCTAATCACTTCTCAAGTAAATCCATTTCCACTTTCAAGCAAACTCTCTTGGGATATGAGAAGTACATGATACATCTTGACACACAAAGGGAACATGGTCTAGATATTCCTTGACATTTCATTCACAAGGTGAGAGATACATTAGAGCTAGTCAAAAGAGAGTGGGCACCTATTGGGAGAGCCAATTAGCAAAGGCTCACAAGTGAGATGCTAGATGTGAGTGGCCTAGTTTCATCCTTAGAATATAGGATAAAAATTCATGAGAATAATCCTCACCAAACCTATTATCCTTCATATATACCTCTCCAAGAGTGATATAATCCCTACTTGACTCCTACTTATGAACCCAATCAAGCTTATCAAAGCTATCTTTTCCCCATTCAGCTAGAAGAGAGAGTTGGAAAGACAAGCCTTATTTTTGAAATAAATATTGATAGAGAGATGGAGTTGGATAATAATAAAATAAAAAATTATATATAATTAGCAAAGGAAGTGGAATTCAAGCCCTCATTTCCCTCTCCCATTTCATACCCACCTCAAAAAGTGACCTCTAGATATGAGATTCCAATTTGGAGACAAGGTGGAGAATCCAAGCCTAAGGAGATTACAAGTTTATTGAATTATTCATACACTCCTCAAGTTACATAAATACCTCAAGAAGAGACTCCTAAGCCTAAAATCCTAAGATGGAGTAAGGTAGTGGAATCATGAGGAAAGAAAGAAGCTAAAATCCTAGATAAGGAGTGTGAAGTTGAGAAAGAGCTTGATCCTATGCAAGTCCCTCCCACCCTTATTCAAGAGACCTCTTGTGTTCCATGTAAGCCATATTATACTCCTTATCCTCATGAATATTAATGTAAAATTTAAGAGAGACTTTTCCAAGAGAACCTAGCCAAGAAATTGAAGAATTAGAGTCAAGGATGAAATTGCTAAGTCAAGGTGTGATGGAAGCTTTAGACCTAAAAGAAGATCCTATGCCTAAACACACCCCATATAACCTCCCTCAAGAGAGTGATCAAGCTAAATCAGATGTCAATGAAGTCATTTTAAAATTTAAGGAATAAAACCAAGCTATTTTATCCCAAGGTCTACCTCACATTCCTCAAGAGATTCTAAAAGGGTTCCCTACAATTCATTCTCAATCTGATTTTGATTACTATGTTCCACCTCTACCAACTAGTTCATCTTGTACTCACCCCATAACCATTTGCCTTGATGGAAATTTGATGTGGGAACCTAAAGAGGAGGATTTGGTTGACGAAAATTTAAAACTCTTGATTAAAGAAAATATAACTCCTTGACAGCCTCATTGGGCTAGGTCACCTGATTTCAAAATGCTGAGTCTTGGCATCACCAAGAAACAAAAGGAGATTGAAGATAATTCAGCCCTTGAAAATCAAAATTATATTATGGAAATTGAGATAAAATTTGATATCCCTCATTATTTCCTAAGTGTTGAATAAGAGGTGAGTCGTTGTGTTGAATCTTCTTGGTTGGTTGATAATGAAGAATGCCTTTTTTATGTCAAAGAATAAATCTTGGATGAAGTCCTTTTGGGTTATAAATAAGAGGATGAAATAGATTATCTTGTTATTCCCCTTTATGATACTGATCAAAGAGAAGATGAGGACTTTTGGAAGTATTCTGAAAACATTTGTAATGAGTTTGAATCTTTCAAGGGGTATACAACTTCTTTGGAGCTGATTACAAGTAATGGTAAGCATGATGACAATTTTAAAAATTTAATAGATGAGCAAGAGAAAATTTCACCTTAGCATTTAGAGGTCAAGAAAAGATTCTACTTCCCTCAATCTTCCAAGGAACAAGAAACTATTCCTCTTGAAATCATGCCTACCAATAAGATGTAAGCTAATCATGAGATGAAGAGTGCACAGCAATATGATGTATGTGTACAAGGCCAAGATGAATATATTTACATTGGAGACCTATTTTAAGATGGTATATTTTAAATCATAGCAATTGAAGTGCAAATAATTAGGTCTGATCTATCAAGTATTCAATCCAAAGAGCAACATGCTTAGTACCATGATTCATCTCATGAAGAAGGAGATGCAAGAAACTTTCCTTTTGATCCTAGAAAGGGAGGTATGCTTAATTTTTATTTGTATATAAATAGTTTATTCTTATTTTCCCTAAGTGATTTGAGCATGTGTGTGTGTGTGTGTGTATGTGTGTGTCTTGTTAGTTTGTTTGTTTACTGTTATGTGTGTCCTTTATTTCGTGTGGTTGAGTTAGTCAATTGGTCTTGTCTTGATCCAAGATTTTGGTCAATGGTCAAATGTCTCCTTATTTTGTTTCATATTTTATATTAATCCCTAAGCCTAATGGATAGATAAGGCTACTAATCTTTAGCATAGCAGGCATGCTACCTCTATGAGTCACCAATTTGTTGACCAAATTTGACCCTACAGGTCAAATTAGGACCCCTATAGGCAAAAATTTGTTTTCTAGGTGTTTTATGGGTCTAATATTATGTCATAGGTTGTATTATGAGTCTTTTGATGTCATCTTGGCCTTGGTCATTAGTCATTTTAGTCCTTATGTCCTTTTGATTCATTTTGTGGGTCAAAATAGAATATTAAATGACTTGTACAGACTCCTTGGGAAATATTAAGGTTTAAAAAGGTTATGTCATGTGATATGTGTCTTAATAAGTCTTTATTAACTATTACGAACTAAAAAATGGTAGGTTCTTAAAAAAAGGGCAATTTTATTGAAAAAATGAGCTTTTAATGAGGTGTATAGAATTGTACAAATTCCTATAGTTAGGTAAATTTAAGGAGTGTCCTTTGGTATTCCATACACTTAATTAAGTGATAATTTTGATTAAAAACTTCAATAAATTAATAAAACTGCTTATCTCTTCTTCTACTAGGCTTGGCAATCAAGAATGGCCTATAGGTTTGTACTTGGTACAGTCAGCAAGAGAAGTTTCAAGAAAAATGATCTTGGGGGTGTATTATAAACTTAGTAAAATTCCATTTTATTTTTGGTTTCAAAAAAATGGTGGTCTATAATTTATGAACCATTCCTAAGAAATTGACCTATCCAATTTGATTTGTTAATCTGTGCACCCTATAGGTTTTACCTTAGTTTGGACAATTTTGTACATTTCAATTACTGATATTGTTTCCATATGATGTTTAATCCATCCTAAAATTATACCCATTATTTTTTAGTGTTTCAAGGTGTTTGGATATGAAAATCATCTCATGTTGTAAGAGGATGCACCTTTCTATGTTACAGGTAGTTTTTCATGATTTTCTAGATCCTCATGCTTTGGCAATGATTTTAAGGGGTGGAAATAAGTTCATTACCATGTTTTAAATGTCATATTAACCCCTCACCTTTCCATTCTCATTATACAAGAAATTCTCCATGAGTGTGCAACCATAAGTCACCTATAGTCAGTCTACTCTATGACTGTCATATACAGTCATTTGAATGAGTTGTGTTAGGGCTGGAATACATTTATAAGTGAGTGAAAAATATTCCTATGGTGATGGAGAAATATTTATCACATGATTTATAAAATGGATTTGATCAAATGGTGTATGATCAACATGAGGGAAATCTTTTCTTACTACACAGTTTATTGCCATTAACGTACATGTGCAAGTGCTCTCATGAAGACTAATTATGTTGGAAGGGATTTTGATAGTTTTTTCAATCTCTTAAAGTTTAAAATTTTCATTTTAACCCTTGGTGAAAGCATAATAATTGATCATAAACATACATATCACATACTACCTATATTGCTTACTGCCTATGTATGTGTAAATGGCCATCTATAGTTGTTAGCAGAGAGCCAAGGAGTTATTTTGAGGCATTAAAGCATATGATGAACTCATCCTTGAAGTCCTAACGTGTTTTAGAAGATATAAGGATAAATTTAAGGTATATTTTGGAAAATTGAGTTGAAAATCACTTCCAAATGCAATGACTATAGGTTTAGGGTCCGTTTTCCCTAAAACCAAAAAATAGAGGCCTAAAGCATTTTGTTGAAGATCATATAATAGGGATAATAAAGGTTTTTATTCATATAATGGAAATATATTGTATCCTATATCATGGAAAAGAGTTATTCCAAGGATGAATCCAAGATAATTGATGGATATTGATTTTTTTGGGCCTCAAAGTTGCCCATTTATGCACTAAAACCTTGCATTGACATCTAAAGGATTTTGATCCAAAAGTGACCTTATCCACTCAAGTTGCAAAACTAGACCAGTTTACTATTACTAGATTATTCCAAATGTTTTAAATGAATAATTGTGATTTGAAATTTCACTTAAGGAGGATGATGTATTGTGTTTAAGTCTCATACACACCTACAGGTGTCCTTACCTTTATGGACATTCACCTACAATAGACTTTAACTCTTAACCCAGTCATGAAGTGAGATTTAAGCATGGAGATATCAATATTGGTTGTTGAAAGAGGACTCAAAATGATTTAGAAAGATATTATGGAGTTTATATGAATATATATCATAGGTTTAAGGATAAAATCCCCCTACATGACTCTGTACAGTCAACTATAGGTGACTATAGGGTAATAGTGAACTGAGAAAGGGTATCTAGGTAATGATATAGTTTATACAAAGTAAAAAATGAGTGATAATAGGTGTGAAATGAACTTAATGAACTCTATATATTTTTAAAACATTGTTTTCAAATCTTAACCATGCATTTACACCTACAAGTACAAGCCTTGGAGTAGAACACAGTCAAAAGTGACACTCAGTCTTAGCTAGGCAAAATGTATGGAAAGGTATGTAAAGAGTTAAGGTGATGAGTAGACATAGGATACATACATAATTATATTAATGATATAAATAGGCTATTTATATTGAAATAAATCAAAGAAAGGACCCTAACCATACATTATATAGTCCACACCAAAAAATCCTGCACATAGATTATCTTTTGCACAATTTGCCTTAGAATTTGAGGGAGTTTGAGGGTCAAATGACCAGACCAAGGTATAAAATATTGTATGAATCATAATAATTTTTTTAATAATACCTTATAATATTCATTTTTTTTGAGATAATAGGGGAAGTGCCCTCTATTTTGTCTCAAATAGAGGGCACTTCCCTTGAATGCAAACTATCATTTTTGAAGGAAGTAGGGATAAAGGATGAAATAGGAATTAAGTGAACCTATATATGATGTGTGATAAGTTTTATGAAACTTGAAACAACATGATAAACACCTCAAAAAATGAGGGAACCAAAAAATATGGTATGAATGGCTAAGTTTGCAAGTAGGCCTGTTAGGCAGGTTTAGGCCTAGAGCCCAAATGAAGAGTCACTTTCACATAAAACTTTGGCAGAGAATTAAAATTTATATGGGTATTTTAATGGGGTAACTATATAGGTTTTAAATATATTGGATTTAAAATAATCCCAATTGGATGGCCTAGAACATAAGGGTTACAATAAGCCTATTAGGCAAGGTTCAAGCCTAGTGTCCAAATGAGAAGTCATCTTCAATTATAACATTAGGAGGGAATTATAATGGATTATATACTTATTTTAGGGTCACTTAATATGTTTATAATAATTAATATTTTATATAGATCATAAGAAGAGAAAATTTTGGCTTAAAACCAACTCAGACCTACAAGGAATGGAAAAACAGGCTCGATAGGAGAAGTTTAGATGATCACATCTTATTAAATGTTTTTTATTGAGAATAAATGATTTTTTAGGAGTTATATAGGGTAATAAAAATAAATTTGTGGGATTAATTTGAGATTTGTATGTGATAATTCTATAAAACATCACTAAAGGTCAAAACTGCTCAAAACCCTTGCTAAACCCTTAGAAGGACTTGATTGGGAAAACAAGGTTGCAGCTGCATAAAAATAGACCAAAATGAAAAGGAAAGTGGTTGGAAGTTTTATAGGACTCTTAAATATTCCCTCCCCATTAACATTTTTACTAACCTACCTATATGGACATGGTACAAAATGGGTTATTTTAACTATTTTATGCATTGTGTAGGTTCTAGGAGGTTCCAAGATATTAAACAAACTTTAGGATAAATATTATGAATTAAGATAACTCCCAATTTTAATTTAATTCCTTGGAAAAAATCATAAGTGTGCCTACGAGATGCTTCATCTCAACAGGTCAAAATTGGCATAGTGACCGTGATAGTGAGAAGTGTGAAAACTTCAAGTGGGAGTCTTTTTAAGGTGTGCCTGATGCCTATAAGGATATTTAGGATATTTATAAGTGTCATAAGCTACATTTTATATATTTTAATTTGAAAATAAATCCAAATTTGAGGCCAAGTGTGTAGGGTGTGTGAAACAAGAGTTATTTTGATTACATATGGTGATAGCTCATTTTGGGAAGATTCTAGATGACTATGACTACAAAAAATAGATGGAGATTAATTTATGAAATATTTAAATCTCATTCCAATCATAATACCTATACCTATTTAGTTTTGAGATGTTCAAATAGGGGTAAATCATGAAGGTAATTTTTTGAGCCAGAATGAGAACTTTTATGCCACGTTTCAAGAGTTTCATGACTTGGGGTGACACTTGTGCTTCATTACCTTCAATGGTTCATTTTAAATATTATTATAATGCATATTTAACTCATTTTATTAGCTTAAAAATTTTCATTATGACCTTTAGACTTATTTATTCTTCTCTCTCTCAAGTTCTATAAGAACTAGCCATTTTGGCCTTTATAACTCATGCTCCACTTGAGTATGGAAAAGTCATACTCATTTGCATACTATAGAACAATAAATAATACTAATTTTTACCTCTTACATGAATAATTATAGTGTGTTCACTTAGATGATTGATTTTTCTTAGTGATGACTCTTATTTCCTTAGCATTGTTGTTTCATTCTCTCACTTATTTGTAGTTAGAAAGCTTTCTCTTGTAGGTCATGTGAAGTGTTATAGGAAGTGTCAAGGTTGAGTGAGTTATCCTATTTAAGAGTGTCATTCTAGACCTATTGTCTAATCCTCCTAGATTAAACATACATCCATAACCTCATAATGAAACATTGATGTGAGAAGATGCAGATTAGAGAAGTGTATGTTTGGTTAATCTGTTGTTCTCATGTGTAACATGCAGTTGGTTGGAAATCATCAACTATTTTGGTGTATCACTTCCTTTAGGATAGTTTTCTTTTAGTTTTATCTCTCCTTTTTCCCTCACAATTTTAGCTGTAGTAGTGATTTACAAGTGGTACATCAAGGGAGCTAGCCCTATCTAAAGTTTCAACTCATTTTTAGGCTACCCATAGCCTAGAGGTGTTTCAATTGTACCACTTGGATGAGGAGAGATTATACATATCCTCAAAGGGTATAAATCCAAGTGACAACAAGACTCTAACAACAAATCCCTTTGTTCAATAATTTATGTCAACTCATGGAATGTGATGTTAGTCTTAATCTTGTTCATGTCTTCTAAAATATTATATCCAGTCCTATTGGAAGATTTAGATGTATCAGTATTATGCTTAGAATTACTTCCCTTAGGAGGCTATAAATTTTTGTCTAAGGTAGTACTAGGAGGAGTGTCCAAGCTATTTTTAGGAGTTAAAATGGTTAATGGTTGGTTCTACTCCCTATTTATCAGAGAATAAGTCTTCTTCAAAAAGTGATGAAAAGTATGAATCTCTTCAAGAATATCTTTAAGGTCATTATCCTCTTGGAAAGGGAACTCAAATGTCTCCATCATGAGAGTTGAATCAGATGATCTAGATGATCTTGAATAACCAGATGTACTTGCATCATAATCCTTATTAGAGATAACTTTAATAGTATTTAACTCTTCTTGGAATGCTTCAAAAGCATTATAAAATTCAACACAGTCTATTTCCCCATGCTTAGAAGTGTAATGAATTCTATAATAGTCAGGTAAAGCAACATCAACAAGATTTATATCAAGTACATTATTTATATAAGATGGCTCATTTTTATTTTTATTATGGTAATTATCATGCTAAAATATGTTAGTGGGCATATTAAACCTTATAGAGGAGAAATTCCTACTAGAACTCTCTCTAGTATGACCTACTTGCTTTTACAATTGAAGGAAGTCAATGCTAAGCTTTTGAAACATTTTTAGGATAGATCCACTCTTAATATTTGGTGCCTCAATATTATGAAATTGAGTATTAGCATTAGATGCAGGAATTAAAGATTTTTGATCTTGTAGATGAGATCCATTGGTAGCATTATTTAGGAATCCTAGGTTTTGAGTAAGATGTGCATGACTCAAAGGTAGTTGGTTCAAGACTGGAAGTTGGTTTAGGGTAAGCACATCTTGGTTTGCATTGTAAATGACATTAAAAATAGGTAAATGTAGATTGACATTCTTGGGGTTGCATCTAGTCATTAATGATCATAGCTTCAACATAAGCTAAAGCTAATGTATTCATGGGCCCAATAGATCTCTTTATAAACATAAAAGTCATGGAATCCAAGCCATCCTTAAGGATTTATAAATCTAAATCCTCATTAATTCTATAAGGAGATATGTTCCTCTTGAACATATTATAGAATCTAGAATTGAAGGCTCTTATGGGCTCATTTGCATCTCTTTTCATTATGGTGAATTACTGGTACAAGACACAAGGAATAATGATTTTACCAAATTAATCAATGAAAATATTGTTAAAATCAACCCAACTAGTAATTTAGTTTTTAGGAAGGTTGAGAAATGATTCATATGCAACATTTTTGAAAGTAAAATGGAATAATTTACATGATACATCTTCATGAGTCACATTCATCAATCTTAAAGCAACTTTGAAACTCTTAATGTGCTCTTCAATGGTTATGATGCCACTAGGACTAAATGTTGGCAAATAAATTTTAGGATTACAAAGAATGTTATGTACCACACCTATCACATTGATTGAATAACCACCTATCCAATCCATAACTTTGTATGGATAAAACATAGGAGCACCCTAAATTGGTGAAGTTGGCAAAGAATTTGAAACTTTGTGCTTACCTTTGCCTCGCCTAGCTCTCCTATGAACTTATAATGAAAGCAAAGGTTCTCTAGTATCTAAACATGACCTTGTACTAATTCTTGGTAATTATAGCTTGTGGACTTTGAATCTTATTCAAAATATGATGTGTCAATTTTATCTTTGCAGGGAACAACATTCAGACTTACACATTAAGTAAATTTATCAAATATTTATATAAAGGATGACAAAGGACAACAATATTTAACTAAGTTAGCTCAAAGATGTATCCAAACATGTAAGTATGCTTGATATTCACATGTTTAAGCTCAAATAAAATCAAATTTGTAAAGCATCTATCAAAAAAACATATTACTAACCTCAAACCTATTGAATTGACAAAGCTTAAGCCATATTTACAATAATTAAGCATATATCTTCAAAGAACATTGATATTTGTCTAATGGAAGCATAAAGATTGGTCTAAGACCATAAATATAAATTATATTTACAAAATTATGCTAATAATTAAATAATTATGCAAATATTACACCAATTTTTGCACATAATTAACAAGAATGAGCAAAAATACTTCAAATCTACAAAGATATAACTAAGCCCTCCTTCTAGCACCAACAAAGCCCTTCCTATTGATACCTAAATATGTATCATAGGTGCCTAGAGTGTTCAAGAGCACTTCTTATTTTATAATTCTAGGAATTAAGTGCATGAGTTATAGGTTGTGATAATCTTATTATCTATTGATGGAATAAAGGTGAAGCAAGTGGATTTTTTCACAACATTTATAATGTTTGGTGGTTGAGAGCCACCATGGTCAAATAATTAATCTATGTAAAATATGAAGTATGTTATGCTAATAACTATTAATTATGATCAAGAACTAATCTAAAGACTAATCTAAGATGAATATTTATAATGAAAATTAAGCTAGAGTGATCTGGTTAAAAAAAGAGAAAAAGGAAAGGTAAGGCAAAAAAGAGATGTTGTTGATCTTCATTCCAAACCTCATGACAAAGTTCAAATATCATCTAGGCATGTACTTAAACAATGTATGAAATGAATTAGTGTAAGCTCAAATCCTATCACACATCAAGCGAACATCTAAGGAATGTGGGAAATAATGCAAATAAGAACCAAGTTCACTTTAAATATTTACTTCTGCAAGCAAACAACATTAACCCAAATGCAATAAGAGTAAGGAAATAAAATGAAATTAATAAATTTAAATTAACCTAACATTGGCACAAGTTAATAGATCTACATTCAAATGTACACACTAGGAATTCATAAGAAACATTCAAATTTGGAAGTTAGAATAAACAAGTGAGTGAAGCCAAGATAACAAAATACAAAATTTGGAAGTTAGAATAAACTTTACAGAATTACTTTCTTATATTAATTGCTCAAAAGTTACAATTGATTTTGGCTTAGAAAACTCCCCCTTTTATAATTGACCATACTTATTTTATAGAATACAAGGAAGTATGTCGGTTAGTCATATCTAATTACACAAGTATAAGTGTTAGGATAGTTGTCCTTTCTACAAATGTTCTAGAATAAATTAGACTTTCCCTAATGGACTGATCTATAGGTAATATATTTTAAAAGTTTCACATGCCTTTACAAAAAGAATATTCCTTCTCAAAATGTTGTAATGCTTAGTTACAAAAAATATCCTTTATTCAACTAACCTTGAGGCCCCTTCTACTATTGAAGTCCCCTATTTTTGCTATAAGATCTTCATTGCTCTCTGATGTCGTTCATCAATTAGCTTCAAATTAACAATAGGTTCCATGAAGAGTTCATCTTCTTGGTTTGCCAAGCTTCTAAGATATCTTATCATTTCTTCCTAAAGCCTCTTTGATGCTCCTGGCTTTAGTAAATTTTTCTTCTACTATTAGGATCATGGGAATGTCCTTCATCTGCATGGATTAACTACTCATGGCTTCAATTTTGTCAATCAATATAGCCATATTTATATTGGAATGGGTTAGGCTGACTATCTTAAATTCAAGGACTTGGTTCTTGGTCAAGGATTTGATCAAGTCTCTCACTTGATAGATTGAATCCTACCATTGGCCAACTTGGCCTGTAGCCATGAAATTTTGCTTAATTATTGCCTCTTATTTAGTTTTTACTAATTTTTAAGGGATTTAACAAGTCAATCATGGTGTCCTCATATAAATTCAATCTATTTGATTGACAAGATGGTAGTCTCCTCTAAATTTTACTCTATTACAGGATGCATTTAGCAGAGCCTCCTTGGAGACATGTTCTCCTTTTGTGATGGGTTATTGGTTCAAATTATGTGCCATTAAAAACTCTCCCTATGCATCTGAGGTCAAATAAATTTTCACATCTTCTCTTGAAACTACTTTGTGAGATGTCATGGCTATGATTATGTTCAAATTGCTCACTAGTGGTTTGTAATTGAATTTTGGATCAAATTATCCTTACACTAATGACAATTCATCTTATATGACTTTATTATGATCAATACATGGTCATATTAGGGATTTTATGCACGCTAGGGCTCTCTTGAAGGTTTTTACAGTGCTCTAATGGTGATAAATATTTGAACCTATGCAAGTTTGATCCTATTTAGACTGCATGCTTATACCTTTATGTTTTCTGGGCCTACAACACCCTCCACTTGTCATATTATACTTACGTGGCTCTAATGTTGAATCACCATGGCATTTTCATGAAATTTTGATAATTAAAATTTAAATAGTGATTATTGTATTTTGAAACTTCCTTCTTAATTTCACATCATTGGATCATCCTTGCATAGATCAACATGAATTGTCAATCTTGATCTAAGAACTCAAATGCTATTGGATACTCATCACATTACCCATATTTATGGCACTTGTCATCTTTGCATTCATACTTAACTTTTCAACATTAGATATGCACCATTCGATCATATTCATCTGAGCAAATACAAATCATTGGATCTTGATCTGCAAGGTTAAATGTCATTGGTTACGCATTGTTCTTTGGCTGTGAGTGTGACACTTATCACCTTCTCGCTTGTCTTGAGGCTATGTTGAAGTTTTGAATTGATACACACTGTTAGATCAATGTTTCCCAAGCAAATGCGTATCATTGATCTTTGAAATTTGTTTAGTCTTTAGCTTAGTGTCAGGGCTTTGAATTTTCAAATTTAATCCTACATCATTGATCTCATTCATCCAAGTAAACATGGATCATTCATGCTGTGATTAAAAATAAAATTTAAGTCAATGCTTGAGAAAATAGAGAACTCAGCATAATGTTTTTGGACTATAGTTTTATTTTGTGTTAATAAACACAATAAAACCTTAGGTTAAAAATTTTAAGCTAATTTTTGAGACATAATAAAGGGGACCCTATGAATAATCAAAGAAATAACATATAGTTCTAGCCTAAGGTTTTTTGTATTAATAAATACAATGAAATTTAGGGTAAAGTTTATAGGCTAGGTATATAGTAAAAGGGACCCTTTGTTTAGTTAGACCATGTGGAAAAAATATGGACCAAGGGTCATGAGACATAAAAGGGACCAAGTATGAATTTTTTAGACTAAGGTTTGGTTGTGTTAATAAACATGACTAAACCTTAGTATAAAAATTAAACTAAGTATTGAGAAAAATTAAAGTGTTCCTACGTAAATTACTCTTGTGTAAATTTGAATTCAATTTAAAGGGCATGAACTAGGGTAATTGGAATTAGGGTTTTAAGTTGATCAAACATGAATTTAACTTGATTTTCAACATGTCAAAGGCTAGTAAAAGATCAAATTATTATTAAATCATAAAACCCAGATATTGCTCATTCCAAATGGACCTTATTAGACCTAAAATTGGAAAACACAAAGATCCAATGTTAGCAAATTTAGACAAGGGAAAACTAGAATCATAAACAAAAATTCAAACCAAATCAGGTGTGAATGATGTTTAAATAAAGACTTTGTGCAATCATGCTAGTGGTACTCTGATCAAGTTAATTTTCAATTTTAAGGTACAAAACTTGCATCATTTAACATGAGGATCCCCATTTTTTAGGAATGGGGGTATGTTGACCTCAATATAGTGAGATATATCACAAAGGGGGGTAATCCAAGATGAGCTATTAGTCAGCCCATGATAGAGTTAGTCTATAGAGGCACCACTAAGGAGAGGCTCGAGATGTGCATGAGTTGTGAATCCAAGGTTTGCATTGATTGGGAGGCATCCCATGGATGAGGTGTTTGAGGGATGAGTTGATGGAGAGACTATGATTTATGGATGAGAATATGGGGAGATTGTGATTGGTAACATTAGGAGTAGTAATTAATGCTTATTATTTTTAATTTTTGAGATAGAATACTAGTTGTATATGGTTGTAGATAGATAGATTTTGAGATGTATATGTGATATGATATCTATCTGGTTTGAATTTTTTAGATCATGTAGATGAGTAGGTTATATGGGGATCCTTGGTTAAGGGAACATACCATGATATTTTAGATGGGGTGCTAGTGCCATATAACTCCACCACATTGGATGATCTTTTAGTAACATCTACCCTAGCTCAAACGTGCTAATTTAGATTAGTGGGGGAGGTTGCGAGGTAGCTACAAGAACATGGACATGGGTTGTAGCCATAGATAGGGGTGGGAGTAGGAGAGATGTAGGCATCATAGGCATTAACTCAGGAGAAAGATGAGCATATGGATACCACTATTTGGTTAGGATAGGTACAAGCCTAGGTGGTCAACCTATAGGGATAGGTAGTAGGCTTGAGATCTTAGAAAACCTTATTATAGTGCACTATCAAAGGGAATAGTCTGAGGCATCTATGGATATCATGGCTAGGCCATGAGATAGACATGATGGGGCCCAACCATATAGTTGGAGTGATGTGTTTTTGAACTATTTTTTATTAAAACACATGATATATAGAAATACTCTATTTTGATAGTTGGATGTTGATCTTATGTGTTATATTGTGGTTGTGATTGTGGATGCATGGATATATTTATTTATAGCACATGTATTTTGATTTTTTTGTATATGCTATAAGAAATATATGTGGGGTGTTTTCTTTTTTGGCATTATCTAGTGCACATACAAGGTTAAAAAGAAATAGGCAAAAAGACTCAAAAAAGTATAATTAATCAAAAACAAATGCACTACACACTATATCACGATGGGAAATGTGTAATAATAAAATATGGATAAGTATAATAAACCAAAAATTTAGTAAAAAAGAGGGCAAAAAAATGTTTTTAATCCATGAAAAGGATTGGTATTAAATTAAAATAAGTAAAATCAAACTAAATCACATTGGAAAGTATGAAAATAATGTAAGAAAATGGAAAACACATGAAATACTAATGGTATAAAAACAAATAAATTAAGTCAATAAATCATACTAAATCATGTTTGGAAATATAGAAGAGAAAAAAAATTGGTAAAATGGTCTTAAATTAATCACGCTAATTCAAGTTGGGAATTATGAAAAACTTAAGAAAAGGGGTTGGATCTTACATGCAATCAAAAAATAAGAAGATATAAGATGAAATATTAATGAATTAAGCATAAAAACTACTAAATTAATAAGGGAAGCATGTCAATGATGTGTAACTCATAATCAATCATATCTTATCTCATATTTGACACGTGTAATTTTGTTGTGACTTGGGTTTTGGAAAATTTTGTGAGGAAGGCCAAGTCTTATCCATAGTCTTACACTGCAACAACGGAACACCAATGAGGTGGAAATAATGTGAAAATGTGGGAAAATGGGATGTTTGGAATGTTAATTTGAAAAGTTTGATAATTTTTGAGGAAGGCCTAGTCCTTTCCATGGTCTTACACTGCAACTCACAAATAGAATCCCCAAGGGAGTGATTAGTGAATAAAATAATACTTCTCAAGGGAAGATATTAAGATGTTAGGAAGTGAAAAAGGGGATGTAAGAAGCATAATGTAGGAATATTATGATAATAAATTAGGAGACATGAGGCACACTAAGAATATGAGAAGACACTAAGTGATAGTCACTAGTGACTATCAATATACAGAGGATACCTATTTGTTATAGGCACAAAGGTGTGTAGGAAAATGAGTAAGGTAATAATATCAAATCATGTTGGTAGTTTTGAACCAAAAAATTAAAATGGACCTACCTTTCCACAATTTTTTCCCCATTCCTCATGACCCATTAGAGATCCATCATTCTACTGTGAAGATTGGGTACTTTTGTGAGAAAGTAGGTAGCACTAAAAGATTTTTTTATTCTCCTTTTCTAATCTACTAGCCTACCACACCCAAATGGAACTTATCTCTATTATGATGCCAACTATGAATTTTTAGCTTCTATTAGAGAAAGGAGATGTGCTTAGAATCACATTTTTTATTATGATTTTGACTTTTTAAAATTTTGAATGTTGCCTTTTAGATCATTGCCTTTTGTTAAAATGATTTGGATTTTGAATGTTTTATGTATTTTAAGATTTGTCCTCCATATGCACCTAGAATGACCAATCATGAGAGATAAAGTGATACACACGAATGAGCTTTAAGCTTAGGCTAAAGGAAGATAAGTATCCAAAGACATGACTGACTAGAACACTTAGGCTTAACTATGAACCAACATGTTATCTCAAGTCTCAACCATGTGTATGTTTAGTTTTCAAAAGGGAATAAGGGGAGATCCAAAGTGGAATGGTAAAATGAGATTATAATGAGATTAATTATTTGATATCTAATCACATGGTAAATGAGGAATGACTAAAGGGAGCAAGGTTTGTATAACCAAGTCACAATAACCATTATCTATGTTTACAGAGATAAGATAGCAAACAATCATGAAAAGAAATAAGGGAACCATTGAAAAGGAACTCAAGAAGAACAAGTATGTAATTATGAAAAACAATCCATAAGAGAATATAAGAATAATAATAACATTATAAGCAACATGCAATGTAAAATAAAAGTCACCATGTAAAAGAAAATAAGAATTTGATAAAAATTCAAATGATATAAAATAGATAAATGTAAAGTTGAAGCACATATCTTAAAAAAATGAGGAAATAAATGTAAGAACACCATGCTTATGTTAATAAGTAATGATATATTTTTACACACACATTATCCATAAAATATGATAAATCTCTATGAAACTAAACTCAGACTGTAGCCAAAGTCTCATCGATTCTTAGGTAAAGTTGAGAAAATACCTTGCATCAAATATCCTTGACAAAGAAAGTAGGAGATCCTGAAGGATTGTGTTGATGAGGGATATCATGCAGGGGATTCTCAAGAGAAGGTATGAGAATGGATTCTATGGGAGATGAAGTGGTTACCAATGGAGAAGGTGCCACTAGTGAAGGAATCATTGATGGAGAGGAATCCACATATGAGGGAAGGTCCATGGGTGAGGGAATCATGGGTGGAGAAGGGATCATAGGTGGTGGAACCATAGGGGAAGAAGGGGGAGCCTTATTATGAGGGAGACCTATGGGAAAAAGGGTAGTAGGCATAAGAATTGTTATAAGGAGATATTTAAGATTTTATTGAAGGATGTGGCAATGATCAGTATGATGAGTAACACATTAGTACCAAAGGCAATATACCTCTCCATATTTGGGAAGATATTTAGGTAATAATTTTAGTGGAGGTATATCCTAGTATATGGGCTGAGGAGTGGTGGATGCAAGGTGTTGATATATTACCATAACTTATGACAATGTGTAGATGAATGATTATCTATGTCATGGAAGCAACAAATACGCTTGTGAGTAGTTTTGGTAGGTGTACTCACAAGAGGAGTGAAAGTGGAAGTTGGGGAATATTAGTATAATAAATAGTCCTAAGTCTAATGATCAACAAATTTATGAATATCACAATATGGTTGATTGACCCATTCAGTGGGAAAAGGAGAAAGCTATGGTAGAGGGAGAAAACAACACCGAGAGAAGGTGGGGCTAGTAGAGAGACTAGACAAGGATTAACTGAAGGAGAATAGGATCAAAAATAGGAAGAGACTAAGTTAGAGAGGGAGTGGGAATATGATCCAAACTAGGATTAGATAAGGGAAGGGTAGAATGCATAGAATGTTGAAGGACTGCTGCAAACATCTTAGAGATAAGTCATCTAGAGCGGTCTTGGTATCTAGCAAAGTGAGAGGGACCACTCATTACATGTTCTATAAGTAGATTCCTATGAGGTTATTCTAAAGATGGAGGTGTGCACACCATATCTACCCTATGATCAAGAGGAAAAATGATAAAATTAGGAATGATATAGGATGGAATGGTAGAAGATATGTTAAAAGACTAAAGTAAATAGGAATGATAATAAAATTTCAACATATTAGGGATGAATAAGACCTAATAATGGATCATGTAAGGTATATCCATCATCATAATTAGGTATATGAATATAAACGATATTGGTAGGGATGACATGGTCATCCAATGTGGCATGATGAATGGAATGCTAAGTCTTAGTTAAGACAATGGGTATATCATCATAAGGTGGTTGATGGGAATGCGTTTAAAAACAAGGAGTAAGCTGAGAAATGATATGAGGTAAGAGATCTAAGGTTTTAATATTTAGGTTGATCTTGTGGTTCATCATCATTAAAATATAGGAGGTTAGGGGTATATTCTTGATGAGTTTGGGGTGACCATTATAACCTCAAGTGGAATTCATAGGAAAGTTAAACCATTGAGATTCATGAAATAGAAGCAAAGGTTCAAGGGTAGGAATCTTGAATACACCACAGTCTTGAAATTGTTAAACATTTTAAAGGTTAGTGTCACATTGAATCCAATAGATGGCTCCATTATGAGGAAATTTTACACATTGGTAAGTGGAAGAGGTACTACTCTCATGTGATGAGTCCTATGGAGGATGAGAGATGTTCATTTTGAATAAGAATTGCATAAGATAAATATGATGACATAGAGAGGTCCATATAAGTTCAAGAAATGGGAGACTAGTAAGCTCCGTGATAGGATCCCATTCATCATAACCCATAAGAGTTCTATTGGAAAGAAGTACATAGTGTTGAAGTAGGTCCTCATAAGGAGGAGCCAAAGTGCACTTAGATCTATGTTGATGAGAGGTAGAAGGTTTAATAAGAGTGCAACTTTGTTGATTGTCTTAAGAAGATGGGGTAGTTGATGCAAGTTTGGTTTGAGATAGATTAGAATAAGAGTTGATATAAGATTGAGTATCATTGATAGTTAAAGAGGTTGGAGGAATGGTATGATAAAGTGTTATCTAAGGGAGGTGTTAGAATTGGTTCATCAGAATATATAAGGTCTTCTTTCCCCAACTTTATTAAGTGAGATAGAGAAGAGTCTTAGATAACATGAAATGTGTGAGATAATTGAGGGCTATGGAAAGGATGAGGATCAAAGAAAGTAACCACCCTTCACATATTAGTCATATTGACCACATTATCTTTAGGATTTGGGTCAAGAAGATTATCAACATTATTGGTAGAAGGGGTAGGATTATCTTGGTTATCTTGGTGATTCAAAAGATAATCTTTATAGATGGCCAAATGAGCATTAACCTAGTTTAAATATTGAGATTTAGTTTATGTTTCATGGGATTTGAAGGCAATACCATAGGATTTTTGACATTTACTAATGATATAATCATGGTCAAATTTGGGACCAATAAGGATATCCATATCCAAATTAAGAATTTGCCTAAAATTTTCATGAGAATGACTCCATCTAGCATGACACCAACAAAATTTATTGGGATTATACCAAGATTTCATGGGTCAAGTGGGTTCAAGTTCTCATGAGAGAGGCCTTGGTAGATGTTTTTGTAATTCTGATAAGGATAAAGGTTTATAAACATTGATGTTATTTTTTGAAGGTAAATTAGGATTAGTGATGTGGTTGGGAGGGGAAGCTTGTTCTAGAGTCCATTTGGGAACAATAGCTTGAATAGTATGCATGGTATTATAAGAGTCAGTAACACCATCATTTGTAGCATGATGATTCTTATTATTTATTAACATGTGAGTAACCATATAAAGTTGGGATGGCTCAAATTGATGCACGAGGACATATTGATGCTTGGCTTTGTCAATAGCCTCTTCTAAAGTACATGGAGAGAGAGTTTAAACATAATATCATAACTTGGGAAAAAGAACATTGGTAAACAAATGAAAGAGGTTATCATCTACCATATTATGTTCACATTTTTTAGACAAGGTCTTCCATCATTTGATAAAATCTTGTGCAGTTTTGGTCTCGAGTTACTTACAATTTATAAAATGGGCCAAGATATTCTTAGGGAGATCACTAGTTTAGAACTCTTAGACTAGAACATTAACTAAATCTTCCAAACTAGTGATGGATTGAGATTTGAGTTGGTTATAAAAATATAAAGCATCACTCTTGAGAGTCTTTTTTAACATATTGGTAGCATCAAAGTTATTTAACTTCACCCAATCTTTATATAGATATCCAAATGTTTTTAAGTGGAGAGTAGGATCAGTTTACCCATTATAAGTAATGGTAGGGGTGATACCTCCTATATAAATATTAGCAATTTTAGATGTAAGAGGCTCATTTTGAAGATTATTGTTTTATTAACAAAGAGAGGTTGAGGATAATATTACCATGGGGATATTGAAGGGGAGGTGGGGGGCATTTTGGTTATGCATGCCCCATGGAACTTGTTGAGGGTGGGTTTGAAGATGGATAAGGTGATTTTATGTTTTCATCATTTGATTTGCATTGTTAGCTTGGAAATAATTAATTTAATTAAGATTTTGTAATGTAATTTGATGTGTTTGAGTCATATTATTGGCATTGGAATTGGTATTAGTGGCTTGGGTACTGTTGGTGTTCTAGATTTACACCCTAGCTAAGAAGGGGATTGTTCAAATATTCCTACTCAAATATAATCCAACTTAGAAGTCATCATAGGATATAGGTATCCTAATAGTGGATTAGACCTCCAAATAAGGCTAGCTTCCTTTTCGATCTATCACCTAAAATAAACTTAAACTAGCACTTGCTTGGAAAAGGGAGAAATATTTTGAAAATAAATTATGAAAGAATGTAAAAAGAGGTGATGCACCAATGAGTTGATCCCTCAAACTCACACAAGACACACTATGAGACAAATTCAAGACCAAAGAATATCAATCTCACATAAATATTTTATAATAAGGTATGAATCAATTACTAAACTAGCATGAGAGGGTAAATATCCACTTTCAAGATAAACAACAAACTATAAATTTCACTTATAATGACTTGTAATAAATATCAAACATTTCGTGAAGGTGAGAAAACTCAGACATAGATAAGAAATATACATTCACTTAACCATAGTATATGAACTCATAGGACACACTTCAATCTAGCTTAGAAAATGATGGAATTTAGTCTTTTTTGCATCAAAAGGTGTTACAATACAAATGTCAATAGAGTTTTGTCATACAAAAAAGAGGAATCCATTTCAAGGCTTGGAAGCCTATATTTATAGAAAAGGGAAAGAGAGAGGGAGAGTTGTGCATTGGAAAATGCTCAACCACTTTCGATGGATTAACATTAATTCGAGGATACCAAGTCATGATCTTACTAAGAAAGAAGGTCCTATAAAAGAATTGAATGTGTTAAAATCAAAATTTTCCTTTTATTCCTCAAGAAGAAAGAGTAAAACTAAAATTAAGGGTAAGGTTGGTACAACATGGATTTGGTTTGTGCTCCATGATCCATATGGTTGTGAGAGCTCCTCTTTGGCTTAGGAGGATGACCTACATAAGAAAAAGACTAAATAAAGGTTGTGTTAGTTAGGTAGGAAGGTGGATTGCCTAACAAGCTAGATCCAAGAATTACATGACATCCTTAAAGGTTATCAATCCAACTTTAAAATCAAGTTGATGCTGATAAAAGAAGGTTGCATAATAGATAAATTAAAGTACTTAATTTAGGTGAATTAAATAGTATTTTGAAGAAATGCTTAGAATAATAAAATAAAATTAAGGTGAATTCCAAACTATCAAAATATAGTTCAAGTATGGTCAGGTTGTTGATTTTGGTATGTATTATGATAGAAGTCAAGAAAATAGGGTTTTGGTTGAGGTTGAGAAGTGGTTTCTGCTTGCTAACTTTGGGTGTCTGGTTTTATATAGTGACTATCAGTGGTTATGGTGATCATCGATGGTCAAGGTGATCATTGATGGTCAAGGTGATCATTAATGGTTAAGGTGATCATAAACAGTTAGGGTGATCATTAATGGTTACTATCAGTTTTGGTTCAATTTAGAAGGTTTCTTGGTTGAGGTTGAAAAATGGTTCTGTAAGGTTGGTCTGGGTCAGATATTGGTTAAGAGGTAGAGGGTAAGGTTAAAAGGTGGATGGTTTAAGGGTTAGTTATTTAGATGACTAAAAAGAGGTTATGGGTGGATAGATGGAATTTCTAAACTAAGTAATTGAAACTTGAAAAAAAGAACAATATACTTAGCTCATGGTTTGATAGTTGATGGTTGATGGCTTGAAGAAATTTTAGATTTTGTTGAAGATGATTTCTTATGAAGATATACCTATACAAGAAGGTAATGATTGATCTTGATCTCTATCTTTTTCTTGCCTCTTAATAATCTACTTGCCTGATCTCTCTCCCTCCATTTCTCCCCTTTTGCCTCCTCCTACTCTTTTATATAGAGGAGAGGGAGAGATCAATCAATAGGCTCAAACAATAGGTTAAGAGGTATACATAAATTTAGCTTCAACATGTATAATAATGTGAGTGTCTAAAGACAAAAAAGTAAGTTGGAGTTGATTGGAGTTAAGTTGTTCAAGCAATGGAACCTAACCATTGATGGTCAGGGTGATTGTCAATGGTCAAGGTGATCATTGAAAGTCAGGGTGACCCTCGATGGTTGATAGGGCCAAAGTACAAAGGTTAGGGTTGGGTTATCCAAGTGGGTTCATCCAATAGGTCAAACTAACTTAGGTTAAGTGGGTTAGGATTAGTTAGGGGTCAAAAGAGTCAAATTGGTTTCAAGGGGTCCACGGGTGTTTCAATATTTAGAATTATAGTGTGTAGATTTTTAGTGTCTACATTTTTTTCCTTTTTGTTATGTAGTTTTGAATCAATAAGATGCAAAATAAAAAAATGATTACTGGTCAAAGGTCTAGTTTCCCTGAGTATAGGAGGAGGTGTTACCCCTCAAATCGAGAGTTGATGAGGTAAAATAAAATCAGGTGTGAGTTTGATAAGGTGGATAAAGGTGATGATGAAGGTGAGCATCATAAAGGTTGGGTATTAAAGCACAAACAAGCACATAAAATGTGACTAAGTGTAATATTTAAGATCATGCATAGACAATATTGCCATGATTGGTAAAAATTAAGGTTGGTGCTAAGCGATAAGTGACCAATGTATTGTGTGACCATATTTAGGCATGGTGGTTAGGTACACTTTTTAGTCTCTTAGACAAGGTCAATGGTTCCATGGATATCTAAGGTAGGAAGTTATCCCATGGAAAACATAAAAAGGGTAGCAGATCATGCGTTAGGTAGCATTATTTCAAAAATATTCAAGCATGGTAATGTAGTCGGTGTGGTCAAAGATACCAAGGTGAGGTCATCACAAAATATGCAAAAGCTTGGGATAAAATGGCCAAGTCCAAGTGAGGTGGAGAAAGGTGATCTATGATGCGTCAATGGTTGGTGGAGAAAGGTAATCTCTAATGGTTCAATGGTTAAGGGAGAATAAGATACTCCCCAATGGGTTGGCTTAAAAGGTCAAGGTTGGTGGAAAAAAGTAATCTCTGATAGGTTGGTTTGGTTTTTAGAGAAAGGTGATCTCTATTGGCTCAAATATCAAGGGAGAAAGGTAATATCCAATGGTTAGGATTTTGGAGAAAGGAGATCTCCAAAGGTTAAAGGTTTAAGGAGAAAGGTAATATCCAAAAGTTAAAGGTTTATGGAGAGAGGTAATCTCCAATAGGTTAGGGTTATGGAGAAAGGGTGATCTCCTGGTTGTGTGGTTTAAAAGGTTATGGGGAAAGGTTGATCTCCAAAAAAAGGTCAAAGGTTGTTTGGTTCAAGGTTGGTGGAGAAAGGGTGATCTCCAGTGGTTTGGTTGGTTTATGGAGAAGTAATGTCTAAAGTTTTGGATAAGTGATGGTTGGTTTGGTTAGTGTTCAAATAGGTTACTTGATTTGGTGTACCACTTGGTTTGGAAAAAAGGTGCCCCATTTCTTGGTGAAAGGGTGAAAAGTTGGTGGTTGAAGGTTCAAAGACATAAAAAATGGGAGACATATATCTTGACAAGTGTCATGAAAGGTAAAAGGAAGAGGCTAAATGCTCTGATTGGCAAAGACCATAATGGTAAGATGGGTGGGCTTATAAACATAAACCCTTCATTCTTTGTGCTATTTCTAGTTGGTTAGTTAAAATAAGGTATCTTGATCACAAAGTGTCAAGTAAGATAAAAAATCCCTTGACTTGATAGAGGGTAAAGAAAGGAGATAGGTGAAAAGGGTAGGTGGGTGGTAGTGTGACCTTGTGGTGGGGATGGCTTGCCCCTTCTGTAGGTAACCTAAGAACCATGATAGACAATTCCATGTCATAGAAGGTGTAGACCGATTGATATAGGAAGTCTACAAATGCTATTATGAAAGATGATTATGGTTTTCTTGGGATTGATTTGGTTTTTATTTTAACTTGAGGTCTTTTGATTGCTTTTGTTTTTTCATGGGTTTAGGAAGTTGATCAATGTGGAAAGCTTCCAGGTTATTTATTTTGACAAAGTTGACTTAACCATCCTTTGAGGTAATGGTCTAAGCTTTCATATTTGTGCATGTTGATATCTATCCTTTAAGGGAGTAGTTTATCAAGTAATTTTGATGGTTTGGGCAGCTATCCTTCAAGGGAGCAGTCTACATGCTATAGATTTGAGCTAAATGATATTTAATATCCTAAATTAATGTTTATGTTTTTTTAGACATGGACTATCCTATATAGGTCTAAGCCTTTCCTTCACGGGGGAAAAACCATAGCATAATAAGGTTGATGATGGATAAAAGAGGTTTGAGTGATAATAACCATGGGAATCCAACTTGTAAAGGTTGGAAAGTAACATGAGGAACATGCCATGGGTAGAAGCATGGTACCCATGTTTAAGATTTGGCTAAGGTTGTGATGGATAATCACATGATCTGGTTTTATCTGATTGTCCTCAAAATAAGGAGATGAAGGTGGTTGAGATCAAGAGATGAGATTAAGTTAGACACAAAATGACTAAGAACTTTTTTTAACCAAAGAACATGACATGATGGGAAAAAATTTAGGGAATTAGGTTTGAATAATGCCCCAAATCCATACTCATGCAAATGGTTTGGGCTAAATCAGAGGTGAATATGTCCCTTAATTACTTTTCAATGATTGATTAATCATGGAAAAGAATATGCTGGATTGACAATGGTCAATGGCAAGGTTGGTTACGTGATGGTTGGTTTGGTTGGTGGAGAAAGATGATCTCCAATGGTTAAATGGTTGAGGGAGAATAAGCTACTCCTTAGTAGGTGATGGGTTATTCAAAAGGGTAATCTCCAAGTTGGTTGGTTGGTTGAGGGAGAAAAATCTACTCCCAAATAAGTTGGTTAGTTAGAGAAAAGGTAATCTCCTAAGGGTTAAAGGTTGGTTTGTTAAGGTTTATGGATACAGGTGATATCCAATGGTTAGTATTATGGAGAAAGGTGAAGGTTTGGTGGAGAAAGGTAGTCTCTAATAGGTTAGGGTTGGATGGAGAAGGTAATCTCCAATGGTTGGGTTGGTTAAAAGGTCAAGGTTGGTGGAGAAAGGGTGATCTCCAAGGTGGGTTTGGTTGCTGAAGAAAGGTGATCTCCATGGTATAAAAGGTCAAGGTTGCTTGCTAAGGTTAGGATAGGTGGTTAGAGTTTTTTGGAGGGAGAGTTCCCCTAGATGCTCTTCCATAAATGGTTGAGGTGGGAAAAAGATCCCAATGTAAAGGTGTTGGGTAGTAAATAGGGATTAATAGGGATGAAAATAAAGGCATCCATGACCCAAGGGTTGTTAGTTGTTAGTTGTTAGTGGGTGAAAAGGTCAAGTTAAAGGTAGTGGTTCAGGTGGAATGTCAGGTTGATGTTGGATTGGGTTGATTGATAAATTAGTTATGTTTGATTGATTTGGTGAAAAGGTTAGTTTTTTTGGTTGAAATAGGTAATATTAATCTCTGATTTGGTTTATTTGCTTGGTTTGGTTGGTTATTTGGTTCATTGGGTAAGGTAGGATGGCAAATATTTGACCCTATTCTAGAGGGAATTGAACCAAAGATAATGCCATAAGGTAGATATAGAATACTTGGGTATCCTTGGTTGTAGTTGAGGTTAGGTTGACCTTAGGTGAGGTTTGATTGGTTAGAGGTTGATCTACAAAAAGGTGAAGTGGAATAAGTTGGTTGGGTTGATCCAGTGAAAGGTGAAGTGGAATAGGTTGGTTGGGTTGAGGTTGATCCACTAAAAGGTGAAGTGGAGAAGGTTGGTTGGTTTCCTTAATTTTGGTTTTTAAGGAAAATTGTAAAGGTTCTACTTGGTCAACAAGTGGATTGGTTAAGGTAGGTGTGATTGTATTTTCCTTAATTATAGGTTTTCTAAGGGCCAAATCTATTTGATGGGCCTCATTATGTTGAGGGATTTGGTCATGGTTTTCCTCAACAATGAGTGAAGGAAGAGGTTTAATGATTGGTTTCTTGAATAAATTCAAGGCTAGGTTAGGAGGAACACCTAGTTTATGCTTAGGGACCTCCTTGTGATCAATAAGGTTTTGGATGATCATCTTAAAAGTTGAACATCTATTAATGATATGTTCATGTGTGTGATGATATGAACAAAATTCATTCTATATGAATGAAAGTGGTTTTGGAAGAGAAGTGTTGATAGGCATGACTAGAGGAAGTGTAATAAAATAAGCCTCCAAAATTTTGTCCAAGATTGAGGAACATGATTCTCTTAGTGGGGTATACTACCTAGGAAGAGGGTACACTAATTTTTATTGAGGTGGTAGGATAGTTTATTGGTTTGATAAAGTTGGTTGATTGGGTAAGGTTTTTTGATAAGATAGGTTGGTTTGGTTTGATAGGTTCATTTGATATGATAAGTGGTTTGGTTTGATTGGTTGGGTATGTCTAGTGGGGTAGGTTGGTTTGGTAAGGTAAATATGGTTAGTTGGTTTGATAAGGCTGATAGGTTAGATAAGTTGGATAAAATAGGTAAGGTTGATAAGGTAGGTTGATAATGAGTGGTTAATAGGTTATATTGATGGTTGTTGGTTGATGGGTTAGGTTGATAGTTTTTAATTGATAGGTTAGGTTGATGGTTGTTGGCTGAGTGACCAAAAGGGTAAAAAAAATATTGGTTTTGAGATAAATAAGGTTGCCAAAAAGTGGGTTTAGGTGATTGATATGAAGGTTGGTTTAGGTAGTCAAAAGTTTGATGAGGTTGAGGTAGTTGATATGATGGTTGGGATAGATAATACAAAGATTGGTTAGGTTGATTTTGACAATAGTCAAATGTTTATTGATAGGTTGTTGGTTGTTGATAGGTTGCTAGTTGGTTATAGGTTGGTTAACGTGATGATAAATTGGTTGTTGATAGATTTTTTATTGGTTATATCTAGGGTTAGGTGGTTATTGATTGATTGTTGGTTGGTTAAAGATGAGAGTTCATTGATTGTAGGTGAGGTTGGGAGAACAAATGGCTCATGATGCAAGATAAGATGCTAAGGCAAGAGGGTTGTTGTCTAGAAATTTAACAAAGTTAGGATCTCAAACTAAAAAGATAGGTGGGCTCCCCATTGATCAAGGTGATGAAGATAAGGTAGATGAAGGCCAAATTGTAGAAGGTAGCCAAAAAGAGGTCAGTTTTCTCATAGCTCAAATAGAGAAAAGACAAGAAAAAGTCAAGAAAGATAGGACACACTCTAAAGTACATTAAATCTTAAGGTTAGTTTTAGTCTCACTTGTGGCTTACACATTAAGATTTAATATTTGACTCAACTTTGGTTTGGTATAATGGGTACTAGATAAGAAATCTATGGTTAGGTTTCAGGTAGTGTTCAAGTGCTCAAAATAAATTTGTATTGGAATCAATATAAGGCTTGGTATTGGAGCCTACACCTTCACTTCACACATAGAAATGATAAGGGTGTCAAGTGCTTAGCCAATATATATTGATTTTCAAAGTTTATACTCAACTAGAGACTTGATTTGGTTCTCCCCTTGGTAGTGAAGTCTAAGTGGGATAGCCACGAAAGGATAAGGTGACTGTTAGGTGATGAAATCCTAGTTGGGCCTTATGTCGATTTGTTATGATGTTTTATTGGTGAGTTTTTAGGTTTGTGTATGATAAGAGTGATGCTATAATTAATTACTTTCTTAATTAAGCTATTGTGAGCTAAACATGAAAGAAAATGATGGTTGCAATTGATTTTAAACCAAAAAATAAATTTTAATTTTGTTTATGAGAATAAAATAAGGAGAGATCATGTAAATGAAAACTATGAAAATGGAAGAAATGGTAAAGGTCTTACCAGGCATGTCAGAAATGTTATACTCAATTTTTTCATTTTATTCCTTGATAAGAAAGAGTAAAACTAGAAAGAAGGGTAAGGTTGGTAGAACCTAGATTTAGTTTATGATCCATGATCCAGATGGTTGTGAGAGCTCCTCTTTGGCTTGGGAGGATGACTTACATAATAAAGAGACTAAAGAAAGGTTGTGTTAGTTAGGTAGGAAGGTATATTTACTAGCAATCTAGATCTAAGAATTACATGACTTCCTTAGAGGATATCAATCCACCTTTAAAAAATAATTAATGCTAATAAAAGAAGGTTGAATAATAGATAAATGAAAGTACTTTTAGGTGAAATAAATACTATTCAAAATAAATGATTAGATTAATAAGATAAAATTAAGGTGAATGCTAAACTATCAAAATATGGTTCAAGTATGGTCAAGTTACTATTTTTGGTCTATATTGTGACACAAGTAAAAAACATAGGGTTTTGGTTGAGGGTGGGAAGTGATTTTTGATTGCTAGTTTTGGGTGTTTGGTTTTACATAGTGACCGTTGGTAGTCAAGGTGATCATCGATGGTCAGGGTGATCATCGATGGTTAGGGTGATCATCAACAGTTACTATCAGTTCTAGTTTGGGTCAGGAAGGTTGCTAGTTGAGGTTACAAAATGGTTCTACAAGGTGGGTTTCAGTTAGATATTGGTTGCAAGGTAGAGGATTAGGTTTAGAGGTGGTTATTTCAAGGGTTAGTTATTAAAATGATTGAAAAGAGGTTATGGGTGGATGGGTGCAATTTCTAAACTAAAGAATTGAAACTTGAAACAAAGAACAATATACTTAGCTCATGGTTTGATAGTTGATGGTTGATGGATAGAAGAAGTTCTAGAGTTTGTTGAAGATGATTTATGATGAAGAGATACCTACATAAGAAGTTGATGATTGATCTTGAACTCTATTCTCTCTCCTACTCTTGCCTCTTAATGATTTGCTTATCTGATCTTTCTCCCTATAGTTTTCCCCTTTTGCCTCCTCCTCCTCTCTTTATATAGAGGAGAGGGAGGGATCAATAAACAGGTTAAGAGGTGGATCTAAATTTAGATTCAACATCCATAATCATGTGAGTGGCTAAGGATAAGAAAGCAAGGTTCATTTGACTGGAGTTAAGCTGTCCAAGTGGTGGACCTTGACTATCGATGGTTAGGGTGATCATCAATGGTCAAGGTGACCCTTGATGATTGATAGGGCCAAAGTAGAAAGGTTAAGGTTGGGTTAGCCAAGTGGGTTTAGCCAATAGGTCAAACTAACTTGGGTTAGGTGGGTTAGGATTAGTTAGGGGTCAAAAGAGTTAAATTGGTCCCAAGGGGTCTAGGGGTGTTTCAACATTTGAAACTATAGTGTGCATATTTTTAGTGTCTACAAAATACTCCATTGATATTTATCCATCCACTAGGTTTCCTTCTTGGAACTCCATGTCATTATCTAATGATATGATGATGAGGATAATGTTGTAGAATTTAAAAAATTGTGCCACATCTATTTTGGGTGGCCAACAATACCTGTTCATTAAAAATGTGACCCTGTTGATAGGTAAGACATCTATCCATGGTTTGTATTTACTCCAATATCAAACATAGGTCTAGTTATAGGTGAAAACCAAACTAATTATTGGTTTTGGCATACTCATAGTATCCATGGAACCTATAAACTACTTAACTTTTCTTCATAATCACTGGTCCATCTTTGATCTCTATATTTGGTCTAAAAGACCTATTTTACCTATATAGAACTTTATTGGCAATCCTTGGTCCCATTGGTTCAACCTGGATCATGATCGAGTTGTGGTATTTTTTAATCATATTTGGGTCAAAGAATGCCCTATCAAATTTCATTTAAAATGTCCTAGGTTCACCCTTTGTTCATTGGTTATCGATCATGACTCAAACTATTGACATGTGACCCATCTCACTCTATTAGATCTTGCTTGTCTGAATGAATGATAATAATTGATATTCTACTAGTTGAATGTGCTATTTACATTTATCATGCACATATTTGCTTTTGAGATTCACTAACCCCTTTGACCTCCAATTGCTATTAGATATGAATATATGATCGAATGTGTGCCCTTAGATTTGTTTGGGATCCACTATTTGAAAACCAATGGCTATTTCATGAGCTTAAATTTAACATTTATGCTCTTGTAAAATGACAATCACATGATCATCATTGATTTTTGTTTAACCATAATTGATGTTCATTTGATTGTCATTAACATTTTCATGACCATCATTGATGTTCCTATGACTGTCATTGATGTTTTCATGACTGTCAAATTTAAGCATAAAAGGGTTTGTTCTTCTTGAGATTTATTTTGACATTTTCATGAATGTCTTATGTTGGAGAAATCATAACTCAAGTTAGAGAACTCGTACAGGCATGCAAATTTTAGAGCATGATCTTGGCATGAAAAATTCCTTGGTGCTATAATATCTTAGCTAGTGATGTTTTCTGAGTGGACTTATAAAATGCATAAGATAGCTGGTCCATTCATTTTTCCATGACATCCTGATGATGATCCATTTCTTTAAACTTGTATAGTCTATGTTTGGCTCAATATTTCAAGGCTTTGATGATTTTTAAAGATTGTGCAACCTGGTTTGTACTCTTGGACACCATAAAAATTAATTGGACCCTTCACCAACAACTGTAGACCTATCCCTTGAAGATTAATTAGATCACCCTTTGAGCTTGCTTAAAGCATTTCAAAATATTTTCAAAAGCTATATGATCTCTACTTGAGGTTTATAAGCTCCTTGTGACATTGGGTCACTTTTCAATCAGGATCTTGTTCCTTCCATTGGACTCCTAGACTAGGCACATTTTTAGTATGTAGACCAAAATCGGTCAACATCTTTGGTGACTTGGCTAGGCAACATGCCTACTATGCTCAAGCACTCAGACTAGATACATGACTCTTGGATCATTTACAAGAATAAAAAATATCCTTTTGACTTGGAAAGACAACTAATTACAACATACAAGGAAAGAAATAAAATTGAAAGGGAAACTAACCTAATAAAGGATAGGCAACTAACCTATTGAACAACTATGTAACAAAGCATTTATTTGGAACAAAATAAATGAAACTAATGTGTTATAAAAACACTTAGATAAAAAAAAAGAACAACTAACTATGTATAGGGGACTTAGCTTCTTCAATAGTAGTGCTTTAGATGTATCCCATTGATTGGGATACGAATCTCTTCACTGTGCATCCTTGTGAGTTGGAAAACATAATAAGATTTACAATTGAAGATTGTATATGGACCACTCCAAAGAAATCAAGTATGTGTGCTTTCCTAGCTTAGGTCTATCCTCATCCCATTTGAGGACTAAATATCCTTGAAAACTTCTTGAAGAAGCTCCTTTATCAAAATATTTCTTCACCATTTCTTGATAGGATTCCATGGCCAACATGGATTGATGTCTTGTCTCTTCTAGGTCCATGAGCTCAACATATCTTATTTCCATTGGCTCATTCTCCAAAATCTCAAGTTGATGCATTAGTTCTAAAGTAGAGAATTCAAGAGAAATATGCATTCTTTCTTCCTTACCATATACTAGCTCATATGGAGAATTGGCAATTGACCTTTTGTAGGTGATCTTGTCATCCCATAGAGCTGAATTCAATTTGAGATGCCATGATCTCTGATTGTATTCAGTATTCCTCCTAATGATCTTCAATAAATTCTTGTTAGTGGACTTAGCAAGGCCACTACATTATGGATAATAGTTTGATGAGGTACTACAAAAAATACTATGTTAAACTTCCCACTGGCTCATCTTAGACCCTAAAAAATCCATAGCATTGTGAGAAATTATAGTTGAAGGGACTCCAAATTTGGTAATCAAACCTTCATAGAAGTCTAGAACATTGGTTTCATTGGATTCTTTTAATTTCATTGCCTTTGTACATCTAGTAAAATAATCTATGGAATTTAGGATCCACTTATGTTTTGAGATTGAAGGGGGATTAATAAGACTGATAAATTCCAATTTCCATTGGATAATGGGTTGATTCACTGAAATTATTTGGAGAGGTAAAGATGCAAGCTTCATGTTTCTAACAAACATGGCACATTATTTGCATTTCCTAATCCATGTATGACAATCAAAAAATAAACTTGGCCAATAATACCCACCTCTCATTATCTTGTGGGATATGATCTTTTCTAAATATTGTCCTCCACCATGTCCATAATGGAATTGCTCAAGCAACCTCTATGTTTGACCAGGTTCTATGAATCTTAACAATATGCCATTGATATCCTTTTCGAACAACACACTATCAAAAATAAGAAAAGGAATTGAATGCAATCTAAAATATATCCTCTTTGAAGGGGTGAGATGAGAAGGATAAACACCATCTTGTATCTTACCATATCTTGGAACTAGCTGGAAGGTGAAGCCTAATCACTTGTAACTTCTTCATCATTTGACATCATAACCATCCCATTAGTCTCCTAAAAGTCTTGGGCTAGATGTTCATGAAGTCTTTTGCCTCTTACCATCTTTGTCACCTTGATCTCAACATCATATTCCATGACCTTGGTTATCCAACCATCTCTCTTGTCATTTATATCCTTGTTCAAGAGGAAATCCTTGACACTTAGATGTGCAACCATCAAATATATCTTATTATTGGATAATAAGTACCTAAAATTTTAAAGAGACCTTATGACTAAAGGTATGTGATTCTCAACAAAATAATACCTTATTTCATATTCTTCTAAGCCTTAAATAAATAAGGCTATTGGATACTCTAAAGCCTCTTTATTCTACAACATGAGAATACCTAAAATTGTGTCAATGTTAGCATAGGTATATAAAAAGAATTATTTTTTGAAGTCAAGGTTAAGGAGTGTAGGATCACTGGCTATAGCTTTCTTGATCGCTTCAAAAATTCTTATTCCTTATTTATACCAACTAAGAATATGACCCTTCTTTAGCATGGTTGTGAGTGGCCTAACTAAAGTAGAAAAATTTAAAATGTATCTCCTTATGAAATTGATCTTACCTAAAGAGCTGTGCAAGGATTTCTTGTGCTTAGATAAGGAAAGTTCAAGAATTGAGTCTATCCTATCAAGATCTATGCTTGTACCATATTTTTAAATTACATGTCCAAGAAGCCTACCTTCATGAATGGAGAAAAAATAGTTTTTTGGATTCAAAGACTCTCAATTTTTTTTACGTCTTTCAAATACTTATTTGAGGTGAATTATATGCCCATATTCACTATTATAGAACACTATTATGTCATCCAAATAAATAAGAATAAACTAGTTGAGGAGACCTTGAAGTGACATTTTCATAGCTTTCTAAAAAGTGGCTCCAAAATTTGATAAACCAAAAGGAAATTTTTTGTATGCAAATGTCCCCCATTTTGTGGTGAAGTCTATTCTGATTTGGTCTTCTTCTTTAACCAAAATATATTTATAACCACTATAACCATCCAACAAGAAGAACCTTTCTAAACTTGCCACTAAATGTAAAACTTTGCTCCATTGATGTTAATGGATAGTGGTCTTTAAGAGAGGCCTTGTTCAAGTCATGAAAGTCAACACATAGCCTTATTTCACCATTCTTTTTTCATATTGGAGCAAGGTTTGCCACCCAAGTTGAGTGCTTAATTGGAAATATTATAGCTAACTCAATGAGCTTATGCAACTCAGCTCTCATAAAAAATTGAATCTTTGGGTTAATAGGCCTTTATCTCTATCTGAATGGCCTAGTATCATCCTCTAACTTAGTGGTATGTTGGTCTAGACTTGGATCAAATCAATTAAGTTCAATGTACTACCATGCAAAGACATCTGTAAAACTTGAACATAACTTAATAAACATTTTTTTCTCTAAAGATGTGCAAACTTTGCCCAAATTTAAACTCTTACTAGTTGCAATCTCCACACGTATATAGTGTTATTCCTTAGTTGATAAAGAAAATTTTTATTTTCTCAATTCATCATCTTTGATGAATATGTTTTCAAGGGTGACCAACCCTTTAGGAAACTTATTTGTCTTTGATTACACAATTTGGTCACCATATTACTGCAAATGCTTATCTTGGTATTTTTATGAGAATTTAGCTTCCTCTTTTAATAACCTGACAATCTAACTATCATTTTTAAATACTTTCCAATTGTCATGGTTGTCTGGGATAGAAGGTCTCACAATTACCTTAATGTGTGGTTGAATCTTTTCATTTTTTATGTCATCCAAGATATTAAATTGTGACCCAATGGAAACCAACTTATCTACATGATTATTCTTATTTATTGATATGGCTTGAATATTGAAATATTGAAAGTCTTCAACTAGGTCCCATACTCTATGCTTATAGGACCTAAGTAGTGACTTCTTGCATATTTTAAGTCCCCTTACTTGGTGTCCTACCATTTCACTATCTCCAAAAACTTGTAAAGAATTGACCTTCATATTTCTTACCCATTACAAATTATACACTAGTGCTTCATATTCAAAAACATTATTGGAAAAACCAAACTAAAACTTGAGGGAAGAGAAATACTTTTGATTTGTTGTATAAATTAACATTATTCTAGCTCGAGTGTAATGTTTGTTTTTGGATCCATCAAAATATAGTTACCACAGTCCATCACTAGGTTGATCGTCTTTCATCAATGTTAGAATGGGTGAATCATGTTCATGAAGATGATAGACACCAAGTACTTCCTTAATTAAATTGTAAGGATCATGCTCATGTAAATCAGAGGCCCATTCATCAAGGAAAAGATCTGAGACTCCATTTAGAGGTGATTCAGTTTCCACCTCACTATTTTATAGTACCTTATTTGAGATAACATAATTAATGTTCACCATACTTAGCATACATGGCTCTAAATGACATATTTCAATAGATTCAGAATGCATTGTCAACTTTGTATGATACCTAGTCCTGAATATTAAATAGGTCCAATCAGCTGACAAATATCCTCTAATATTTGAAGTAAAGTCTCTTGATAGAAACATGGAAAAATAGGGAGCAAGTCCACTACAACTACATCTTGTTGAATAATAACATTGGGGTAAGAATGTATTATCAGTTTTAGATCTTTGATTATTCCTAATATCTTTATTAGTGACCCATCTAATTACAATACTCATTTGGTATTTGGATCATAGACAAGACCAAACTTGTCTACATTTTGTTTGGGCATGATATTACTATTAGCCCCACTATCTACCATAAAATTAGGGACTAAGCAGTCACCAACTATCAAAGAGAGATAAAAGGGATGGGTTTTATTTGATTTGATATTGGTTTTGTCCACCTTTGTCATGTTATGTACCTACTGATCAAGATAATTAGTTTATTGGTCTAAATTGGCCAAGGCAGTTCCTTGTTTCTAAACTAGTTCTTTAGATACATTAAGATCTAAAAGCTCTTGAATAACCATGTCCTTTTGTTCTAGAATGAAAAAGGAATCCCATATGTTAATTCTAAAATTTGACTTCTTCATTTGATCTATTATATTTAATGAGGATCCACTAACCTTTGGCTACAACTTTTGAGCCATTGGTTTTTCTCTAATTAGAGGCATTTGGGGAACCTTCATTGTC
Source organism: Torreya grandis (assembly GCA_037957365.1). Lineage (NCBI taxonomy): Eukaryota > Viridiplantae > Streptophyta > Pinopsida > Cupressales > Taxaceae > Torreya > Torreya grandis. The sequence continues at coordinate 2,259,789 of JARHVA010000983.1, read as the reverse complement.
TCTACATTCTAAATATTCTATGTTATAAGAAAAACTTGATCCTTGACACTCTTGGAAATAAAATTAGGAATACTAGAAGTATTTCTCACATCTTGAGCTTCTTTAAATGCTCGTCTTTTATCTCTAGTTAGAGCTATAACTTGACCATTTGTGTTGCTAGTTTCACCAACTTGGTTGAATGTAATACAATCATCTAATTGCCAATAACATTGATAACATTAGGTTACCCTGGAACTTGTTGAGTTTCTCCTTGGAATGCTATATTCATGTCTTAATACTAACCGTCTTTAAGATATAAATCTTCCTGTGTCATTTGTGGCATAATAATATATTGTGATACCAAGGCTTGATTTTGAGTGTCATTTTGATTGAAAGGCTGCCAACCTGAATATTGCATCAAGTTATTTTAAGGAGTGGTATCTTTTAAACTTGAAGGTATATTAGGATCAAGGGTTTCATATGACTTCGTTTGGGTTATGGATCCTTGATTTTGATAAGGTTGCCTATTGTCCTTGAAACCTTGATAAGGAGGTCATTGGTTAGTGAAAGATTGACAAGTGTTTTAGTTTTATTGCTGATAAGGTATACCTTGGTACTGATGTCTCTTGAGCTGAACAATCTCATTTCCAAAGGATTATAACATGCTTTCAAGATCACCAATCTCATTAGATTGATTAGGAGGGGATACAACTTGGAATTTTGGAGATGGAATAGGGGATATATATGGAATATAGGGAACTTGAGGAGGAGGAATAGGTTGCAATTTTGGGAATATGGGAATTAGAGGCCTTGAAGCAAGTTTAATAGCTTTTATTAAGCTATTTTTTGCTTCTATTGAAATTTCATAACCATTTGGTAATGTATTACCACCCATAGACTATATCATGACACTTATAATAAAATTAAGGGCCTTAAGATAGTACAAAAATGTGTAATCTAGAGATGGTCTAACCAATCCAAGGATCCTAGTCCATATCTTTTAGAATCTATGGTAAAAATCAAACATAAACTCATGGGGGTACCTTTATATGGTAGTCAATTATTCAACCAAAGATAGATGATTAGACTTGTCTTCAAATTGCATAACTAAGGCTGCACCTAAGTCATCCCAAGTAGCAATGGAAGTCAAAGGGAGGTTCCTATACCATTGCAATGATTTTCCTTTGAAGGAGGCAACAAGTATTTTGATAGCACATTATCTTGAGTAACATTATGAACAAAACATAGATTGGAAACATCTTGGAATGATTAATAGCAGTAGTTTTATCCAATTTTCTTGAGAAGAAAGGGATACTTTTTAGGGTAGACACAAGGATGTCATCATGTTGGGCTAAATTCAAGGGACTACCCCTATTAAATGGAACAAACACTTGATTCCTGATAACCATTTGGGCAAAAGGGATTTGGCTTTTGGGGACAATAGATTGGACTAAAATAATAGGATAAAAAAGAGGTAAATGCTTATTTTGAGGATAAGGTCTTGTACAATTAAATCTTGATCCTTTATAAGTAGTAGAAGGAAATTCAATATGCTCAAAAGGAGTACCTATACTTGATGATATTATTATAAACTTTAACATGAAAGCACTGTCTAAAAGATTTTATGAACTCTACAACTTGAAGGATCTTCAACTTTTGATAATGGTATATGTCTCCTCCTTTTGTAATTTCTTCTTCTCAATGTTTAAAATTCAATTATGCCAAATAAGATGTGTCCCATTAGGCATGTCAAAACTGTTAGTGTTCTAGATTTGCACCCTAGCTGAGAAGGGGATTGTTTAGATCTTCCTACTCAAATCTAGTCTAATATGGGATTGATTCTAGGCTATGGTTATCCTAATAATGGATCAGACCTCCATAGAAGGCTGACTTCCTTTTGGATTTATCACCTAAACTAAACCTTAACTAGCACTTACTTGGAAAAGAGAGATTTTTTTTGACAATAACTTATGAAAGCATGTAAAAAGAGGTGATGCACCAATGATTTGATCACTCAAACTCATATAAGACCCACTATGAGACAAATCAAAGACCAAAGAATATCAATCTCACATAAATATTTCACAATAAGACATGAATCAATTATTAAACTAGCATGAGAGGGCAGATAAAAGAACAAATTGTAAATTGCACTTATAATGACCTGTGAGAACTATCAAGCATTTCATGAAGGTGAGAAAACTTAGACATAGATAAAGAATATAAAATAACTTAACCATATTAAATGAATTCATAGGACACACTTCAATCTAGTATGGAAAATGATGGAATTCAGTCTTTTTTGCATCAAAAGGTGGTACAATACAAATCTCGATAGAGTTTTGTCATACCAAAAAGAGGGATCCATTTCAAGGCTTAGAAGCATGTATTTATAGAAAAGGGAAAGAGAGAGGGAGGTTTGTGCATTGGAAAAGGCTCAACCACTTTTGATGGATTAGCATTAATTTGAGGATGTTAAGTCATGATCTTATCAAGAAAGAAGGTCCTATAAAAGAATTGAATACTCTATTGATCTTTATCCATCCATTACGTGTCTTTATTATAACTCCATGTCATTATCTAATGATCTACTGATGAGTATCATGTCTTAGAATTGATAGAATTGTGCCACATCTACTTTGGGTGGCCAGTGGTACTTGCTAATTTAAAAAGTGACCCTGATGATAGGTGAGACATCTCTCCATGGTTTGTATTCACTCCCATACCAAACATAGGTCTATTTATAGGTTAAAACCAATACACATATCGGTTTTCACATAGTCACAGTATGCATAGAACCTATAAACTACTTGAATTTTTTTTCAATCATTGATCCATCTTTAATCTCTATATTTGGTCTAAAAGACCTATTTTACCTAAATAGAGCTTTATTGGGAATGTTGGGTCCCACTAGTTCAACTCAGATCATGTTCAAGTTTTGGTCCTTTTGTTTTTATCTTTCTTGGCTCAAAGAATTCCATATTTACTTATATCAAAAGCATATTGGGATTTCTCTTTGCTCATTGGTTGTCGATCATGACTCAGACTATTGACATGTTGACCCATCTCACTCTATTAGATCTTATTTATTTGGATGAATGCTGATCATCAATCTTCTACCAGTTAAACATGCTATTGACACTTGTCATGCATGTATTTAATTATGAGATTCACTTACCCCTTTGACCTTCACTTTCCATTAGATCTAAATGTACAATTGAATATATACCATTATATTTTCTTGGGACCCACTATTTTAAAACTAATGGTTATTTCATGAGCTTGAATTTGTTGTCTACACTCCCATCAAATTTCATTCACACAACCATCATTGAAATTCACGTGATCATCAAATTTAATCTCAAAAGGGTTTATTTTTCTTGATTTTTATTTTAATGTTTGCACAAATGTCTTATGTTATACGTCAACCTTTGAAGCTCCATAGCTTGAGCTAGAGAACTCATGTGGGAATGAAACTTGTAGATCATGATCATGGCATGAAAAAATACCTATAACAATAATATCTTAGCTAGCATGATTTCTGAGTGGACTTATAAAATGCATAAGATAACTATTCCATTCATTTATCTATGACATCTTGGTGATGGCCTATTTATTTAAACTTGTACAATCCATAGTTTGCTTAATATTCAAGGATCTGATGATATTTTAAGGATTATGCAACGTGGTTCATGATCTTGGACACCATGAAAATTTCTTGGACCCTTCACCAACAACTATATACCTATCCCTTAAAGATCAATTAGATCACACTTTAAGCTAACTTAAAGTGTTTCAAAAGATTTACAAAATCTATATGATCTCTACATGAGGTATGTCTGCTCCTTGTTATAGGGCCAATTTTTAATCAAGATCTTACTCCTTCCACTAGACTCTTAGACTAGGCACATTTTTAGTATGTAGACCAAAATTGGTCAACATGTACCATTATGGTGTTAATAGTAACTTGAGAAGAATTGTTGGTAAGTGAAGCACTAATAGCATGATTTTATTATGTGGAAAAAGGATTTAATAGTAGAGGGATGATAATAAGAAGCACTAAAGGCATGATTACCATGGGTATAAAATGATTAACTAGTGGAATAATTAAGAAGAATAGGTCTAAAAAAGGCCTACTAGATGTAGAACCTGTCATGTTAGTAGAGATACTAGGTATGAAGGTGGAAGAATTCAAAGAGGAAGATGCCATGGTATGAATAGGTGTCAAAATAGAGGGAAGAGACTGAGAATCAAAGAAGATAGTATCTCCAAATCCATGTGAGAACATGAGAGAAGGTGAATGGGGTTCTTTGACTTGACCACTTATAATGAGATGGTAAATAGTAGAAGGATATTTTACTCAATGTTGAGGAAATTCATTGATGAAGAAGAGCATTTTAGGTGTATACTCTAGTTTAGGTTGATCTTCAAATGAGAAGAGATGATTGATAAGTGAAGAGGAATGAATAAGGGTCTCATAGTTTGTAGTGTGAGTGGATACATGTATATTACTTTCATCTAGGGTAGGAGCCACAAGCTATTTATGGGATAACCTATTAGGGTTAGTAAGACTCATCATATCTATTAAATTCAAGTTAGTGTTGTATTCAAATAGGAATTTCATGATGAAGGAGAGAGATTATGGAAGACAAAGATGACAAAAAATAAAAAATATAGGAAGGATACATATAAGAGTACAAAGTCAACCAGGTCGACGTAGTAATGTAAATAAGAGGCATAAGAGTACAGAGTTGACTAGGTTGACTAAAAATTATAGATAGAACATTAGATAGTTTGATAAGGATATATATTTGACCAAGTTGACTTATTATTTTAACTTTATAGGTAAAAAAGAGTACTAGGTTGACCAAGTCAATGTGGTACTATAGCTAAGGAAAAAGACAATCTATAAGAGACTATGTCAAACAAAACAATAGTGTATTGAAAATAAGGAAATTTTTTGAAATGTAATTGAATAAATAAGTGAAAGAAAACACAAAAATAATTGGATCAATGATAATGGTCCAATTGGGGCACACAACATAAAACCTTCCACCAACACTAGACAATGTAAGTTTTTGTAATACAACATACAATGAGTAGAGAGAAAATAGTCAAATAAAAAGTAAGTGATAAATAAGTGGTCATACTGAGTGTCATTAGACTATTATAAAGTGTTATTTTAAGTGTGATAAGGAAGTTGGATGAAAATATGGAACTAAAAAGCAATATGTAGATGGTTTCAGGATATTTAGGCTAAAATGGATCTGTGTTGGCAATAATAAGGGTGTTGGGTTCTTTGCCAATATATGCCATTAACCACATGTTTGTACTTGGAAAAAAAACCAAGTCAGCTTCCCCCTTGGTGATGAAATCTAAGTAGGTAGGTCTTGGGTAGATAAATGTTAAATGCATTTTGAGTATTGTGTGATTTTTTAGTGTGTGAAAAAAGAGTAAAATAGTGCAACTAAAAAGTATATTTAAAAACCACCTTATTAGACTATGTGAGCTATTCTAAACATAAAAATAATTGAAAATGAAATTATGAATTAATTACTGGCATATAGTTGTTAATTCCCAAATTAAGAATGGTACAAAGTTGGTTCAGACAACACTGTATGCAAACATTATAGAATAGAGTCGACATGGTCACTATTATACTATATAAGTAAGAGTCTTTAAGAACTAAGCCAACCAAGTTGACTTAGTCATTTAGATGAAAAAAAGGCTATAGAACTAAGTCAACCAACTCAACTTAGTTTGTTATAGTATTACAGTTTTCAAGACTACAAACTTGCACAAAATAGAATTGTGGTAAAGTATTAAATTAAAAGAGAAAGAAAGAAAATAACCTTGGTGGGTTGGAAGATGATGAAGACTATTATTTTTATATTGAAGGGCCTTCAATTATACTTGTATGTTCTACCAACTATATCAATTGGGTCAACCTAGTTTTGTGAAGCCCTATTTGTTAAAGCTTGTTAAGATGACTAAGTTGACTTGGTTGACTTAGTTTGTTATCTAGATGTTTAATATAAGATTAAGTCAACCTATTCAAAATAATTTGATGTCTATAACTAAATAAGAGTACTGTGTTGACCTATTTGATCTAGTAACATATATCTGATGAAGACCTACATAGAAAGAATAGAGTCATTTTGATGTAATTGTGTGTTAAACTTGTGCACAAAAGTTAGAACTATATCAACCTGGTCGACCTAGTATCACAAATATAGAAAAATAATAAAATTATAGAAATGAAAAGCATGAAATAAAACTTGAAAAGGCTAGATTCATGTCAATTTCATTAGAATGTATGCAATGATAAATGCATTAGATCTATAAATTAATCCTAACTCAAAGAAGATAGATCCTAATTACACTTCTTATTGGGGATACATTAGATAATCAGGGTCATGACCAATATGGATCCATTAGACATAATCAAGGGATCTCTTACCATAATAATGTCACTATGAAGGATTCTAAAGCCTGTAGTCAAGCAAAATTATGCAATAACCCTAACTAAGTCCTATGTTTTCTTATTCACTATACTAATAACAAGTCAAATCTAATCTAGTGATCACCAAAGATTATGGCACAAAGTGGGGGTTATAAAAACTAAAAGTAAACATACATAGAAGACATATACTCATGTCAATTTATACATAATACTAATACATAGAAGAGAATTACAAATGCATATCTATCTACTCTTACAAAGGAGGAACAAAGTTAGGAATACTTACCTTTGAAGATGACCTTGTCGAGCCTCAATCTTTCCCTTGGCCAAGGTTCTTCGCAAGATATTGTTATTGTATGTAAATATGACAAGGATAAATCAGCTCTAGGTTACAAAACCTATCAATGCATCCAAAATAATTCTCCATAAGGCAAGATCTTTATCTCCAAAGAAAGTATGAAAACTTAAGCTTGTTCTTCAAGTAGAATGGTGGATAAGTAGATGCACAATATATCTTACTTATTCTTCTCTTCTATTATAAATGAAAAAATTATTGTTTATATATAGGTGGATCTATAACTAAACCTTTCTAAAATTTTCAACTGACAAGGTCAACTTGGTCAACCTAGTATTATAATTGACAAAAGCTAACTAGATCATAGACTAGGTTGGCTAGGGACCGACCTTGATCCTTAGTAAGTTTTATCAATAAGAATACAAGGTTGACACAATCGAAAGTCATAAAAACTATCAAAAAGGGGTTTCAATTAAGAGAAGGTCTAATGAAGGTGGTAAAATACTAGAGGAGTGTAAAAAATAGGAGGCAAAGCTTAGGGAAATGGTTTTTAGGAGATAAGTGTGTAAATAGAAAGTGGAAAAATGGACAATAATCCTACAAAACACCAATGGTTTGCCCACCCCTTTCTCGATTCACCCCTTAGGGTGTGCAATCAGAGAGATTGAGACTCGATGGGTTTTTTCAAGATAAAGAACGTCAATAATTGATAAAAGTTTGAAAATAGTGTGTGTATACAGAGTGAATACAATAGTATGTTTAGATTGTGCCTTTTGGTTTTTTGCATAAGTACCATTGTTGTGCAATATGTTTATAATGGTAATACCAATGTATAAAATTTTGACCCAAATATTATTTGAATCATATGATGTGCTTGAGATATGAATATATTTTTCATGACATAAGCATGGAGGACATGTTTCCATAACATGGCCCCACTGTAATTTATAGAATTTAAGAACTATGCACAAATGTGGAGGATAAGTTTGTAGATATGATACGTATTAAATAAATATGAATATGTGGAATCCATGTCTCTATGGCATTCCCCACTTTTATAAGGAGGGGAAATAGAATTTACTAGTCACTTCATCACAAAAGGAATAAGTAAAAATGTCATGTATATGAGTGTGTAATAACCAATTTTAACCTGGTAGTGTTGTTATAGATAGTGTAATATTGTGTTGGTACCACCTATGATTTGTAATAATATCTATGTGTAAGGAAAATTTTATGTATTTCTTAAAACTTATTGAAATTGAGATAATATGAAAGGGATCAATCCTTGGGTCCCAACATAACTCATGGTTTTGAATTTGGACATCTATTACTCAAGATATGTGCATTTGATGTTCTTATAGAAGTTGTATATTAAGAGGTTTGATTAGAAATTTTAATTGATTTTTACTTGTATCCTTTTCAAATTTTAAGCTCTAAGTAGAAAAATACAATGCCATGTGGTAGATCCCCATGACTATTGTGATTTAAGGTGCTTTGGAAAACCTTAAACAACTAGGATTTTGAAGATTGGTAAGTAGGTTAATTGTGAATCACATGATAAAGTTAGATTTTTGAAATTTTTTCCTTTGAAGCAATTTTTTAATTTTTTTAAGTGTTGATAGACACTTTCATCAGGGATTGGGATAGTTGAATCTTAGTCTTAATGCTAGTGTTTATTTTTTTATGTAACTATCTGACACTTATGTCTTGTGTCAACATTAGCATTAAATGCTATTGTCTTGCTAATTTTTATAGGTTTTAACTATAAATCATGTATTTTATTTCTAGAATGCCTTGACTAATAGCCATTTTCTTTGATTTTTATTTTATAAAAATATGTACATATTTGAGATTTTTTGCATGGTATGCAATTTTCTATGCTGACATAGTTAGGACTAGATGTGGTCAACTAGCTCATAATATATCTACATAGATTGGGCCATGTGGCCTAGTTAGGAAAAGTCACATACGATGTCCACCTTCTCATAACACTAGTTGAGACATGGAACCCAAAGACCTATACATTTTAGATCCCAATAGGGGAGATGACAATTACATTAGGGGATGTGTATCAAATTTTTTAATTGCCTATCAAAGGTGAGAGAGCAAAGGTTGTAAGAAATGGTAGTCATGGTTACATTCAATAGTACCATAGATGTTTTACTAGGTTGAAAACATTTGATCTGTAGGTGAGTAATATGGTTCATCTTGATAGCATTATTAGAGGTGATATTCCATAGCTACAGAAGTTCATTTGTGTATTATTAGCCTCATTTATAGTATTGGTACGTGTATGTAAAGGGAAATGCAATTGATCTATAAATAAATTCTAGCTCAAAGAAGGTAAATCCTACTTACACTTTTGATTGTTGATATATTAGATATTCAGGGTCATGACCAAGATGGATCTGCTAGACCTAACCAAGGGATCTCTTACCATAATAACATCACTAAAGAGGTTTCTAAAGCCTCTAGTCAGAAACACCATGTAATAACCCTAGCTAGGTCCTATGTTTTCATATTCACTAAGTAAATGAAAAGTAAAGTAAAATCTAATCTAGTTCTCAGCAAGGCTCTTGGAACAAAGTGAGGGTAATAAACATAAAAAGTAAACATGCAAAAAATATCTATACTCAAGTCAATGTATAGGAAATCATAATGCATGGGAGATAAGTACAAATTCAAATATATCTACACTTAAAAAGGAGGAATAAATCTAGGAATACTTACCTTTGAAGACAAACCGTCCAAGCCTCAATCTCCATCTTGGCCAAGGTGCTTCACAAGAGGTTGTTATGGTATATAAGGATAACAAGGATAAGTCAACTCTAGGCCACACAGCTTCTCTATGCATCCAAAAGACTTATCTATAAGACAAGATTCATATCTCCAAATAAAGTATTGAAACCTTAAGCTATGATCCTCAAGTAAAATGGTGGATAAGCATATGCATAATATATTATTCTTATTTTTATCTTCCTAAATAAATGGTTAAACTAATATGTATATATAGATGAATCTAACCCTAAACCTTTTCATAAGTTTTGATAAGAAGGTCAACCCAATCGACTTTGAATCATTATTGATAAAAATAAATTATGTCTTGGTCTCTTAGCTAGCCTCGATCCTAAATATGTTTTATCAATTATATTATAGGGTCGATGGGGTCGATAGTGTAACGTAAACCGTCAAAAAGGATTTTGGTCTAGGGAAGGGCTAATGAAGGAAAAAAATGGTAAGAAGAGGATAAAAAGGAGGAGGAAAATATTATGGAAGTGTTTTTAGGAGATGGTTGTGTAGATAACAAGTGGTAGTGTAGGGAAATAATCTTGTAAAGCACTAATAATCTACCCACCCTTTTCCCGATACACCTTTTAAGTCATGCACTCAGAGAGATTAAGACTCGATGGGTTATTAAAAGAGAGAAAGCCTCAGTGATTGATAAAAAAATTAAAATATTATGTGTATACATAATCCCCACTCGAATCTCATCACGTGTCACTTAGGTGTAACACAGGATGTTGCTTCGAGAAAAGAACATAGCAACACACAACACTGAAGCTAAATAAGTTACAGTAGAAATAAAATAAGATAAATAAAAAGATAGAATTATAAAAACCACATACCTTTACTTACCATAGTGTTATAGATAAATAATGAGATGTAATAAATGTGAAGGTGTTCAATGTAGGTAACATTAGGTGAACTTGTATAAATTAGTAAAAAGAACAAAACTCAAAATTTTTACAAAAAATACATGTAATATGTAAGAATATTCTCTAAAGTGTTAGTATTCCATAGCATCTTATGGCTCATAAAAATATTTAGTAGAAACAAAGATATGATCAAAAGACAAAATTTGGTGGTAAATATTTGATAGGTAAATAATTTTGAATAGTAAATATAAATAGGGTAAAAAATAATTCATTTGGTATTTTTACTATTATGAGAAAATAAAGCTCTAAGAGACCTAGTTTGAGACCAGAGAGCCATCATGGTGAGGAGATTATAACTGATATGGGGAGGACGCCTGGTGTCTACAATGAGTATAACATAGGTAAGTAATTAAGAATTTTAATTTTTTGAATATTTTTATTTAAAATTGAACTAGATATATAAAATTGACTAGTAGGCAAAATATAGGCATCGAAATTGACCCTGGGAAATGTTTAGGTAAACTAGGGGTAGAATGAGATACTAGGTAGGAAGAAGTCAAACCAATAAATGCCTAAGGCATTTATGGTAAATGGTTAAAAAGTCACCATTGTGAAGGAACAGAGTTGACCTGGTCGAATTAGTCTGTAAGGTGAGTAATAAATATGGGGCATACTATGTAGTAGTGGGCTAACTTAGTTTGCAATGAGAAGGTTGATTGTGTACTAGAAGGTTGACTTATCTAGTAGAAAAGGGCCGATATAGTCTATAAAAGGATACAAGGCTGATTTAGTATTAAATAGGTCAAATGTGTAGGAAAATAAGAAAATATAGAAAACTAAATCAAACTAGCGATTAAGTAGTTAATTTATGAATTGTTAAGAATGTATTTTGATTATTTATGACATGGATATCTAATACATCCTTTTTTGTTTGATATTTTATAGAGTCGTTAGAGATATTGGTGTTTGATAGATGCCTCATAGATATCAAATTTGTTGGATCATTTGAATGACATGAATATAGCTCGACTAGTCATGCTATGATTCAGAGGAATTATGGAGATGAGACAAATCCCATTGAGTTTTGATCTCATTTTCATATTCCTTAGATTATGGGAACAGTTAACCAACACTTTTTGATGGGTGGTGTATGGGGATACCATTGAGGTGGGTATCACTCTAAAGGATGTCCATGCATTTCTTGGACTTCCTATAGGTGGGACACAATGTATCACTGACACACTAAAGGATATAGATTAGAGATGGGCACTGGCCCAGTGGACAACATGCTTATATAGGATATACCCTAGATTGAGAGTAAGTGTATTTTATGTTTACATTATAGCCATTATGGACATCTAGAAGGTAGTGATAGGACTTATGATAGCATGAGTGTTGTGTCACAAGTTAGATGACAAGGTACTATTATATGTGATAGCCTTATGTTAGTCGATATTAGATTAGGGAGCAATCTATGATTTTAAGGTTATCATCTAGGTCTAGCTCATGCATGATATGTATGGGATGATGTATAGAGGGAAGGAGACCACGGGGCCTATAGTTTTTTTGAGTGCTTGGATATATGATAGGTTTCCCATATATCAACTAGCTGGGTTACCCCATGTGTTCAATGATAGGCTACCTTGAGTCATTCAATTGAGATAGGATCATGTATCTTGAGCCATGCCCCATGTGTCAACTTTACAAACTATCACATGAGGAGAGATTATGTGGCATCCTTACACACATTACTACTATATGTCCTAGTTGGTTGACCATTATTATAGGTTTGGCATGAAGGTGTAGCACAAGCCACTATACATCATGGGTAGAGATGTATTTAGTGGCATACTTTCTAGGATAATTTGAACTCCCACACTTGGTGGCCCCTCTAATAGTGCTTACTTATTGGGGACAACATGATAGATATTTGAGAGGGAGGGGAGGAGGAAGGGTACTAGTAGAGATACTAGTGATCAAGCCTCATCATGCTCGACCATGGACTAGTCAAGCATGGCAATAGGTGGTAGCATATCCAATAGGGGGAGATGACATGGATGTGGATGTAGGTGCACAACAAGCACCACAATAGAAAAAATAATAGCCACCATGGCCTCATAAAAAATGGAGACACACTAAATGAGAGCAGGTGAGGCTATAACATAGGAGGATATAACATCCACTCTAAGACATAGGTAGTCCATGAAGGCACCTATGAGGAGAGGATCATGGCATGCTTGTGTGGTGATTCCTATATTTGTTCTAATATGTAGGCATCCCATAGATGAGGTGATCAAAGGATGAGAATATGGGGAGACCATGCTTGACATGTGATTAGATGGAGAGACGGTGGTTGGTGACACCATCACTAATAAGAAATGTTGTAATTTTATTTTAAATTTTGATATAGGATACTATTTGCATTTTGATTATGGTAGATAGATGATTTTGAGATATATATGTGATCTGATTCCCATTTAGTTTTGGTTTTGGAGATCCTATGTTAGAGGTTTTCAGATGGGGAGACCTAATTTTGGTTGTGCATTATGACATTTTGGATGGGTTGATGGCATCATATGGACCCACCACTCTATATGTTCTTATAGTACCATCTACCCCAGCCCAGGTGGGATAGTTTAGACCAGTGGGGGAGGATGTGAGGAACTTTTAGGCATGTGTGGATGGAATATAGCCATTATTAGGGGTGGGAGAGGGAGAGGCATAGGCCTAATAGGACTTGGCACATGAGAAAGTGGCACACATGGCAACCACTATCTATCTCAAATAAGTGTAGTCCTAATGAGGTTGATCAAAGTTTATACACAGCTAACCCATATTTATAGAAAACACATGATAACATATATTTTATTTGGATGATTAATCAACAAATAGTACTACAATATATATGAGAGTGTTCTCCTTTATACAAGGAGTCAACACTGATCCACATCCCTCATATATCTCAACCTCTCTCAAAAATTTCTCAAATTATCCTTAAGAATATCTTCCATGAGATATCTTATGAGAGTTTTATTTACAAATCACATATATTAATATTATAAATAATTTTCATATTAAAATTTATTAATATCCCCCCTTAGTATGAATATGGGGAGAAACACCATCCTTTATATAAGCAACATACACATGTCTTGACCTTCCTCTGTGCTACTTCCTTAGACTTTGACTATAAGAACAAATCAACCAAGAAATGGGCACACTATCAACCAATCATGGTAACCTCATCCAAGATGTGAACATGTATCAACCACTTGGGAACATACCAACCATGTAAAGGGAACTATATCAACCAAATCTAGGAACATCAATTGAACCAATCAAAAAGTAGTGGGAACACACCTATCAACTATTTTTATCAAAAACATCTCCTTCTTTAGTATTGGTGGTCTGGATCTCTTGTACTATCTTACTTTTATGGGGTTAAATTTTTAAATTATCACTTATTACATGAACAAGAATACACTTATGTTCTTATTTCACACTATAGAAAACAATCTAAAAATAGAAAGCAAAGCGCTGCTACTACAAAATGGTACCCCATCATTAGTGGCTAATGATAGGTACAATTGTCCTCCATCATCCTTTTGCACTAGCCTCTAGTAGAAGAAGCTACTTAATCAAATGATGAAGTCTTGAATATCATATTTATGTCATTTTTGAATACAATACGTCCCTATAATTTGGACATATGACTTTCAAATTGGATGTCAGATTCACCCGAAATTACATCCATTACAAGGAGAAAATTTTGATTTTGATAATTTTGACACTCTTAAAAATGACTCTTTTGACATTTTTGAACCAAAATAGAACTCAACTAATTGACACTTCATTATGATTTTTGAATTTATGACTTCTTAAAAATGACACCCAAATACGTTTTAAAAGAACCAACAAATGACTAATTAAAACAACCACTTTACTAGACATTTTTGCATTTTTGATAATATAAAACATATGACCACTAAAAAAATTATAACACAAAAAATACTATAAAACTACAACTATATTAGGCAATTCTTAATTGACTCAATGAGTATTAAAAATTGTCAAACTTTAAATTTTAAGACTTATAAATAATAAAACCTTGGTTTTAAACATACGTCTATTAATAAGCTTATAAATACTATAAATCTAAATCAAACTAAACTAAATAATAATCTAAAAACTCATAATCAAAATTTAAACTATTTAAGAATTAAAAAACCTTTATAGGATATTCGTGGTTGTGCATGCGAAGAGGTACATGTGGGCTAGATGAAATAAAATGATCCAAGTGCCAATGAATATGAATCAAATAATTCTTCAATACATAGATTTGTCAACATCAAATGAATAAAATTATAAAATGATATGACTGGTCCACTCATTATCTCCCATTTTCTTTCTATATTAGATGTTGCCACTTGTCTTATTCATCTCTACCAATAATTGATTTTAGCTCATAAAAAATCCTTCTAGGTTTAATAACTCTACGTGAGAATTGATGTCGGTAGTTATCCCAAAATAAGATATATGCAAAAATAATTACTCTTGTTAGCTAATAATCAAGGAAAATCAATAAAGCACTACCTTTTGAGATGCCCATAATGAAAATGCCCTTCATAGTCTTTGTAGGAATGTATATCAAGGCATGTATGTAGTAAATAAGTTGTATTTATTTATTGATAGACTTGTACTTGATAGATTTGCATGATTTGAGACAAGATAAATGATATAGATGGGTTTGCATGCTTTGTGTTGGAAATAGATCGAGTTCAATTCTCTAATTCATAGACAGGACATCATGATGCCAATATCATTGTAGGAGGGCCTTTTTAGAAGTCGATAAGTGATATCCAAAGCTCAATTTAGGTGAATACCATTTTTTTAAGAAATCTCCTACTCTGATACCAGGTAATGAGGTTGACCAGAGTTTATGCATAGCTAACCCATATTTACAAAAAACACACCATAACATATATTTTATTCAGATGATTAATCAACATACAAGATTACAATATATAAGGGAGTACTCTCCTTTATATAAGGAGTCAACATTGATATAAATCCCTCATATCTCTCAACCTCTCCCAAAAATATTTCAACTTCTCCTTAAGACTCTCTTCCATGAGATATCTTATGAGAGTTTTATTTACAAATCACATATATTAATATTATATACAATGTTCATACTAAAATTTACTAATAAGGCCTAGGTGGCCAATCTATAGGGACATGTTATAGGTTTAAGATCTTGGATTACCCCATTAAAACATACCATTCAAAAGGGACAGTCCTAGGAATCTATGGGAAACATGGCTAGGCCATAAGATAGGTAGGATGGAGCCCATCCATAGAGCTAAAGCTATTGTATTTTATATTTTATATAAAACACATAATATGTGTGTGTGTGTATACATACATACATACATACATATATATATATATATATATATATATATATATATATATATATATATATATATATATATATATATATATATATATATATATATATATATATATGTATGTATGTATGTATGTATGTACATATATATGTGTGTATATATATATATATGTATGTATATATGTATGTGTGTGTGTGTGTGTGTGTGTGTGTGTAGAGAGAGAGAGAGAGAGAGAGAGAGGAGAGAGAGAGAGAGAGAGAGAGAGAGAGAGAGAGAGAGAGAGAGAGAGAGAGAGAGAGAGAGAGAGAGAGAGAGAGAGAGAGAGAGAGATTTTGATAGTTCGTTGATCTCATAAGTTGTATTTGGTTGTGGATGTTGATGCATGGATATAGTTCTTTCTAGCATATGTATTTAGATTTTGTTGTATATTTTATGATAAATATATGTTGAATGTTTTATTTTCTATCATTATGTGATAAACATGCATGGTTAAAAAGAAAAAGGCAAAAATGACTTGAAAAAGTATAAGTAATAAAAATCAAATGTACTACACTATATCATGATGGGAAATGTATAATAAAAAAAGATGACTAAATATAATAAAATAAAGATGGTAAAAAGGGTAACAAATGTTTTTTAAACCATGTACAAGATTTTCACCAAGTTAAAATAAGATAAAATCACACTATATCACATTGGTAAGTATGAAAATATTGTAATAAAATGGAAAGCGCATGAAAACCAATGGTATAAAAACAAAAAAAATTAAGTCAATAAATCATACTAAATCATGTTGGATAGTATAAAAAATAAAGACAAAACTAGAAAATGGAATTAAATTGATCACACTAATTCAAGCTAGGAAGTATGAATTTTTTTAAAAAATGGTTGTAAGCATACATGCAATTGGAAAATAAGAAGATAAAATTAAAATATTAATGAAGTAAGAATAAAACATACTATACCAAAATAAGAATCATGTCAATGATGTTAACTCATAATCAATCACTATTTATCTCAAATTTGACACATGTAATTTCATTGTGACTTGGGTATTAGAATATTTTGTGAAAAAGGCCTAGTCCTATCCATGGTATTAAAACTAAAAATCACAAAGGGAACACAAAGGAGGTGGAAATAACTTTGAAAATTATTTTAAAAGGATGTTTGTAATGTGGTAATTTGTGAGGAAGGCATGGTCTGATCAATGGTCTTACAATGAAACTCACAAATGGAAATCCTAGGGGGAATGATCAGTTAACAAAAAAATATTTCTCAAGAGAAAATATTAGGAATGTTGTAAATGGAAGAGGTAATTTAAAAAAGCATAACATAAGCATATATGAGAAGACCTTAGAAAACTTGAGGCACACTAAGTACACATGAAAGACATTAAGTGGCCAGTGACCATCAAAATATAAAGGATACCCATTCATAATAAGAACAAAGTTGTATATGAAAATAAGTGAGATACTAAGATTGGCTCATATTGGTTATATGAGTAAGAAAATTAAAATGGACCTACCTTCCCACAACATGTTTCCCATTCCTAAAGACCTCATATAGAGTCATTAGTCTACTATGAATATTAGGTACTTGTGTGAGAAAGTAGGTAGCACTACAATATTTTTTTACTCTCCCTTCTCATTCTACTAGCCTACCACACCCCAATGGACCTCGACTCTATCAAGAGGCCAAACTTGGAGTTTGAGATTTGATTAGAAAAGGAGATGTGATATGAATCACATCTTTTAATGTGATTTGACTTTTAAGATTTGTATGTTTCCTTTTGTATCATTACCTTTTGTCAAAATGATTTGGATTTTATATTTTATCACTTTTATGATTCCTCCTCCATATGAATTTGGAATAACCAACATGAGGGATAAAATTGATACACATGAATGACCCTTAGAATTTGGCTAAAGGAAGATAAGTTTCCAAAGATATGATTGACTAAACACTTAGGCTTACCTATGAACCAATATGTTATCTCAAGTTTCAACCATGTGTATGTTTAGTTTGCAAGAGGAAATAAGGAAATAAAGGGAGATCCAAATTAGATTGGTAAGATATAATTACAATGAGAAGACTTGTTTGATAACTAATCACATGGTAAATAATGATTACTAAGAGGATAAAGGTTTGTATAACCAAGTCACAAAAATAATTATCCATGTCTTTGAGATAAGGTAGAAAACAATCATGAGGAAAGGCAAATACATCCATGAAAAGAAATGAACTCATAAATATAAGCATGAAATCATGGAAAGTATGAAAATAATCCATAATATAAGATGAAAAATAAATGAAACCATATATAACACATAATGTATAATATAAAGATCAATGTGAGATAGATAAGTGAAGTAAAATTTAATGCATAGTCAAATGATATAAGATATATAAAATTGGATCACAAGTCCAATCCAAAATCATAATGAAGGATAAATTGAAATAACACCATAATGTGTTCATAAATATTGATAAATCTATCCATAAATATTATCCATAACATCTGATATATCTCTATGAAGCTAGATCCTAACTATAACAAGAGTCTCATCTATCATAGGGAAAGTTGTGAAAATACCTCTCATCAAATCTCCTCAACATAAAATATAGGTATAGTTGAAGGATCATGCTCATAAAGGTTGTCATGCATAAAATACTCAAGAAGGAGAATATATTCTATAATATGAATGGTATCTGTAGGATAAGAAGGTGGCACCACATGTGAAGAAGGAACTATTAGTGTCCTAGATTGCACCCTAGCTAAATAAGGGGACTATTCAAGTCATATAACACAAATTTAGTCCAACATGGGACTGACCCTAAGTTGTGGGTCAGAACTCTAGAGAAGGCCAGTTTCCTTCTTCATCTATCACCTAAACTAGACCTAATCTAACACTTGCTTGAAAAAGGGGTAGAGAGATACAACAACATATGCAATCAAGTAAAAATGGGGTGATGCACTAGTAATTGGAACACTTAAACTTTACACAAGGCACACTATAAGACACATTGAAGACCAAATAAGATCAATATGACATGAGTATTTAATAATAAGTCATGAATCAATTGTCAAACTTAGCATGAGAGGGTAGAAATCCATTTTCAAGATAAACAACAAACTATAAATTACACTTATAATGACCTATGAAAACTACCAAGCATTTCATGAAGGTGAGAAAACTTAGACATAGACAATGAACATACATTCACTTAACTAAAATATATAATTCATAAAATGCACTTCAATTTAACTTACAAGATGATGGTATTTAGTCTTTATTGCATCAAAAGGTGTTACAGTAAAAATTTTGGCATAGCCTAAGCAAGCCAAAGCATAAGAGTCTTTTCTCTAAAATATCAAAAATTTCTTGTCTAAAACTTTCAGAGAGTGTAAACATGTGGTAGAAGTTGGAACATATATATATATATATATATATATATATATATATAAAGAGAGAGAGAGAGAGGGAAATGTGATGTATTATTACAAGTTCAAGGATGCTAACTCATGACCTTATCAATAAGGAAAAAATTATGTAAAATAATTAAACGCTCATTATCCTTATCCATCCACCCAGTATCCTTCTTAGAACTCTATATCATTATCTATCTAATCTGCTCATGAGGACCATGTCTTGGAATTGATATAATTATGTCACATCTACTTTGGGTGGCCATCGATACCTATTTATCAAAAATGTGACCCTAATGATAGGTGAGATACCTCTCCATAATCATGTTTACTTCTATATTTTCTCCAATATTGAACAAAGGTCCATTATAGGTGAAAACCAATCTAATTATTGGTTTTCACATAGTCATAATATCCATGGAAACTTGAAAATTGCTTGACCTTGATTCATAATCACTAGTCCATATTTGATCTTTGTATTAGGCCATAAAATACCTATTCTACATATAAAACCTATGAAAGCCAATGAGGATCCTCCATCTAAAAGCAATGATCATGTCAATGGAATGACCCTATAATAATGTCATCTATTTCCAAATTATCGACCAGAGGTCCTATTTAAATTTAATGGTGATGAAGCGTTATCCTTAACCATCTTGATTGCATGACTACATCTGTTGTTGATCGAGCTCTAATGGTGATATGGATCTTTAAACTTTTACTTTCCTAGGTTTAAAATTGGATTATCGACCTTTAATAGAAGTTCTTTGGTTTTGCCCTTTGTTCACTGGTTATTGATTTCCAATTCAGACCATTTACATTGTGCCCAACTATCTTTATTTTTATTGGTCTTATAGGATTCTATTTTTAGATCTTGACTTTTTGACCTCCTACGCACTATAAGATCAAACTATACAAATGCATGTGATCCCTTGATTTATTTCCATCTAACATATTTTGACATGTTAACTTGATCTCACACCATTATTTATAGATATACAAGGTCACACAAATCATATATCTCACTGGGCCCACATTCTTATATGTAACCATGCACCATTGGATATCTACTAGGCGAACTTGAACCTTTAGATCTTGTCCAACTTGTAGCTCTTTAAGGGCTTTTAACTTAGGGACCTATTGACTTGTTTGACCTAAGTGTGAACTGTTAGCTCTATGTTGTTATTATGTGATATCATGTGGAATGTTATATCTCATTAAAATTTAAACTTTTTAAGGAGATTTTGACTATAAATGGCTACTTTACAGAGTTAAAACTTGACACTTATGCAGGCATCTTGCTCTATAGGTTCCATTTTGAAAGCTTATATCTTGAGATAACAAGCTTATGTGGATATGAAATTTACAAGGCATGTTATTGGCACAAGGGACTTCATGGAAATGTAACTATTTGGATCACATAAATTTTTGAGATGCATTTATAAAATGCTCAAGTGAGCTGGTCCATTTATTTTTGGATGATGTCTTGTCAATGGTCTAGTCCTTTAAACTTGCATAGTTCATCTTTTGCTCAATATTTCTAGGCTCTGATGATCTTATAAGGTTTGTGTAACCTATTTCATGATATTGAATGCTTTAGACACCATGAAACCTACTTGGACCCTTCATCTACAATTGTAGATCTATCCCTTGAAGACCAATTAGATTACACTTCAAGCCTGCTTAAAGTGTTTCAAAATATTTGCAAAATATATATGATCTTCACTTGAGGTCTATCTACTCACTCTTCAATTAGGATCTTGCTCAGCTTATGGACTCTTGGACTAAGCATATTTTGGTATATAGACCAAATTTATTCAATAGGAACCATGGGTGGGGGAGAAGATGTAGGTGGCATGGGAACCATAGTTGAAGAAGGATGAGCTTTATTACATGGGCAATCTATGGGAGGAGGAACAATGGGCACAAGAATGGTCATAAGGTGATCATGAAAATTTTGTTAGAGGATGTGATAATGATCAGTAAATGGGTATCACATTACTGCCAAATATAATATACCTCTTCATATTTTAGAATATAATTAGGTAAAACTTGGGAGGAGGTATAGCCTTATCTTTAGGCTAGGGAAGGGTAGGATGCAATGTGTCGATATATTGTCAAAGCTTTCTACAATGGGTGTAAGAATGATTATTTGTTCCTTAGAAGAAACATATATTCTTGTTAGTAGACTTTGGGGGTATAATAATGAAAGGATTAAAATCAAACTCTAGGGAAGGCTGGTATAACTAGTAGTCTCTAGTCTAATGATAGACAACTTTATAAATATAAAAGTAAGGGTGATCGGCCCATTGGGTGGGTAGGGGATCAAGTTATAGTAAAAGAATAAATCCATCACCAAGGGGAGGTGGGACTGGTAGAGATACTATATTAGGATCATCTAAAGGAGAAGTAGAGTTAGATACAAGATGAGGATCAACTAAAGGTAAAGTGGGAGTAAGAAATATATTAGGTTAATCTAAGGGTGAAGTAGGATGCATATAAGGTTTAAGAGGAGTGGTAAATATCTCTAGGAGAAGCAAACTATAAGGATCCTAGTATCTATAAAAATGATAGGGATCGGACATAGCATGATCCATAAGCATGCTCCTAAGAGGTTTTATTGAAACTAGAGGTGTACCATGTGTTCATTCCATCTCTACCCTACAAAAGAGATGAATAATACTAGAATTAAGAACTATATAAAAAGGAGTACGATAAGATGAACAAAAATATTGAAATAAATAAGTATGACACTAAATAATTTCACCATCGTGAGCATAGAAAAGTCCTCCTAAAAATGGATGATTTAGAGTATAGCCATCTTGGGTGATGAATGTCGATGGTGTAATTAAGTATGATATTTTCATCAAAATTTGCATGTTGAATATAATGTTAGGTTTTGGTTAATACCATAGGTATGTCATTAATAGGTGGCTAACTGGAATGAGGCTTCAAGGATGATAGAAGTTGGGCGATGAGATGAGGGGATAAATATGAATTTTTGATCTTGGTTTTGATTTTGTCCATATCATCATCATAAAAAACTAAGTGGTTAGGTGGTATTTTCCTGATGTGTTTGGGGTGATTATGATAACCTCGAGTATAAGAAAATTAAAATGTTGAGATTCCCTAAATGAGACACTAGGCAAGCGTTTAAGGGTTAAAATTTTGAATACACCACATTCTTGTAATTGTTATAAATTCCAAGGGTTTGTGTCTCATTGAATCCTATAGATATCACCATTATAGGGAAACTTGACACATTGGTAGGAAGATGAGGTGACAACCCTCATGCGATGTGTTCAAAGCATGCCAATCAAAATGTTATAATAAAGGAGAAAGTTAAATATCATAACCTTCACTCAAAAAGTGATAGGAGGGACAGTAATAGGAAGCCACGCATAAGCTAAAGGAGGAATTTACTTTCTATCATAACCTTGACATGTACTCCTTGTGGACTTAAGATTACACTTGAAATATCTAAGAGTTTTAATGAATTCAAGGGAGATTATGCAAGTATCTTAACCCTCATCAATAAAAGCATGATTAACTTAGATATCACTAATTTGAACATTATTAAATAGTTTACGATCATCTATGTAAAGCATAATCTCATCTAGGATTATGGAAGCAATAGGAAATTTTAAGGAAAGAAAAATGTCCATTGTTTCATCAAAATGTGTAGACATCTCTTCGCATTATTTTAAAATACTATCTTCAAACCTAGATAAGGTAGCTTCACATCCTACTAGGGGAGGATGAGGGATGTTCATTTCAATCAATAATTGCATTAGGCAGTTGCGATGATGTGGAGAATTTTTCATGAGTTCAAGAAAGGGAATTTTATATGGGAGATTAGTAAGTTCTACAATGGGGTCTCATTCATCATAACCCATGGGGGGACTTCTAGATAGAGGTGTGTAATGTTGTAGGAGCTCTTGGGAAGGATGATGATAAGTGCATTCAAAATTTTGTTGATAAGGTGTGGCTGGTATAGTATGAGGACAAATTAGTTTGAGGACAAATCAGTTTATTGTCTTTAGATAATGGGATAGTTATTTTAGGTATTTATTGTGATTGATTTGAAGAAATGTTATTAGAAGGTTGAGAAATATTGTTTATGGGTGTAGATGTTGGGGTAATTGTAGAAATAGTATGATATGTATTATCCAATTGAGGTGTTGGAAGAGGTTCTTGGAAAGAGATAAGGTCCTCTTTCCCCAACTTTGTTAGATGAGGTGATGAAGAATCTTAGATAACATAGAATGTTTGGGAGATTTGGTGCGTGTGTGTTGGATTAAAATCAATGAAATAAACTATCCTTCACATATTAGTCATATTTACCATGTTCTCTTCAAGAGTTTGGTCTTAAAATTTCAACATTACTATTGGAAAGATTAGGCTTATCATTGTTGTCTTGATGATTAGGAAGAGGATATTTATAAATGGCAAGATGAGCATTAGCCTAGTTCAAAGCTTGATTTATGTTTTGTGTTCCATGAGATTTAAAGATATATCATATGCTTGTTGTCATTTAATAATGATTGAATCATGATCAAAGTTGTGGCCAAGAAGAAAATCCATAGTTAATTTATGCAATTATCTTCAAGTCTCATGAGAGTGGCCCCAACTTGCATAAAACCAACAAAATTTGTTTGGATCATACCATGATTTCATATGATGAGTGGGGTCAAGGTCTCATGGTAGAGGCCTTGGTATATGATTTTGAATCTTTTCTAAGGATAATGGCTTATGAATATTAATATTGTTTATTTGAGAAAATTGAGGATTAGAGGTGTTGTTTATAGGGGGAACATGCTCCACAATGTTATTAGGAGAAATGTCGTAAATATTGTGAATGGTGTCATAAGAATCAGTGACACCATCATTGGTAGAATGATGAGTTTTATTTTTCATGAGCATACAAGTGCTTATGGGAGGTTTGGATGGCTCAAATTAGTGTATGAGAAAATCTTGGCATTTATCTTGTTTAAGGGATTCTTCCAAAGTTCTTGGAGAGAGATTCCTAACTTGATATTACAACTTGAAATAAAGATCATTGGTGAATATATGAAAGGGGTTTTCATATTCCATGTCATTCTCACAGTTAATAGATAAGGTCTTCCATCTTTTAATGAAAGCTTATACGGTTTTAGTTTCAAGTTGCTTATAATTGATAAAGTGAGCCAAGGTATTATTAAAAAGATAACTAGTTTAAAACTCTTGTAATAGGGAATTAACTAGATCTTCCAAGCTAGTGATAGAATAGGAATTGGGTCGATTATACCAATTTAATGCATCTTCATAGGGTGTTTTTACTAATATCTTGGTAGCAACAAAAGTGTCTAATTTGACCCAATCTTTGTAGAGATTACCAAATGTTTTTAAATGTAAGGTAAGACCGATTGACATATTGTAACTAATGGTAGGTATGATACCTCCTATGTTGATATTGGAAATTTGAGGTATAAGAGGTTAATTTTGGAGATGATGACCTATTTTAATAAGGGATAGTTGAGGAATGAGGTTTCCATGGGAATCCCTAATGGTGGGGGGGGGGGGGGGTGGGGCAATTTTGATTTTGAGCTCCCCATGAAACTTGTTGAGGTTGATTTTGGAGGTGAATGAGATGATTTTACATTTGCATCATTTGATTGGCATTATTAGTTTGAAATAAATTCATTTGGTTGAGATTTTGAAATAAGATTTGATGGTTTTGAGTGGTATTTTGACTAGTTTTCATAACATAGGAAGCATTAACATTGATATTAGTTACTTGGGTTGCACTATGAGAAGTGGCATGCACAACACTAGTGCCATGAGAAGCATTGGTAGAAAAGGAAGAACTAGTAGTATGATTAGCATGAATAGAAAAATATGCACTAGTGGAAGGATTGAAATTATAAGTGAAAGAAGCACTAGTGGCATGATTAACATTGGTGGGAAATGATGCACTAGTGGAATGGTTAAAGAGGAGGGGACTTGGAAAAGGCCCACTATATGTTGAACCTAACATGTTAGTAGAGATACTTGGCATGGAGGTTGAAGAGATAAAAGAAGAAGAGGTCATAGTGTGAGGAGTCAAAGTATAAGAAAGAGGTTGATAATGAAAGAAAGTGTCACCTCTAAATCCATATGAGAATGTAGGGGAAGGTGAATGGGGTTCTTCTACTTGACCATTTATCATGAGATTGTAAATAAATGGTCTTTTCTTTTATGTTGAGGAAATTTTTTAATGAATAAATTCACCTCAGGTGTGTACTCTAGTTTTTATGATTTTCTAAGGAGAAAAGAGGATGATGAGCTAATGATAAATGAGGAGGAGTGCCATAATTGGTAGTGAGAGTGGCCACATGCACATTGCTTTCATCTAAAGTGGAAGCCACATGTTATTTTTAGGGAAACCTATTGGGATTGGTAAAGCTCATCATGTCTATTGGATTTAAATTTGTGTTTTCCTTAAACAATAAGTTCATGATGAGTAAAAGAGGTTAAAAGGGATGATGCAAAGATAAAATCATAAAATAGGATACAAAGTCAAATTGGTCAACTATGTACTATAAACTAGGGGAAAAAAATAAAAAGATAAGGATACACAATCATTCAAGTCAATTATGTACTATTGAACAAGAAATTAAATTAGAATATAAGGATACATAGTCATGTAGGTCGACTGTGTACTGCAATAAAGAAGGCTAAACAATCTATATGAGACTATATCAACCAGATTGATGGTGTTCTAAAATTGATAAAATTTTGTAAGATAATTTGAATCAAAATGAAATTAATCACACAAGCAATTGGATCAATGTGATTGATCCAATTGGAATACACAACATAAACCTTGAACTAATGCTGGCCAATACAAGTTTTGTAATACAACATACAATGATCAAAGAGTAAGTAGTAATTGGAAACTAAATGCTAACTAGTTGGTCATTCTAAGTGTTATTAAGGTATAATAAAGTTTGATTTTAATGTGATAGGGATTTGGTTGTAATAAGTAATTAGAAATCAAAATAAGGATGGTTTCAAGATGTTTAGGCTAAAAGGGATATGTATTGGTGATGGTACTAGCTTGGTATTGGGCCCTACCCCCTCACTTCACAATCTTGTAGTGATAAGGGTGTTGAGTACTTTTCCAATATATACCATCAACCTCATATTTATACTTGGCTATAAAACCAAGTCATCTTCCCCCTTGGTGATGAAATCCAAGTAGGTAGGCCTTGGGAAGATAAATGTTTAATGTTTTTTTAGTGTAAAGTGATTTAGTAGTGTGTGCAAAAGAGAAAAACAATGTGACTAAAATGGTAATTTGAAAAATCACCTATTTAATCTATGTGAGTTACTCTAAGCATGAAAATAATTAAAAAATAAAGGTGAATTAATTACTAGCAAATAGAGGTTTATTCCTTGATTAAGAAGAGTATAGATTCAGTTTAGGTGACACTATATGCAAATAGTGTAGGACATATTTGATTGGGTCATTACTATTTTACAGAAGTAAAATCTAGAAGAACATATTCAAATTGGTTGACTATGTCCATTATATGGAAGACAAACTATATAACTATGCCAAATAGGTTGATGTAGTTTGATGTAGGGTTGTAGTTTTATAGATTGTAAACTTGTGAAAAATAGTACTGAAAGAAGAATTGAAATGATAGAGAGAGAAAGGAATGAACCTTGATGGTCTTGAAGATGTTTTATATTGAAATTTTTTATGCTATGTTGTTCAAATTTTATTTCAAAATTTTGCTAACTAAGTCAACTGGTTCGACCAAGTTTACAAAACCCTATATGCTGAAGATGAAATGGAAAACATAGTCAATTGGTTCGACTATGTTTTTAGACATTTATGTTGATAAAAAAAATAGAAGATAGAGTCAAGTGGTTCAATAATATATGAAAATATAGAGCTAAAGAATAATATTATGTGAAACTAATTGATCTAGTAATATGTATTTTGGAAAGACCTACACATATAGAACATAGTCATTTTGGAGTGATTGTGTGTTAAACTTATGCACAAAATGTTATAACTATACCGACTAGTTCAATATAGTACTACAAATATATAAAAATATAATATGATGACAAAATGATGGCATGAATGAAAATATACAAGGGTTTGATTCACATTGGGTTCACCAGAATATATGTAAATGGAAATGCAATTGATTTATAAATCAATCCTAGCTCAGAGAAGATAAATCATACTTACAATTAAATTTTTTGATACATTAAATATTCAAAGTCATGACCAAGATGGATCTGCTTGACCTAACCAAAGGATCTCTTATGAAAATAACATCACTAGGGAAGGTTCCAAAGCCTCTACTCAAGTAACATAATGCAATAACCCTAACTAGGTCCTATTTTTTCATATTCACAAAACAAATGACAAGTAAAGTAAAAATATAATCTAGTGCTCACCAAATCTTATGGAACAAAGTCTAGGTAATAAACATAAAAATTGAACATGCATATAAGATCTATACTCACGTAAATGAATAAGAAATACTAATGCATGTGAGAGAAGTAAAAATGCAAATCTATCTACTCTTATAAAGGAATAACAAAGTTAGGAATACTTACCTTTGAAGATGAACCCATCAAGCCTCATTCTCTCTCTTGGGTAAGGTGCTTCTCAAGAGGTTTTTGTGGTATGTAATAATAACAAGGATGAGTCAGCTCTATGCTACATAACTTCTCTATGTATCCAAAATACTTATCCAAAAGGAAAGATTCGTATCTCCAAAGAAAGTATTGAAACCCTAAGCTATGCTCTTCAAGTAGAATGGTGAATAAGAAAATTCACAATATATTATTCTTATTCTTCTTCTCTTATTAAATAAATTATGAAATGAATGTGTATATATAGATGAATCTAACCCTAAACCTTTCCAAAAGTTTCGCTGATAGGGTTGACCTAATCGATTATGTATTGTTATTGATAAAAACAAATTAGGTCCTGGTCTAGGTTAGTCAGGGGATGACATAGACCTTAAATATGTTTTATCAATTAGAGTATAGGGTCGATAATGTAATGTAAACCATAAAAAAATATTTTAGGCTAGGGATTCATTAATGAAGGTGGAAAATGGTTAAAGGAGGGAGCAAAAGAGAAGGCAAATATTAGTGAAGTGTTTTCAGGAGTTGGTTATGTAGATAGCAAGTGGTAGTATAGGGAAAACAATATTTTAAAGAACCAATGGTCTACCCACCCATTTATTGATGCACCTTTTAAGGCATACACTCAAAGAGATTGAGATTCAACATGTTCCTGGAAGAGACAAATCATCAGTAATTGATAAAAGTTTTAAAATATTTTGTGTATATAAAGGTTGGCATTGTTGTGATTTCTTATCGCATGTATCATATAGTTTGATAGATTGAGTATGAGGGCACCTGATATTTTTGGGGTCCTACCATATTGGCCCACCTGTATAGAGATATGTATAGATTTACATTGGACAGTTGTGGTGGTTGTATTAGAGTTGGCACCTTATTATAGGTGTGGACTTATGAGCATATTATGTTAGTTAAACCCCTTGGTAGACCACTAGTTGGGTGGGCCCATCCATAGACATTTTTATAGAGGTGGTACTCCCTCATGTTAGGTTACAACCATGGTGGTGTACCATGTAGGATGGATTACAAAGAGGATCAATTCAAACATTAGTTATGAAAACTCACAAAAGAATGCATAAGAATTGACAATCTAAGCCAACCTATTCATGTAGGGGTTACTAATGGTAATGATGAACAAAATGAAAGAAAGAAATACTATTTACCTTTCCAAATCAATTCCACCACCCAAGATCAACTCTAATCATGTTCTCCCCTTGATCTAGAGCTTTATTCTTTGTCAACAATGGCTTCTTTGCTCCTCCATTACCTCAAAAACTCTATGAAAAACCTAGGCTTATGATATAAACTATTTTTTTTGTCTATCAATTGAAGCTAATACAAATGCAAATAACAAAATAATCAAAACTCAAATGACTTGTGGAGAGATTTTAACACTATAAGTTAACACAATCTAAGCTTAAGAAATGGTGTTCTATGCACTCTTATTTATAGATTTTGGAAATGGTCTAAGATCAACCATGACCATCCATGTCAAGATTGAGATGTGTGGCCATGGATTAATCTAATATTTGGAATTAAATCTACAAATATCCTCATAATTATTTGGGGGAAAGGGGCATTAATTAGGTATGGGTGCCCATAATTTATATATTTTATGCATTTATGGCTTGTGGATGCCACCCCATTGATCATGTCATTATGATGATGCAGTTAATAGGAATAAATTTTAAAAAATAAATATTCAATAACCTCCATGGAAAATCAACTTAAGATATTGATTTGAATTACTTCGCATTAAACAAGGTTAATAAATATTTATGCAATTCTTTGGAAATTAGCCCTCAGTTAATCAAAATGGTCAGAAACTCATATTACTGGGTTATAATCTGACTCGGGAAGAATTAGAAGGTGATGTTGGATGCATTGGAACTATATTCTCATTTAGGATGTTTCCAACACAAAATAACAAAGGTACATGATGTGTACTAATGAATTAGAATAAAAGAGTGATCCAGAGCACAAAAAGGCAAAATTATCATTTTGACTTGAAATAAATTGTTCAAATTTAGGAATCACATAAAATGCACTTCCCCATTTAGGGATAAAATGGCCTAAATCATCACTTGTTTACAACAAGATCAAAGAATTTAGAGCCTTTTTAGTGATTTTGACCTAAATTGGGTATTTGAATACAAATCAAGTAACATTGACAATTTCAACACAAATGATGTTAGGAATTGGATGTCTACATTTTCCCCCTATTTAAGAAGGCATGGTGAGACATTCAGGTAAAGCAATGTCTTTAAAAAAAAAGAGTTTTCAATAAGAAATAAAAATGACTCGTGATGTCCCCTCGAGAGGACATACTAGGATGAAAGAGAAGGATGGACTCTCAAAAAGAGAGGGAAAGTGAGAGATTAACCCACAGAATAGATCATATATAGATGAACTAATGCTTGGACACATGGTTACCATCAATGATCAAAATATAATTAGAGTTATAGTGGGCCCCAAGGATGGGGGAAATGGGAAAGATTCAATTTTAATGTATAAGTGACACACTTTATTCGCACCTAAGTTGAGAGTGCAAGATGCACACTTACAACATTGATCAATCCTGAGACAAGTTGAAAACTAAAACATTGCCATTATGGGAAATAGTGCGGATATCTTGGAATTAGATGAAAATAGAGAATGTGGTCTCCATAAAGATGATAATAAAAAAATCCCCATTAGAGAAGATAGGATCATGATAAGATAGTTGTGCCCTAGTAGGGAAAATTTTGATCATCGATAAAGAATAAATAATGGTTGGCCCCTATATGGTTGATTTAGATTGGTTAACTAGTTCAAATGTTGTGCCCCATCATGGATAAATTGGCAAGAAATTAACTTAAGGATATAACCTAAAACATAGATTAAAGTGAGTGGGTGAAAACGTAGATGTGATGGTGTAATAGTTATGAAATCCATAAAAATCAGGCATACGATGATACACCAAGTGATGAAAGAGATGAAAATAAAAGTGAAGATGGATGAACTGACCTCAATAAAAATTGAGCACTACCTACATAGTCCAAATGGACCTCAAGCTAATGTAGTTCACCTGATATTGGGAGAGAATGGAATGAGAGATTATGAAAACTGACCAAGAAATGATTAGACTCATGATGTATGCTAAGAAATGAATGTCTAAGCATAGATTTAGGTGCTAAACCTATTAAGCCTAGTTTATGCATAGAGGTCTTGAGATCTATTTGTCAGATCTATGTTTCACATTTAAGACTTGAGTATAAAGCACAAAGTGTTTGCTATTGCAAAATAAATTAGGCATCATAAATATGAATAACTCACAATGATATGGCATTTCAAATGCATGGATCTGGTTCAAATGTGAATACCTATAACTAAGTATAATGGTAAAAAATGATCAAAACCAGAGTTACAACTATTTAAATTTAAAAAAAACAAAGATAAAGAAAAATATAAACATAAATGATCCTAAATTAAAATCAATATATGAATAATCAAGACTCAAGTAGGAACAAAAATGGTCTCTATAAGGTTTGATAAGGAACATGGAACATGTTGACCAAATATTAACCCCAAGTCAAAATTGGTCACCCCCTCCAAAATAAAATCTTAATAGTCTTTTCATGAATTATATGGTCCCTATAAGTCTTCTTAAAACCTTATTATCATTTTTAAGGTTAGTTTGGAGAAGTTAAGGTAATGTCATATTTTAGTCATAAAGTGGTTTAGACATGTCATGGAGAGATAAGACATGGTCAAGTTTTGTAATTAAAAAAATGAAAAACAGGAGAATCTTAAAAACATGAGATAAATATATAAATAATCAAGATCTATGTGAATCATTAAGATGCTCTTGAAAAAAAAAGAGAAGAGAAAAAACATATAGAGAAACACAAGACCAAGGTGAGATAAGAAGTAATAAAATGAGAAAAAGAGAAAAAATAAATGAAGAGGTAAGAAAGCACAACAAAACATCAAGAAAAAAAACAATAAAAATAAAAAAACACACAACAAAAACCAAGTGAGTGTGGTTTAAAAACAATTGTTTTAAGTAAGTGAAATAGAGGCATTAATTTCTACAACAACATAACAAGAACAAGGACACAAAAGTTGTTCCCTAATTAAAGAGGAATACCAACATAAGAAATGGAGGAAGAGAAGAAAAGGAAGGGGTTGGCTGAGCTGACTCCAAATGTACAATACAAGTGGATGTTGCCTATATAGTTCCATGGACACATGTTCCATCATCAACTTCAGGGAAAATGTAGTTCTTCCACGAAGTGGTATATAATACATGATGATGATTAGAAACATATGATTAATGTTGTAGAAGAAAAGGGAAGACTTGACAAATGAAATTGGTCTTGCAAAATTTCAAGTTGGTGGGACGAGGGAAAATGATCTTGTAAAATGGAAAATGCATGGGAAAAATTACTTGTAAAATAGAAAGAGCATGAGGATAAAATGTACAAAAGCATAATACAATGTTTTTTTTCTTTTGGGGATCATTTTCTAATGTTTTTGGGATAAAATATGGATAAAGCGGAAACCAACTAGTCAAGGAGATGCTCATCTAAGAGTATAAGCTCAAATAAATAGCTAAGGTGATTGCAATGATAATCATGGATATAAACAATAGACCAAGGAACTAACTAAGAGTTCCAATAATAGTTAAAGCTAGATATAATAGAACATTCTCACAAATTGGTGAGAGTGAGGATCCTAAAATGAAAACAATGTTCATCAAAGAGAATCAAATGGAATATAGAATAGTGTTTAGCATGAAATCAATCTGAAGAACCATGTGATAGGGAAAGATCATGAGCTGAAAATGTCTTCTTGTTCACTTGTCTATAGAAGAAGCTATGAAATTTTATCTTGGTTGAACTGCTTTGTAGAATTGGCATTAAAAGTGTTCACAATGTTGATGAAACATAATCAAGATCATAATTAGGCAAGGGAACAAATCTTTTAGGTTACAAGCAACCCAAGACATAACAAATAATAGGGTTCTCAAAGAGAATGACACAAGGTAAGATCATATGTGTTCAGAGTAGCAATGGTCTAAAAATTTTCATTATCTAGATTCATGAAAGGAAAAGGGCTCATGTGAGACTGGTCCAAGGTAGGATAAAATGGTAAGATAAAATTACTTTAGCATAAGTTTTCCCCAAGTAAGGGATATTGTAGAAAATGGTTCAAATATTTTTATATGTAGAACCTTTTAAGGTGTACAATGTTTATGGGATCTTAAAGTTCCTCACCATTTAGTTTAGCTAGTCAATATTCCCCTGATCCATACTTCACCTTGATAACAAATGGTCCCAACTAACTAGGTTGAAAATTAAGTTTTTTATTGTGTTTATCATTTGTGTTCTTTTGGTTCTCTTTCATGACCAAATCACCAATCTCAAACTCTCTCTCGAGAATTCTCTTGTTTTAGCTTTTTCACAATCTATTCTGATAGGCTTGTAAGTTTTCTAGGGTAGTCAAATGCTTTCTATCAATAAGTCATAGTTCTTACAACCTTGAGACTCTGTAGTCTTCATCATCTTAGATATTCTCTAACAATACTCATAATGATGGTAGCTCGATCTCAATTGGGATCATAGATTTTATGTCATAAATAAGGGAGTATGGAGTGGTTACTATTAGAGTTTGATGATTGGTTTGATAAGCCTAGAGGGAAGGAAAGATTTGCAAGTGTTAATTATGACCAACATCATTGATAATCTTATTTAAAATAGATACAATGGTTTTGTTTGATGCCTCTGCTTGTTCATTTCCTTACGGGTTATATGGAATTGATTTTTTTTGCTTGATCCTGAATTTTTCACAAAGGGATTTTACATCTTGGTTTGCAAAAGATCCACAATTATCAAATATAAGGTGATCTAGGATGCTATATCGATAGATGATATAGTAATGGATGAATGTGGCTATCTAATTTTTGGTGATGTAAGTGAGAGGAATGGCCTCAATCCACTTAGTAAAACACTCAGTAGCAGTCAGGATATGTTTATGGACATCTGAAGATGTTGGCTTTATTTTACCAATGAGATTGAGGCCCCATATTGAGAATGACCATGGTGTTATGATCGGTTATAGTGGTAAAGAAGGTGCATGTATCAAATTTCCATGTTGCTGACAAAGAACACACTTCCTTACATAATTAAAAGCATTGGTCTTCATTTTTAGCTAATAATAGCTTATTCTAAGGAATTTCTTTGCTAAGAATACACCATTGGTGTAGTCCCAACACATTCCTTCATGAACCTCCCTAAGCACTAGCTTATATTCTCTCACAAATAAATAATGAACAAGCATTCCATCATATCCTTTTTGGTAAAACATGCTTCCAAGGAGGGTAAATATGATAAACAATGATGGAATAGTTTATACTGCTTATTATATATGTTGGCTGGAAAAACATGGTCATGAAAGTAATTATAAATGTCTTGGAACTAGGGTAATTTAGGTGGGGGATTGGGACCAACAATGGTACATACCCTTTCTGAATCTAATATAATATGTGTAGGCTGAATAAGGTTCTCAATAAAAATTTATATTTTTTGGCACTACCATCAATCTAAATCATGGAACCAATCATTGCCATTGTATCAACTGATCTATTATTTTCTCTTGAAACTTGTTCAAACTATAAAGATTTAAAATAAGCTTTGAGATTATCAATAATTAGCTTGTAAGGAATAAGCTTATCATCTCTAGTTTGATACTAATCAGTGGTCTGATTGATGATTAATTGGGAATCACCATAAAATTTTAAGCTCAAAATATCCCATTGTATAACAAGGTGAAGCCCTAAAATCAATGCCTCATACTCAGCCATATTGTTCGTACAATAAATTTTTATATGAAATGCTTTGGCAATTAGATCCCCTTAAGGTGTAATCAACAATATGCCAGCTCTAGATCCGTGAGATGTAAATGAGCCATCAAAATATAGCTTCCATTGTTTAGGTTCTTGTGATGCTTGTTCTATTACCATAATAGAATCATATGGAAAATCAAATTTTAGTGGTTGAGTATCTGTGATAGGGGTATCTGCAATTTGATCAATAATAATTTACCCCTTAACTAATTTTTGATTCTGATACTCAATGTCAAATTCACTTAGTAGCATAATCCATTTAGCCATGCATCCTTAAAGAGATGCTTTGGAAAATAAAAATTTGAGAGGCTCCACCTTAACAATGATAATAGTTTTTTTGTTTAGCATATAATGTCATAATTTTTGGGTAGAAACCATCATAGCTAAAAACACCTTATCAATAGTCATATTATTATGTTCATAATCCACCATAGTGAAACTTAAATAATATACTATATGTTATTTACTGTGATCATCATGTTGGGCCAAAAGTGCCCCCAGTATATACTTTGTTACTGATATGTAAAGAAGCAGTGGTCATCTAGGTGTTGGCGGTCTTAAGACTGGCAGATTGGCAAAGTATGTCTTAATTTTTGCAAATGCTATCTAAAAATCCTCATCCCATTGAAATGTGATCCCTTTCTTCAAGAGATGGGTAAATAGGTGGCACTTATCTACCAATTAAGAAATGAACCTACATATAGATTGGATCTTTCTTTATAGACTTTTTAGTTGTTTAATATTGTTTGGTGGAGGCATTTCTACAATGGCTTTGACCTTGGCAAGGTCAAATTTGATCCCTCTTTGTGATATAATAAAACCTATAAATTTATCTGAAGTGAATCCAAAGACACATTTCTTAAGATTTAGATAGATTTTATATTCATGATGCCTCTCAAAGATTCTGCATAGAATGTTAGGATGTCCAACTCTTATTCTTGATTTTTTTAGTATATCATCAACATAATACTCAAAAATATCATGCATCATGCCATGAAATATGATAGTCATGGCACACTGATATGTGGCTCCAACAATATTCAAGATAAATGACATGACTTGGTAAAATAATGTTCCCCAAGAGTGGTGAACATAGTATTGTGTTGATCTTCTTGGGTTATCTTGATTTGGTTGCATCCAAAAAATCCATCCATTAAGGACAACATCTCATACCCAATAGTTGAGTCGATGATCATGTTGATGTTGGGTAGAGAAAAATCATCTTTGGGGCATGCTTTGTTGATATATTTGAAATAAATATATGTATGTATATCTGGGATCTTTTTATTCATTGAGACTATGTTTGAGATCCATTCAGAGTAATCTAGTGGCCTAATAAAACCTACCCTAGAAAATTTTATAATCCTACTTTAACAAATAGGGTGATGTGTGGATCCATCTTTCTCAATTTTTGATTAATTGGTTTGGCATTGGGATGGACAAAAATGCATTGTAAAACCAAGTTTGGGTCTAATCCTAGTATGTTGGATTATGCCCAAGAAAATATTTCAATATAATCCCTTAAGAGGGATATAATTTGTTCACATTATGCTTCAATAAGGGAAGCTAACAAGATAAACAATTTTGGGATCCTCATAAGTTCCTAGGTTCACTTCTATAATGTTTTCCACAAGGAGTGTGGATCCATATTCTAGAATTATAGGCAAGGTATGATTTTGATCATCTTCTTTTTCTACATGTTCTTGTTGTTCCTCTTAAATCTTTGGATATTGTGATGAATCAGAATATGCCATCTCAGGTAAAGGCCAAGTAGAAAAACCTTCTAAAAAATCAAGAGCAAGATGCTCAAACATTTGTTGTTGTTTTAAAGATATGATTTTACTAGCTATATAAATTCAAATAGATGGACCTTCTACATCTTGAGGGGATGAGAAAACTTTCCCACCTGAGAGTGCCTGAAACAGGTTTTCACTCAAAAGCTTATCTTTTTCTTTAATTTTTGCTTGATCAACAAGTGCCTCAAAGAGGTTTTCACCCAAAGATATCAATTTTTCATCTTTATTGTGACCAATAAAGTTTTCCTACTCTCCAAAGTAGGTAAAAGGATCTAATGAAAAATCAAATCCTTGTTTGTCATTGCCAGTGGGAAATCCATCTCTTAGGGCCATGTATTCTACAAGTGATTCTTCATTTTAAAACTCATTGAGGCATATGATCAAATTTTACTGGTCCCAATCAATGAGTTTGTATGGCAAAGGCATAGGGAACAATGAGGTTCTTCTTTAGGATATGAAATTCCAATGGTAAAAATATGATGTTCTACTTTAGGATGGGAAGCACTAGTAAAATGGGTTCTTACTTTAGGACATGAAGCTTCAATAGTTAAGATCATAATGGCATTAGAAACAAATAGGTCCATGTCAACAAGATCATCAAAAAGGATATAATGGGATGTTGTGTCACTACCAGGGGTCTCATCGCTAGTCAATTTAGAAGAATCACTATCAAAAGTTATGAGGTCACCCATAGGTGGTATAGATCTGAGACCATGATTCAAATTAGGTACTCTAGCTGATAAGGGTTCCATGATTCCTTGTGATCATGGGCCAAGGATTTTTCCTGTATAATCAAGATGATCAATGATATAATTAGGGATATGATACTTTATATTTTGAAATTAATTAGCAAGGCCTTCAAAATATAACCAATCTCCCTTGGTAAAAGCCTCTCGATATTTCTTTGGCACAATAATAGGTACAAGAACCATAGGTAGTTTTTGCTATGTTTTCTTCTGTTGCCAAATAATTTTGGGTCTGTTAGTATTATTTGAATTTTTAGGCTTAACAAATGTTTGTGGAGTTTTAGGAAACTTTTTAACATAGAAGACATCCTTAAGAATATACATGACAATGCCCACATCTTTAATACCAACCTACTTCACAAGAGATGCAAGAATTGGATCAGTCAAAGTAGAAGTGAGATAACTAGGGTTGATATAATTAGATGGATGTGGATGTGAAACTATAGCCTTGTTATTCTTGATAATGAATTAAGAACTTTGACAATAGTTATAACTACAAAACAAGGCCTCAAGATGTTTTCAATACTGATAAGGCTATTGATCAGTGAGAATAGTAACCTTGATCACGTCATGGGGAAACTTAAGGCACTGATTTAGGGTGGAAGGAATGACCTATTATTTATATATCTAAGGATGACTAATAAGTATGTTATAAGGAAATTCAATATCCATAATGTATGGTGTCAAATGCACCCAACAATGATTGGCAACCAAATAGTACCAGCAAACTCCCTTTTAGCATTGTCATAAGCCTTGATGGTAATCATCACTGGTTAAATGTATTTTTTAATGTATCCCAACCTTTTTATCAACTTAAGATATATGATTTTTAGCCATGAACCATTATCTATAAGAACCCATTTGATTTTATGGTTTTCAATGATTACTTGAATGTATAGTGGGTTATTATGGCTTGGTCCAAGTGTAGACATGTCTTTTTGATCAAATGTTACCTAAAAAATGAAGATAAATGTCCCACCAGTAACTAAAACTATTCAAGATTTATATAATTGGGAACAGTGAATTTTTACAAAATATTGTTTAGGATAGTTCTATGGACTTTAGATGTCCACAAGAGATACAAAATGGAAATCTATGCAGTGGTTTTACTCAATTAGTCACTAGACTATAAGGTTTTTCAACATTGAGTTGAGATGGTTTGGATTTTTTTGGGATAATATTTAGTTTTAGATATGTTGGCACAATATTCCCATTGGGATCTATAGAAGAAGTAGCTAAAGGGCCCTGGAGAGTAACTTGCTATCATCTAGTTGTGACTGTATAACCTAAAGGTGGTGGGGAGCCAATATAATCAAAATACAAAGGCAAAAGGACTTAGAGGGTGACTCATGGGCATCTAATTGCATCACTACAATTTTGAGTCAGCAAGGACCCATTATAATTAGAAGAAGGCATTGTCTAGAAATAGTAACCCATGCAAATGGAATTGCAACAAAATTATGCAAACTCGATGCAATATTACTAGAGAGAGGGGGTATTGACCCTATAAAGATGGGTCATGTACTATGAGGAACATGAGATGGTTCACATGGTTTGATAGTAACGTGGAAATATGGGTTACATAAATTCGTCCGATGGTGTTGTTATAGTTATAAGGCATATTATTGTAACCCACATTGTTAGTATGGGTATTATGATCATGATTATGCTTATGTTGATTATGATTTTGACCCTAATTCTGGCTTTGATTCTACCTCTATCCTTGGTTTTGTCCTTGATTTTGATTGTTCCTTGGTGGTAGTTAATTATGTCAAGGAAAGGGGTCCTTGATGATTCTTATATCCTAATTTGTGTTCTGATTAGGGTCCAGTGTAATCTCAACTTTGACACTCTCAATGATATCTTCAATAATATGTTGCAAATGGATGTAATGATAATTAGCATGACCACTAACATGATGAAATTCACATCATTCATTATCTTTGTACCAATTTATTTTTAGTTGATCTTGAGGAAATGGCCTTGGTACTAGCCATAAAATCAAGTTAGCTACTATAAGCTTTTGGAACACTGTTTTGATTGGCTCTCCCAATTTGATAAAGACTCTAAAAACACCATGGTTTAATCTTCATGGAGGCTATCTCTACAAATTAGGTAGGGGATTAGGGGGAGATAATTGTACATTTGGGGCAAGTGGAGCCTACACCATTTTTACATGCCTTATTTTAGTCACCCCATTTCAAACCATGTTCTTATCCTTGTTAAATCCTTAAGGCTTATCTTGCGTAACTATATGAATAGAACATGGGGTCTAATTTTATGTGACCATACACAAATATATTAACAAGGCCCTTGGAAATAAGAGCCTTTTCAATAAGTAAACCTTTGTCTATGATCTCCTCAAATGAATTAGCACAAGCTAATCCTATATTGTGTGTGACCTCAGGATGTAAGTTCTGTGAAAATATATCTACCAAATATTT
The DNA here is from genome assembly GCA_037957365.1 of Torreya grandis. NCBI lineage: Eukaryota > Viridiplantae > Streptophyta > Pinopsida > Cupressales > Taxaceae > Torreya > Torreya grandis. The sequence goes on along the minus strand of JARHVA010000983.1, from coordinate 2,220,049 downwards.
GTCTAGCAAGTTATGTTGAAGGCAACCAACTAATTCTATCCATATTTATAAATATGCAGTGAATTTTTCTACATCTCGTTGTTTGGCTTTGCACAAGTCAATAATGATCAATTCATGCTCTATGTTGTATGAGAAATGGTTGAATTTTTTTTAGATAAGTCATTCTAATTTGTAACTGATCCCTTGGGTAACTTAAGTATCCAATCTAAAGCTTATTCTACTAAACTTTGTGGAAATAATCTAATTAATAACATGCTCCTCTAAGAAACCTCTTGGCATAATATAAAAAATACCTAGATATGTTCACATGGGTCACCCTTTCCTTTATATTTATCAGATTTTGGTGCCTCAAAATGACATGGAAAAGGGACTTGGAGAATTCTTAAATCAAATGGATATGGACATATCTTATCAAATTTGTACTTTTTGATCCTATTTTCAGTCTCTAAACATGACACAATCTCCTTCATGAAGTTACACTCTTACATGTTAGGTGCATTCATGGGTGGAACATAGTTCTATTGGGGTGGAATGTGCCCCTATTGCTACTATTGGGGTGGAATGTGCCCATAATGTTATTGTTGAGGTGTAATTTTCCCCTATTGTTGTTATTAGGGTGGAATGTGCCCTTATTGTTGTATTTATTTGTGAGGGATGTACACCCTACATTCCATGACTTGGTTTTAATTTGCTCTTAGAGTCGAGTAGATAGGCTTTTGATTTATTGAAAACTATTGACTTTTATTGTATGTGCTCTATTGATTTTAGGGAGTTCTTGGTCTATTTACCAATTTTTTCTTTGGTTGAGATGAACTAGCCAAATTGTCTTACAGGATCTCCTTGATTCAAACCGAATGTTTGTGTCTTTGTGTTTATAAATTGACAAGAGGCTCTTGGTGATTAAAGAATGTGTGTTTCATGTCTATTGAAACATTTTGAACTACCTATTGTGTATTATTCTATTTTTTTGGGACACCTTGACCATTTGTTGATTTCTCAATCAATATTTGTTACATAGATTCAAAAACATTTCCTTCTTCCTTAGAAGCATTGTTGTGGATTGAAGTAGAAACTATAGAGTCTATTAAGTCTGTGATAAGTTGATTATCATACCATCAACTTATTCTATTAATATTATTGACAAGATCTTGATCGATTATTTTGAATCTATAAGTATTTCCTTACCCTTGTTATAGTAAAAAGGTATGTTTTATTGTGCAAAATCTTGCTTTTACTGTTGTTGTTCTCCTTCTCTAACTAGGGTGAGCAATTTCTCCATAGGAAAATCCAAGGGTAGTCTAGCACCATATTCTATCAACCTAAGGTGTAATTCATCTTGGTTATCTTGATACTCATTATAATCCCCTTCAGATCTTATAGTTGAAGGAATGTCCTCAAAGATAATGGAATTGTCTTGTCCATCATAAAAGTGTTCATCCTTATAGCTAGGGTCATAAGGGACCCCACTAAGAGTGAACCTTTGAGTCATGTCTAGAAAGGGTTGCTCTATACATTTGACTAGGATTGGATCAATGTTTTGCAAATGTGTTAAACAAGGTATGGATTTTGATATTTCTTCCAATTGAATGACTAAGGTACCAAAGAGACTATAAAAGGAGGGTGGATTGGAACCACACACAATTAGAAGAATGTGTTCATGAATTTACTCAACCTTTGGTAAAGTTGAAATCATATGAATTAGAAGAGGGTATGATAACTCAAAAATCCTAGAGTGTCACTAGTAAACTAAAACATATAATTTTAAGATACGTCAATACCATAATAGATAGTTTAAATTTGATGAATTTCTACTAGAAAACTAGAAGAAAGCCCTTTGGATTAGGAAGGAGACAAGGTGAACCAAGAAAATCATGATGTGGAAACATGCAAGAATTATTGAGTATAAAACTAGAACCAAATGAGTGGCACAATGTTACCACATGGTATTAGGAATGGTAGTATAAAATTTGTTCTAGAACTTGGAGTGTGAATGATACACTTGATGACCCAAGCCCACAATGGTCAGATAGATGAAGAGTCTAAAAATGGCCTTCAATCCAAATGGAAAATTAAACCCAAGTTCCCTCAAGTCAAGTGTAAATGGTGAACGCAATTTAACACATCAAACTTATGAACATAGAAAAGTGAAATTTCAAGTTTAAACTATAAATGAAGGACTTAAGAAAATTTGGCATGTGGTCTAGACTCAAATGGGTAGCATAACTTCACAAAATAGATGATACGACACAATGTTTAAGATGATAATTTGAATAAGGAAAAAATCATTTTTTACTTGGATAATGCAACGCCTCATTATTCAAGAAATTAGTGGACAATGTGTTTAGTTTTTGATGTTTGTTCACAAGCATGTTTTGACTCAAATAAACACCAAGTAATTTTAAGACCAAAATAGACAAATACAGCTAAGTAATCATCCTAAACCCTAAACTGACAAGGTGTGGCAAAGTGGGGTTGACTAAAACTAATAAGTTTTATGTATTTATAGATGGATACCATGTTTACCAAATTTCACGATAGCACATAAGAGAAGCAACACATTAATTGGGTCTACATCATATGGCTTGTTGTAAAAAGGTCTTGCCCTTTTTACAACCACTACATATAATACTTGCTCAGTGTAGTGTGATGTCCAACATGATCATACATCTTGGGCTTAGCCTCTACTAATACAGATGGAGAGGGGTTAAAGATGATGTTGGGAGATGAATCCCCAAGTCAAAGCTTCCCTATAGAACTTATGGGAGGTAATGAAGTCCCCCTCACAAGCCAAAATGTGTGAAATAAAAACTAAGTAAAAAGGCTTTATGGTTGTTTCTAGATAGTCCAAGCCATGTGATTCCTGGGGATACCTTAACAACATCCTTTTTATGCCTTTAGACTAAGGCACAAGTTTGTAATGAAGATAGTGATTTTAATCCCACAAGTTACCTATAGGGGATGGAGAGAGCATACATGCACAAATTCATTTTTGCACAAACAATTTTAACTAAGAAAATGATAAATAACTAGCATCAAATGAAACTTTTAAGTGAGTTCAATTTTAAAGTACTGAATTAAAAGATTTGGTGGTGTTCTTTGGCCCCTTGGCCTTAAGTTTCAAATTTTTTGAAGAACAAACACAAAAACATTCAAATAAACATCTAAGTGTTTATTTAAGCACCAAAGGAAAGTTTTTAATCCTTTTTAAGAACCCAAAATGAGGTTTAAAAAGAATTAATTAAGCATGATTTGATCACTTTTCAAGTAGGCCCTACAAGAAAATTATTAGAACATTGTTTAGATTAGAAGCTTTTTTGTGGATGAGACAAATAAACTTGAAAATTAAGCTCTTGGGTTTGTGTTTTTTGAAGACATAATGATCACTGGTGGTCACTATTTGACTATCAATTATTCCTACCTGACTGTCGATGGTCGATGCTTTACCAACCATCAGTAGTCAAAACCAAACTTCCAGCAGTTACCTATCGACCTGAAGGCATCAACATACTTGGACAAAAAGAGCAATTGTTAACTTATTAGAACAAAAATCCTTAAAAGGAAAGCCTTTATATCATAAAATAAAACCAGACCAGATACTTAGACATCTAAATTGTTAGCAAAAAGTTGAATAAAAACTCAAAAATGAAAGTTTTAAAAAGGGGTTTCCTCTACAACCCAACCATTGGCAATTGGACCTAACCATCAATGGTTAATCTTGACTATCAGTGGTCCCTATGCAAACCCGTGAAGATGAAATATAGATAAACAAAGTTAGAAAATCAATTTAAAAACATTTCAAGACTCTAAATATTATTTTAATACCTACACATTGATATTTTTGGTATGTGGGATGCATTGGGTCCCATGAGGTCTAAAAAAATGTAGGATGGATTACAAAGAGGATCATTCAAACATTAGTCATGAAAACTTACAAAAAAATTCATAAGAATTGACAATCTAATCCAACCTATTCATGTAGAGTTTGCTAATGGTAATGAAGAACAAAATGAAAGAAAGCAATACTAGTTACCTTCCCAAATAGATTCCACCACCCAAGAGTGGCTCCAAACATTTTTTCCCCTTGATCTAGAGGTCTAGCCTTTATCAACAATGGATTCTATTCTCCTCCATTACCTCAATAACTCTATGAAAAACCTAGGCTTATGATATAAACTATCTATTTTGCCTATCAATTGAATATAATCCAAATTCAAATAACACAATAATTAAAACACAAATGACTTGTGGAGATATTTTAGCATTACAAGTTTACACAATTTAAGTTTAAGAAATGGTGTTTTATGCCCTCTTATTTATATATTTTGGAAATGGTCTAAGATCAACCATGACCATCCATCTCAAGATTGAGATATGTGGCCATGGATTAGTCTAATATTTGGAATTAAATATATAAATATCCTCATGATGATTTGTGGGGGAAGGGGCATTAATTAGGCATGGGTGCTCATAATTCATATATTTTGTGCATTCATGGTTTGTGGATGTCATCCCATTGATTATGTCATTATGATGATATAGTTAATAGGAATCAATTTTCAAAAAGAAATATTCAATAACCTTCATCAAAAATACACTTAACTTCTTAATTTGAATTAATTAGCCTTAAACAAAATTAATCAATATTTGTGCAATTCTATGGAAATTGGCCCTCAATTAATCAAAATGGTCATAAAGTCATATTACTAGGTCATAATTTGACTTAGGAATAATTGGAAGGTGATGTTAGATGCATTGGAATCATATTCCCATTTAGGATGTTACCAACACAAAATAACAAAGGTATGTGATGTGTACTAATGAATTAGAAGAAAAGTGTGATCTAGAGCACAAAAAGGAAAAATCATAATTTTGACTCGAAATGAATTGATCAAAGTTAAGAATCACATAAAATTCACTACCCTATTTAGGGATACATTGGACTAAATTGGCACTTGTATACAACAAGGTCAAACCTTTTATCATTTTTTTAGTGATTTTGATCTAAATTGGGCATTTGAGTGTAAATCGAGTAAGATTGACAATTTCAACACAAATGGTGTTATGAATTGGATGTCTACATACCACACTATCTTGGATAAATTTATATTTGATAAGATTGTATGGCATCCATATAGGACATTTTTAGGTGGATCAAGGATGGGCATGAGCTTCAAAGGATTTATAGTAGCATGTGTTTGGTTGACTAGACTCCTAGTGTATGTGAGTTATTCAAGTATGATTGTGTTTTGAGATAGTTTGGCTATAGATCATAGAGAGCCATTGGTGCCATATGTATGGTAGTGTATAATGTAGAGTGGCATAGGAATAATGATAGATCAACACTGGCACCTAGGGATCTATCCTCACATCTTGGTGATGAGATAAATCGTGTGGTTCCCCTAGTTTTATGGGATGATATGGGTTGTACAAATGGTTACACATAGTGTTGGGCAGGAGCCACTATCCAGTATTATTCCAAGTTATAGCTACCTAGCTTGGTGCCATACTTATGGCACAAAGAAATGCAGGAGGAGATATAGGTGGTGGTTCCACCATAGGACTAACACCTGTAGATGTATCAACTATCAGAGCCACATGTAAGTACCTTAATTTTGAAAATTTTCATTTGACATAGTAGTTTCATATGATAAAGTTAGATGATTAGTATTTGGTATGTCTTAGATGCAGGTGATCAAGAGTGGGATATCATGGTAAGTCATTTGGTATAGAATCTCACTCAAAGTGTACCCATGGATATAGCCATTAAGGGATTTATTAATAAATTTATTGATATTACAGGTGCCCATGCACCCCAATTTGATTGAATAATGAGGGTAGTGGTTTCATATCACACTATAATAACTAAGCGAGAGGAGTTGCATGTTGATATGGATAGATGATACATCTCATAGCACAATGACACATAGATAATTTAGGTTTTGATTAAATGATATGACATTCTATGGCATGAACATGAGGATATAGTGAATAGACAATGCACATATGAGGACAGAACATGTGAGTTGTCTTAGGCACATGGGCCCATACTAGACCAGGGTGCTTCCACATCAAGAGGCACAAGTGTGGTTGAAATAGATAATGATGATGAGTATATTCATTGGGATATGTTCCCAACATATGTCTAATATTTTTATTTGTATAAACTTTGTACCATGTTTATATATATATATACCATGTGAATAATGTCATATATATACATATATATATATATATATATATATATATACATATATATATATATATACATATATATATATATATATATACATATATATATATATGACATTATTCACATGGTTTATTTTTATGCAAATGGATGTGCAATTTTTAATTCTTTATTGATTTTTGTATGGTTTTAATTACATTTAATTTTGTAATGTATGTATGCATATGGTAAATTGTATAAAAAAATATAATATTTAATGAGATTATTGTATTATAATGTTAAAAAAGAATTCATTGTATGGAATGAAATATGGATGGAAATAAGAAAGATCAATTGTAATGATCATGTGGTAATGGAATTGTTAGCTTTGTTTTTATCACTGACTCTGAATTATCTATAGAAATATCTATTGATGTTAAAAAAAAATTGTGCCAACAAATCATCCCTTTTGCCTATCATGAAGGTTAAGTTGGAATCATACCAGTTTAATCATGGGAGTCCTATGACTTCAAAATCAGTGCAATGCATGTAGTGGGTTTTAAAAGTCAAGTTGCATTGGGTTACACACTTGATTGAGTTCTAGGAAAATAAAATATTTCTTAAGAGGGATTATTTCAGTTCATATGAGTGATATATGGATGAAGTGTTTTCATAAGAAAGGTGGTCTCAGGTAATGGTTTCATGAATAAAATTGTATTTGAATATATCTGAATCATAACTCATAAATATTAAAGATGTGTTTGAGTTTGATGATACTTTAATTCCAATTTTAGCTTTTAATGTCCAATACTTTACAAAAAATAAAATGAATGTTGCAAATAAAGGGACATACAATGGCTAGTGAAGTGTGAATTAAAATAATCCTAAATTTAGAATCATACACATACTTTAAATATGAAAATGATGTTTTAGTTTTCAATGTCATAAACACTTATCCAAGTGAAAAGCAGGTTGTTACCAGCAAAGAGAGATGAAAAAACAATGAGGAGAGAGAAAAGAGAAAAAACAAAGAAGAATGAGTAATTAAAATAAAAATAACTAAGTAACAGAAAAAATAAAATAAAAGGAGCGGCATACCAAAATAATATATAGTCCATAGAGGAGGTGTGAAACCAAATTAGATAATAAGAAATGATTGAGAAACCCAAAATGATGAATGATTGTATTAATAAAAGAAATCATACAAATTACAAGTTTTCAAAAGAGACATTGTAGCATGTGTGAACATCAAAATTTTGTCATGCAAAGTGTGATGTGTTCATTAGTATTTGGGCAATAGCTAGATTCCAATGCATATGAATGCAAATTTGTATTTAACAAAACATTAAATTTCCCAAATATTAACTAGATAATCAAAAAATAATTGAACATAAACCTAGATATACCTAGAATAGATGAGATGGGGCTATGCCTTTAGATTGAGTGAGCATCAATATTGTACAAACAATAATCATATCAGATACTTTTTCTTAGAAAATAAGTGAAAATTAAAGTGAGAGTTATCATGTTTACTTGTAAGAGTTCCTCCATTTGATAATGAGGTTGCTCTGCCTTTAATAACCTTGCCAAGCAATTAGTCGGTTTAAAAACTAACTTTATAATTCAAATTTGAGAAAAGGAACATTATAATTTAAAGTTAACTTTATAAAATAAATTTATAGGATTTAGGAAAAAATTTAACTTCATAACAAACTTTAATAATAACCTCTTTTAAATATTTATTTTTACAAAGACCGAACAAACACTTGGGTGGGGGGCCCACAATGAAATGAATCTTGTAAACTAGTCTTAAAATATCAATCCATCATGACATGATTAAAATAAATACATCTATATCATATATATTTTTGATCCGAGCAACATTTCAGGTGATAATTCAGGTGATGGTTCTATCCCAATTGGTGGAAGAACATCTGGGAGCCATAACTTTTGCACCATAGCTTTGTTTGACTCCCCGTTTGAACCAGTGGAAAGATAAGAATGATGATAAAATGGTGAGATGGAATCAGCTATGCTCAATTTTTTTTGGTCCTCTAAATCCCAATATAAGTATCCTAAATTTTAATTTTAATAGTGCAGTCTAAAAATAGTAAGTTTTTAAAAATAGTAATTTCTAAAATTTTGTAATGTTATAAATCATGAAAGTTGAACCACTTTATCTCCCTAAATATTGGTGACCTTCCACATCCTCCTCCTACATGTAAATTATGTATAAAAATAGATATATCCCAAAAAGGCAATCAAATATCTCTTCTCAGAGATAGGCATATGTTTAGATCTATAAATTTGATCAATAAAACATCTCTGAGAGTGACCTTCCACATCCTCCTCCTACCTTCAAAGTATGTATAAAAATAGATATATCCCAAAAAGGCAATTAGACATCTCTTCTTAGAGATAGGCATATGTTTAGATTTACAAATTTGATCAATAAAACATTTCTTCTCAGAGATAGAATTATTACAATTGTGTTATGCTTGTTTCTTGAATTATATTTCAACCAAAGCTCTTGAGTTTTGTATCAGTGGTATTAGAGAAATTTATATTTAAGAGTGTATGATCCCAAGGATGATGTTAGATTACAGGAAGCTTGGGTGTAAAATAATAGAACCAACAGACTATCCACCTATTCACTCCAAATGACCTAAAATGGTAGACAACACTGAGACATATGATCATTTCAAGGAAATGGTGAATGAAGCCCTCCAACAATAGCAAGCATAGATTCTACAATAATTTTCCCAAATTCTCCAATAAATCTTGATGGGAAATTCTAGTTCCTCATTTGCAACCCCACATTTTTTTAGTGCCCCAACACCCTTCAAGGTTCAGGTGAATTTTGATATCCCTACATTTGAAGGAAAAATCAATGCTGATGTAGTAGAAAATTGGTTGGATCAATTTTCATCCTATTTTTTTTATAAATAAATTCACCGATAAAGAGAAGATCACTTTTGCTCTTTTGAAAGCATCATTGCCTATCAAAAACTGGTGGGAAGTGTTCAAGAAGAGATTCAATACATATGATATTGGCCTTGAGGTGAAACCTACTTGGGATGATTTCATAGAAGCTATAAAGGAAGAATGCTACCCCATTGGAGCATATGATGATCTGTATATAGAGTGGCATCAACTTTGCCAAAGTAAGGAACATTCTATTCGAGATTACACTGACATTTTTCATTCTCTATCTGTGAGATTGGGCATCTAGGAAAGTGAGAAACATAAGGTTCTGAAATATCATGGTGGACTACAATGGTATATATGGGGGGATATGGAACTCTTCAATTTGGAAACCCTTGATGAGGTGTACAAGTTCATGGTGAAGATTGAGTAGAACCATGAAAGAATAAATATGAAAATTCAGCCTTCAAAATGGAAAAGTGACAAAGAAGGTCAAATATAAGGCCAAAATTAGAAGAAAAAGGAAGGGAAGACTAGGAAATGGTGTGATTACCAAAAATATAGAACTCACTCCAAAGAAGAATGTTGATCCATCAAGTCCCTGCTTTATGAGTCATAATCCTCAACATCTACTACTCTACCTTATACACACCCTGTGGTCAGAGAGGATGAAGAAGAGGTTGTATATGTTGATCTTAATGCCATCATTGCTTCATCACAGACCCATGAGGAGAGGCCAAATGACAAGGAAAGGTTGTTTCACTCTAAGTTATGGGTGAAAGGTAAGCCTCTACATTTCATTCTTGATAGTGGGAGTCAAAATAATTTAGTCTGTGTTAATGTTGTAAAAAGCCTAAATCTATCCATGAAGCCTCACTTAAAGCCACAAATTATTGGATGGTTGAGTCTAGGGAGAAACCTCTATGTCACCCACCAATGGCTTCTCTTATATGTAATAAAACCTTTCCAAGATGAGGTTTTGTGTGATGTGGTCAATCTGGAAGTTTGTGATGTACTCCTTGTTAACCATTCATTTATGATTGACATGGCATCTATGAATCAAGAACTTGAAAGATCAACCTCACTCTTAGAACATATCACTATAGGGTACCAGAGGTACCACCTTCTACATCTGTCTCCCTGATTAGTGACAAGAAATACATTCTCATGGTGGTCAAGCCATACAAATCTAAAAGGGTTGATGTTGTATCCCTAACTACACAAACAACACAATAGTAAAAGCAAATAAATACCAAGATAATAAATTTCATGGCTTTCCATCCACAGACTGATGGTTAGATAGAAATGGTAAACAATCAGGCCCAGCACAGCTCCACAAAGCATAATCCATTCCAAGTATGCATCAGGAAAAAAATAAAAACACAACTACCATAATTGATGACAAATCTTGATGAAATAGGTACCATTTCTTCTCAAGGAGGGAGGAATGATCTGAGAAACATTTTATGTGATAATTTGGGTGATGGTTCTACCCCAATTGGTGGCAAAACTTTTGGGAACCATAACTTTTGCACCATAGCTTCTTTTGACTCCCTATTTGAACCATTGGAAAGGTAAGAATGAGGATAACATAATGAGATGATATAAAACTATGCTTGATAGTTTTTGACCCATGAAATCCCAATGGAAGTGTCTTAAATTTCAATTTTAATAATGCAATCTAAAAATAGTAAGTTTCTAAAAATAGTAATTTCTTGAATTCTGTAATGTTGTAAATCATGGATGTCAAACCACTTCATCTCCCTCGATATTAGTGACCTTCCACATCCTCCTCTTGCCTTCAAATTATGTATAAAAATAGATGTATCCCAAGAAGGCAATCAGACATCTCTTCTCAGAGATAGGCATATGTTTGGATCTACAAATTTGATCAATAAAACATCTCTTCTCAGAGATAATATTATTACAATTATGTTATTCTTGTTTCTTGAATTATCTTTTAACCAAAGCTCCTGAGTTTTGGATCAGTTTACATTACTCAATCAAATATAGAATCTATACAACTTGAATCAAACCATACATTAGGTTGTATACTATGCCAAAATATCATCAAAGTTGAAGATATATAATGATTATTTTCATTTGCATGCTTAAATAACAAAGTTCTATCAAAATAATTGATTTAAAATTAATCAAAATAGCTCTAAAATCACTCCATGTGTCCTCCAAAAGTCTCATGTGCCCATCTCCACTATCATTTGTAGTGATTTATGTTTGATTTGAACTCTGACATCTATATCAAGTAATCAGATCCATCAAATGGGGTCTCACAAAAATTAAACAATTCTGAAAATGTTGTTTAAAAATTAAAAAAACATTATTTTTTGGTTTTTCATAATCAACCTATGTCAAATCATGTTGAATATTACTCACAAATTATTCCATGAAATTTATTCAGCAAATAATCATTTACCAATGAAGTTAAAACTATGGTAAAGAATTCTATAATTTCTCACATAAATCGAACAAATCAATATCATTTTTCAACTGCAAACACATCCATTTTGCCAAAATTAAAATGTTTTCAACATGCATAAAAACAATGAAATTCACTTTATGTAATTTGTAATCAAATATCAAAGTTTTCACAATACTATTGTGTGAGAATAATCCATCACATAGAGCAAATTTCAAGGGAAAATGGTATATCTTCCTACCACCAAATTTATCAAATTTGATTGTAAAAATGGAACAAAAATTTGTTTAAGGAAACAAATTATTAATTTTTATGATCAAAACCATTAGGTTTTGAACTTAAAACTTCATTCAAAATTAGCTCACCATAATACATACATACATACATACATACATACATACAGATATATATATATATATATATATATATATATATATATATATATATATATATATATAAACTAGTAATTCTGCCAATTAGATCTTATGAAAACCTCAAGTGTAAGAATACACAAAAAATTATTGAGAAAAATATCAACATTGAGTTGAATTAAGCAGGTAAAAAAATTATCTCAGCATGCAATTTTATGAAATATTATTCAGAAATTAATTTCTCAAATACCCAAATTAGAATTTGGTAAGCTCCAAAATTCCACTATCACAGGTTGAATATTTTAATGTTTGTTACCCTAAGTCTCAAAAATCGACTCAAAGAGGGGAAAAGGAAACAAACAGAGTTGAACCCAACAAAACCCTAACAAAATTGATCTAATAAAATAGTACCAACTGTATTTATTGAATTCTCATCAATTTTGGCATGAATAAACTGATAATAACATGAAGAAACAAAGGCATGAACTTGATATTTTACCAAATCCAAATCCATGATCTTCATTAAATGACATCATTATGAAAATATAAAATTTTAACCATTTGAGTGAGTTTTCTATTAAGAAAACTCCCTTGTCAAAAGAAAATGTGCTTCAGTAGACCCAAGAATACCCCAAACAGTCACACCTTGTCATGGACACTATGATGCAAGGTTGTCCCAACAAATTTATATTAAAATTTCAAGAAAAGTGTGCTTCAAGCTTCATTACCATATGGAGTTCGAAGACTAAAACCTAGAATGAGTTTATTTTATTGATTTTATTTCAAAGGAGAGGGTACCAGAAGTTAAAGCAGACTATGTAAACAATAAAAAAAAATGTACTCATATTGCCATAAAAAAATATCAGTCAAACTTATCATATTTCTAAATTTATCCAAGACGTAATTCATGAGTTTGTCTAATTTGCTGATCAACTTAAATCCCAAATAAGATGATAACTATGAAAATTTACAACTTCTAATAGCACATTAAAGACATTAAATGTTGTTGATCTCATTAAAATTTGTATACTTTTCTTATGCTATTTACTTAAGCATAAAATGTCTTGATGTCATCTTTGCCATGTTAGCAATAAGAAGAGAGGGTGATTTACACCATGGCATTTATTTTCACCTTTGAAAATGGGTTGACATAAGGATATTTGGGTGGACTTACACTTGATGTCCCTATCTTTTGGATGGAAAAGGCCCCATTAATAAAATAATATCATGTATTTGGGAATCTAACCATATAGGTTAATTTTTTTTTTTGAAACTTACACTATGAACTAGAACTTGCATGCTTTTATACTTTCAATCATTTTATTGAGGCATATTTCTAAGACCTTGGTTTATTATTTTTTTGACAACCAAAAATGAATCCATAGAATAAATGAAGTTATTATAATATTTTTATACCAAACGTATATTGGTAAGAAAAGTAAAATGCTACCACTACCTTGTATAATGAAATGTGAGATAGATGTTCAATTTCTAAAACTGAGGAGATTATGATATTTTTCAAGCTCATGAAGGAAAATTGAATGATAAACTATGAACCTAATTCACCTTGTTATTCAAAATACTGGATAGAGGATAAGTAATGAAATTGACAAAACACTTCAATAGCCATATTTAATCTAATCACATAAGATTAATAAGTATAATAAGACAAGAATATTTTGAGTCATTGGCCCCCAGCAGATATTTTAGATAAATGAAATAATTTATAAGGTTTACAAAATTTTAAAAAAGGGTGTGGAAATTTTAGTTAACACTAGTGACCTTGCTAGCCAATTTTGCTTACAAGATTGGGCTGCAACATAAGATTAACGAAAATGAATAGTTTGGGAGTGCAACCTAGGTATGTTGTTTCCAAAATCATTATGCATAGACTCCTTGGAATATTTATTTGTTGAGAGGAATGTATTGTCTAGCTTAACATGGTATGAAGAAAAGGAATCATTAAACTGGGGAATGAGGGTTGGATGAATCATATTATAGTAGTCTAAAAATCACAAAATATGAAAATAAGCACTTTTCACCTAACTAGTTACCTAATTTAATTCGTTTACCAATGATTTTTCAGTTAAATCAAGAATTTAACCATTTAATGAAAGAAAAATTACATTTGTATATGCAATAGTCTGTGCTTAGATTGAATACTAATGAAGGCTTCAGAGGTGAATAAAATCCAACAACTAAAGTCACTGAAATGAAAACAAGACTCAAAGCAACTAACAAGCCAAAATAAAACTAACCTAAAAAAAATGGAAATATGTATAGCTACAAGATGAAAGGAAGCTAACCATTATCAAAAATATTCTAATGTAAAATATCACAAAGGACAACAAAAATTTGATGTAAAATCCATGGGATGAAAAATACATGAGAAATCATAACAAAATAAAGAATCCAAGACATTTTATCATGTTCAACAGGATTTTGGCTAACTTCATATGACTAAGACACCTGTAAATAGATAAATAACCAAAAAATAGAGTAATAAAAGCATGCTTAAACAAACTTTAAAAAAAAAAACTCTTACTTGCTACCTTTCTTTTGTCTCTTGAAAAAGAAAATCAGAATGTATGTGATCAACAAGGTTTGGAAAGACTTGCAAATTATTATCAAAAAGATGATAAGCAAAAATTTCAACATCAGAATCATATTTAAAATCTAAATACTTAAATTAAACTTAAAATTCTAACATATCAAGAAAATCAAATCTTTATTTTGAGGTTGAAAATAAACTTTCATCCTAATTTAGCTTATTAAGAAATTCATCAATGATCATTTCATCGTCAATGTAAAATGTTTCAGTGAAGCATTCATTTTCTACATTTTTAACAACTTGATTATCATTTTCATTCTCTTTATTAGAGTTTTGACACTTAGAAAAGTCATCAATATCACAAACATGATTATGATTTATATCAAAAATTTCAAACAAGAAAGATTCAAATGCAAAATTATGATTGTTCAGAACTTCCCCACCTTGTTTGCAAGCTATTATTTCTGATTTAGACATGCTTATAGGATTATAATTTTGTTCAATTTTCACTAGATACTTATCAAATTTAGATTTAGGTAGAGCAAACTAAAAATTTTCATATTCAAAATTCATCATGCTATCGTCTATTTGAATGTTTGGAAAATTAAAAGTCAAAATCACTGTGTTCCATAGAATCGAGTATGTTCATTTCATAAAATCTAGAAGCTTAGGAGCATCATAGACTTAGAGTTTTGCATCCCTATTAAAATCATAAAGATGTAATTTGAAAATTGTATAATCTCCTACATGTTGTACCACTAAATCATAAAAAAGAGGATAACCACTTATGCAAGAGTCAGATAATGGTGATTTCAGAAAATTATTATCAGACAAGTTTGATTTTGAGCATCCAAGAGTATCAGGACTCTGAAGGGATGTCAAATTATTCTCATGTATTGAGAGATAAAAATTAGAACTTTCATTTTCATTTTACAATCAAATGAAAGGAGTAATGAAAGACTCAATTGAAGCAATAACATGATTAAGGAAAATTATGATTCCTGATTTGATTGTAGATGAATAGAATATTCATCATGAAAACTAGTAATCATGTTATAAACTAAGAAAATAGAAAAACTATTAGGAAATATATCTTCAAATTAAACCGTTAAATTAGAAAACTTTTTGCATTTGAATAGGTCATGATTCAAGGAATAAATCTGGTGGAAACTTTTACTTTATTTTTTGATATGAGCAAATTGTAAGACTGATTAAAAGTCTAAAAGTCTAATTTTTTTATCAATGCTTTTGTAATTATTAGGTAGATGACTCATCAAAAGACTATAAAAAATTTCTTTGCTAGGTCTGAAAGAAGGTGGAATATCTTGGTACTTTGACAAGAAGCGTAATAGATACTTGCCAATGGCTTCATCTTTGCAACAAGATAATGTATACCAAGTTACTAGATTCAAATCAACTTGATTTTTGACCAACTGATTAATGATAACGCATTCTTGAGTGAGATCATTTAGTTCAAGAGGATAGGATGCATTCTCATTTATTGATTGAGGGTCTAAATTAGAATTATGAGATTATAAAAATTCCATCATCCTAGTTTTCTATTGTAAATAAATAGATCTATAATATTATGGTAACAAATAGAATCCATAAAATAAGAGTAATGTTTATTCTAGGCCTAGATGAAAAAGGGATTTCAATATAATTTATAAAATAACATTGAGAAAATATTTTAAAGGGCTCACCTTCATGCCAAACTGAATTGAGCTAGGCTTCCAAATCAAGGTAGATGTTGTTTTGAATAATGTTGGTGAGAAGATGCCATTCTTGGAAGACATCATCAGAATCAAAGCCAGGCAATGATGCTACATGAAGAAGGTCATTCAAACAAGAATCGAGACCTGAACAACCAATAGATACTAAAAAAACATTAGTATAAATTGGCGACCAGCTATTGTTAGAAATCTAAAATGAAATCATTTAAGAAAGATTTAAATTTGTTCCCAACAGAGTCACCAAATTTGTTGATGCTAAAATTTGTCATGCCAATGAATCACCTCTTTTTCCTATCATGAAGATTAAGTTAGAATCATACCAGTTTAATTATGGGAGTCCTATGACTGAAAAATTAGTGCAAGATGCATAATGGGTTTTAAAAGTCAAGTTGCATTGGGTTACACACTTGACCAAGTTTAGGGAAAATAAAATATTTCTTAAGAGGGATTGTTTCAATTCATATGAGTGATAGATGGATGAAGTGTTTTCACAAGGTAATCTCGAGTAATGGTTTCATGAATATACTTGTATTCAAATATCTTTGAATCATAAATCATAAATATTAAATTTGTGTTTGAGTTCGATGATACTTTAATTTTGGTTTAATCTTTCAGTGTCCAATACTTTACAAAAAATAAACTAAATGTTGCCAATAAAGGGACATACGATGGGAATTGAAGTGCGAATTAAAATAAGCCTATATTTAGAATTATATGCATACTTTAAATATGAAAATGATGTTTTAGTTTTAAATGTCATAAACACTTCTCCAAATGAAAAGGAGGTTGCTACTAGTAGAGAGAGATGAAGAAGGAAGTGAGGAGTGAAAAAAGAGAACAAACAAAGAAGAATGACTAACTAAAATAAAAATAACTAACTAAACAATGACAAAAAAAAAAAAAGGAGCAACAACTAAAAGATATAGTACATAGAGGAGGCGCCAAACCCAAAAAGAGGAATGATTGTATTCATAAAATAAATCATACATATTACAAGTTTTGAAAAGAGACATTACAACATGTGTGAACATCAAAATTTTGTCACATAAAGCATGATGTGTTCATTAGTATTTGGGTGATAGCTAGATTCCAATGCATACGAATGCAAATATGTATTCAACAAAACCTTAAATTTACCAAATATTGACTAGATAATCAAAAAATAATTGAACATAAACCTGGATATACCTAGAATAGATAAGATGGGGTTATGCCTTTAGTTTGAGTAAGCATCGATCTTCTACAAATAATAATCATCTCAGAGACTTGCTCTCAGAAAATAAGTGCAAATGAAAACAAGAGTTCTCATGTTTACCTATAAGAGTTCCTCCCTTTGATAATGAGGTCGCTCTGCCTTTAGTAACCTTTGCAAAGTAGTTAGTTGATTTAACTACTAACTTTATAATTTAAAGTTGAGAAAAATAAATTTATAATTTAAAGTTAACTTTATAAAATAAAGTTATAGGTTTTAGGAAAAAATTTAATTTCATAACGAACATTAATAATAACATCTTTTAAATTTTTATTTTTACAAAGACTGAACAAACACTTGGGTGGGGGCCCCACAATGAAATGACTCTTGTAAACCACTCTTAAAATATCAATCCATCATGACAAGATTAAAATAAATACAACTAAACCATATATATTGTCATTACTCAATCAAATACAGAATTTGTTCAACTTGAATTAAACCATACATCAGGCTATATATTATGCCAAAATATCATCAAAACTGAAGATATCTAATGATAATTTTCATTTGCATTCTCAAATAGCAAGGTTATGTCAAAACAATTGATTTAAAATTGATCAAAATAGGAAAATCAAAAATCAATCCATGTGTCCTCCATGAGTCTCGTGTACCCAACTCCACTATCTTTTGTAGGATTTATGTTTGATCTAAACTCCAACATCTATATCAAGAAATTGGATCCATCAAATGGGGTCTCACAAAAAATTAAACAATTCTAAAAATGCACTTTAGAAATCAAAAACATTATTTTCTAGTTTTTCATAATCAACCTATGTCAAATCATGTTGAATATTGCTCACACATTATGCCATGAAATTGATTCAGCAAATAGTCATTTACCAATGAAGTCAAAACTATGGTAAATAATTCTATAATTTCTCACATAAATCTAACAAATCAATATCATTTTCTAACTGCAAACACATCCACTCTGTCAACACTAAATTTTTTTCAACATGTATGAAAACAATGAAATTCACTTTATGTAATTTGTAATCAAATATCAGAGTTTTCATAATACTATTGTGTGAGAATAATCCATCACAGAAAGCAAATTTCAAGGGCAAATGGTATATCTTCATATCACCAAATTTATCAAATTTGATTGTAAAACTGGAAAGAAAATTTGTTTAAGGAAACAAATTATTAAGTTTTACAATCAAAACCATTAGGTTTTGAACTTAAAACTTCATTCAAAATCAGCTCACTATATTTTTTTTCTCTCAAAAAACTAATAATTCTACCAATTAGATCTTATGAAAACCTCAAGTGTATGAATACACAAACACTTATTCAGAAAAATATCAACATTGAGTTTAATCAAGCAGGTAGAAAATTCATCTTAGCATGCAATTTTATGAAATATTGTTCAAAAATTAATTTCTTAAATACCCAAATCGGAATTTGGAAAGCTCCAAAATTCCACTATCACAGGTTGAATCTTTCAGTGTTTGTTACCCTAAGTCTCAAAAATAGACTCAAAGAGGGGAAAAGGAAACAAACAGAGTTGGACCCAACAAAACCTTGACAAAATTGATCTAATAAAATGGTACCAACTATATTTATTGAATTCTCATCAATTTTTACATGAATAAATTGATAATAACGTGAAGAATTAAAGGCATGAACTTGATATTTTACCAAATCCAAATCCATGATTTGCATTGAATGATGACATTCTAAAAATATAAAATTTTAACCATTTGAGCGAGTTTTTTGTTAAGAAAACTCACCTTCAATAGAAAATGTGCTCTATTAGACCCAAGAAAACCCCAAATAGGCGCACCTTATCATGGGCACTATGCTGCAAGGTTGTCCAAACATATTTATATCAAAATTTCAAGAAAAACGTGCTTCAAGCTTCATTACCATCTGGAGTTCAAAGACTAAAACCTAGAATGATATTTATTTTCTTGATTTACTTCAAAAAAGAGGTTACCAAAAATTAAAGCAGGCTATGTAAAAAATAAAAACAAACATACTCATATTGCCACCCAAAAATCTTGATCAACCTTATCATATTTCTAAATTTATCCAAGACGTAATTCATGAGTTTGTCTAATTCAATGATCAACTTAAATGTCCCAAATAAGAGGATAACTATGAAAATTTCCAACTTTTAATAGCGCATTAAAGACTTATTAAATGTTGTTGTTCTCATTAGAGTGTGTATACTTTTCTTATGTTATTTACTTAGGTACAAAATGTCTTGATGTCATCTTGGTCGTGTTAGCAATATGAAGAGAGGGTTCTTTACACCGTGACATTTATTTTCACCTTTTTAAGTGGGTTGACGTAAGGATATTTGGGTGGACTTACACTTGATGTCCCTATCTTTTGGATGGAAAAGGCCCCATTAATAAAACAATACCATGCATTTGTGAATCTAACTATATAGGTTACAATTTCATTTCGAATTTACATTATGAACTAGAACTTGCATGCTTCGATACTATCAATCATTTCATTGAAGCATCTTACTAAGACCTTGGTTTATTATTCTGTTGGCAACCAAAGTTGAATCCATAGATTATATGAAGTCATTATACTCTTGCTATACCAAACATATATTGGTAAGAAATTTAAAATGCTAACACTGCCTTGTATAATGAAATGTGATATAGATGTTCAATTTCAAAAACTGAGGAGATTACGATATTTGCCAAGCTCATGAAGGAAAATTGAATGATAAACTATGAACCTGATTTGCCTTGTTATTCAAAATACCATATAGAGGATAAGTAATGAAAATGATAAAACACTTCAATAGCCATATTTAACCTAATCACACAAGATGAATAGGTATAATAAGACAAGAATATTCTGAGTCATTGGCCCCCACCAGATATATTATCAAAATTACATAATTTACAAAGTTTAACTAGTTTTAAAATAGGGTGTGGAAATTTTAGTTAACAATATCTTGTGAATATGTATGTATCTATTTAGGTACCCATATTTTTTGTGTGGGTACACCTTCTCCATGTGTCACTTTATGAAGGACTTGATCAACCAATGGTTTTTTGGTAGGATCATTATGGGAGAGATTGGTCTTTTGAGAGAGTGGATGAGGAGAAGGACTTCTACTAGTGGTTGTCTTATGTGAAGGTTGATAGACCACGTGTTCCTCAAATGGAATAGCATGGGATGTCTTGACACTCTTAGAATAGATTCTAGAAGAAGTATGTGAAATAGGTTTAGATACATTTTTTCTAAATATAATATTTTCCTGATCGGCTAACTATTTAAGATTTTGCTCAATATGAAAATAATCATTATCTCGGTGCCCATTTATACCATGGAAAGTGCAAAATTTTTATCCTTTTACCTTTTCAAATTTGTGTGGTGGTTAATGAGAATTAGGAGGAAGCTTTATCATTTGTTTATTCAATAATATGTACATTATGTCATGTGGTCTATCTTGGTACCAATCAAATTGAAGTGGTTGTATTTTTGTAGAGATGAATGTTTTAATTGTAGGGGGTATTTAGCAAGTATGTTCTTTTTCATTATTCAATACCTTTATTTTTTGTTCTTTGGAATGCACTGATGTCTCTAAACAAAGTTTGTGAAGTGGTTCTTGACCATTTTGAGTTTATTTGTTTGATTTGAATATGTTATTTGTACCATGTTTGCTTTTAGGTGATGAAACAGGTAATTCAATTTTTATACTAGTTAAAGTACATGCATATTTATGCAGATCTTAATATAAAATATCAAATGAAACAAAGGGATTATGCAATGCTCTTTCTCTAAGAGGAGAAATAATACCCCTACTAAATATAAATTACACTTCCAAATCTAAGGGGGTATAGTTTAAGGAATACAATATGTCCTTAAATCTAATAACATAGTCTGGAATGGACTCATTCTCATTTTTTGTTAATACTTGTAAATGTTCAAATGGAAGCTTACTATAACGTATATAGACTAAAATTTGATAAGAACTCATCTTCAAGTTTTTGGAATGTTGAAAAGGAACTATTAAGGAGGCTATAAAACCAATCAGGAGTCTTTTGATTTAAAGCCTAAACTTTGATAGAAGACTTTAATTGTAGGCATCCATTCTTAACCCAATTTTCAAAGGAATGTATATATTATTTCAAGTGAATAGTAGGATCCCTATGACCATTGAATCAAGATAACTTAGGCATGATAAAATTTAAAGGGTAAGAAGATTCAAACACCTCTCGAGTAAGGGGCTATTCCTTTAACATATTCTCCTCAAAGGTAGCCTCATGAAATGAAATTTGAAACTTAAGTGTATTTAATTGTTGTTGAAGATCTCCCATGGTAGTCATAATGGATAACATATCATAAGTAGAGAGATGTGAAGAGGTTGAATATTTTCTTAGATGTTATAAACTACCATTCATATGAAACATAATAATGTTATATTCTTGACCACATTCTAAAATAGGATCATCAAATGGTTGTGTAATATTTGGTAAAGGAGTATCTGTGTATAAAGATACAATTATATCATTTTGGATAGTGTGAAGGTTGATATCATCGTCATTATAAGGTGCTATGTTATTTGAAGTTTTTTGACATATAATAGGAGTAGGGGAAGGAACTTCACTTGTAAATGCATGATCTTTTTTAGCACAAAAGGCAAAGGAGGAGGAAAAGAAACATTTTCTACTTCATTTTCAATATTAGGAGAGGGAATAATAAAAGTTTCACTTTTATTTATATCAAATGTATTTATAAATTTAATTATATCTACACACAATGCATCTATTATAACCAATTTATTATGATCTTCACATGTATTTTTATTTTGTCATTCAAGTAAAGGAGGAGAGGAAGTCATGCACATGTGTTTATCATTTTTTTTTTTAAAAGAGAAGTAATTTTGCTAATTTCATTAAAGTGATCCAAAGAAGGGATAAGATTTTCAAGATTATCATCACTTTGACAATAAGGCACACACTCAATTTATTCAATAGTTTCATTATTGGAAGGAGAAAAGGGACATTTAGTTTTTGATGCATTTAGAGAATGTTCAACAATTTGACTTGCAACATGATGAATTCTAACTTCTTGCTTATTTATGGTATAGTTTGGTTACAAGGCACTAATAAAATGTATTGTGATTAACTTTGTATACCCTTCATCATTGGAAAGAGAAGAAACAAGAGAACTAGTCTCTACATACCCAAGAGGAATATCATTATACTCATAACCATATGAAATAATACTATGATCATTACCATGTTAATTTATACTTGTATTTTCATCTCTAGTTATTTCATTGTCATAGTTATAATCAAAAGAAAAGGTGTTAGCTTGATTTTTATTTTCATAAGATCTTCATATGCAATACGTTGATCATTAGGAATAGTAAAGAAACAATCCAAAGGGTGGGGCTTTATGGGGCCTTGTGTAACAAAATCCATGATAACTTTAAATTTTCACCCAATCACATAGAGAACAAGCAAAATGACTAGAGCAAAGATATAAACAAGCATTCTTTAAGAGATTCCCAAGCAAGATATCAAATCTGGAAAATAAATACAAAAATTTGAAATAAAATTTGGAAGGGGAAAAAACCCTATATGTAAACTAGGGTTTGGTTCAACAAACAGAGGACAGGTTCACAATAATATTTTATGTTATTTGGGGTTTTACACAAACACACTTAAGCAATTAAAATTGTTTGAAAGGAATAAGACTACATTCAAATTCACATACAAAAAAGGCAATAATACAAATTTTCCTAATTTAACATATACAATAAATATAATTAAATATAACAAAACTAAGGGATAAAGAGATCATATATTCTTCAAAGTTAAAATTTGGGATGTGATAGTGATCTAAAATTGTCTCAGGGTATTAATCAGGGTTTATATCTACTCACTCTATATTTTGGTTATTTTCACTTATAAGACATTTATGTTGACCATGGACAGTTGCATTGACATAGATGTCTAACTTTGATGCAAGTGTCTAGCCTAAAGTATGCAAAAAAAGTGGTTCACAACTCCTGTCAGACCTATGTTATCAACTATGTAACTATTTGGTACCTTAGAATATGTCTGTCTATGTGCGATATCTAGCCAATAAGTAATACCCTAATTTTCTTTCCTTTGAACTTTTATAACTTGGTAAAAAGAGTTTAGCACATGAGTTGAGTTAACCCTATCAACCCTGATTGTTGCTAAGTGTTGTCTACATAGCCAATACTCCAAAGAAGGCCTCATACTCACATATAGTTCTCCCTCCTAGGCATGTGTGTGTAATTATAATTGTGTTGCAACTATATGATCTTTCTCCTATAGCAACCATTGGCATATATAATGTAGGAGTATAGTGACCTTTTGAGTGCTTCAAATATTCAATATAATACTTTAGTTCTATTTGATAGCTTGGAATATAAAATATTTTTTAATTATAACTTGCTTTATCAAAGTGATAGGTAATATAATTAGACCATAACCATTGTATATATAGAGATCTCTTGATTTTGAATTAGGACCTAGTGTTGTGAAAAAAACCAAAAATATGATGAACAAAGGGGACAAAAAAAAGATATGGAAAATAATAAAAGGATAAGTCTAGACACTTGCATCATAGTTGGACACTTACATCGATGCAAGAGTCTAATACAAAAATAGGTGTCCAAAGGCCAAAAACACAAGGATGATAGAAAACACAGGTGGGGATCCCCAAGATAATCTAGAAAAAAGATAATTTACAACATTTAGTCCCACAAGGGCAAATAAAGAAAGTGAAATAATATGGAACCGAAGAGGTCCACATGAGATAATCCAAATCCTAATCAAAATATGTATATATGCAAAAGGCTATGAAAACATGCTATGAAACTATGTTTGTACCAAATATGGGTGTCTACACTGGATATTTAGCTGCCATCAAAAAACCTCCTATAGGTTTGTTCACAGTGGACAGGGCCTTGCCCACCAAATGCGATTGTTGAGTGTTTTTCCTGTTGGAAATTATAATTCTTCGGTCTTCATATGTCTGATCATTTTTTTCAACTCAAAAGAGGTTTTAGGAGGAGTAGGCTTGGAGTTGGCCATACACTAGCATTCATAGATTTTATGGTGTACTACCTGAGAACATAAACAAGTGTTGGATAGATTGATGTAGAGCACATGTTATGTGATCCTTATGTCACTTACTTGGATGTAGATAGTTTCCTTAAGATCTTATAATAGGTTTATTTCAATGTAGACATATTTTTTCATTGATGGCCACATATGATTTTTTTGGTTCAAACCCTATGAAATGCAAAGACTTAATCAATTGATGAAAAAAACCACAAAAGGGAAGGTTGGGGAATTCAACCCATATTGAAAATTTGAACTTAGCATGTTTGGAGATGACAAAGTCTTAGGTCCAACAAGAAAACACAACTAATGTATTCTGAATGCACTAAAGCTCATGAGTCACAGTAACATAACAATTCTCTGGGTTATTAAACTCAAAAAAACATTGTCAGGGTTTAATAAAAGTCATGCTTAACACCATGAGGGGTCATCTAGGTGTTGCACACCCAAGATTTTAAAGTTCTTTCAGTGAGGATTGAGCCAACAAAATAAGCTACAAGAGTAAACTTTTCTAAGTAATTGCAAGCTTTATCAAACTTAGTACATTCTAACATTTAACATTAGTAGGGTTTTCAAGGGCAGTGTCAATACCTCATGGAAGCTTTTGGGAACAATTTTCCTCGCTTTGGTGTCATTATTCTTCACAACTTCATCAAAAATAAATGTAAAAAATGTTACAGGACTCGAGGAGGAAGACAATCACTACCCTATATGCAATAATATGTTGGGTACACTGCAATAAATGTTGACAAGCTTATTGAAAGAATAATCTTATGAAAAGTTTGGAAATGTGATACAAGTTTATAAATATTTTTTTTTCCATAAAATGTAAAGCAAATACTTTTAATAAATAAATTTCAATACGTATTTAAAAAAAGAATAAAATTTTATATCGATTACAAAATTTCACGAAAATATATTTTCAAATCAAATTTAACATGTAATAAATTTTAAAATATTAATTATTATAATTATATAATAAAACCCATTACATATAAATAGCTCCACAAAATTCTTAAGAGCTAGATAGTAATGGCAATTGCAACCGCACCATGAAAATAGTGCCAAAACAATATTTAATTATTATTTGATATTATATTAATTTTTCAATCACGGGTCACTCTTAACAACACACAGCCATCATATCAATCACGGGTCACTTTTAATTTTTATAATTTTCAATGTTTATGAATAGCACCCTAACATATAATTGAGTTCAATTATTGAATAAAATATAGCTTGAATGATAAGATGGAATCAAAGTTGGGTCTTTTCAATTAAATTGTCTTCATGTATTGATTGGATCTCTTGCATGGTTGTTATTTAGTAATTTTTTTTTTTTTTTTTTGGTATGATTTTTATTTTTACATTTTTAATAATATAGAGTGTTTTTTAATATAATTGTATGTATGTTTTTGGATTGATGTTTTAGATTACATTTAATGATTTTATTTGTTTCATGATAATGAATAATTTAGTATGATTTGAAATGTCAATCGAAAAATATACATATGTATATTTAAATAACACTCTTAAACATTTTACATAGATTATAGAAATATTATTATGTTTATTTTTAATAAATATATATTTTTTTTTTCGAAAAAATAAATTATCTTCAAACTCCACTTATCATTACACAATAAAATATTCAACTTTAAATAAAAGAGAAGAGATTGAGAGCATTGTTTGACTTTTATTTTTATTTTTTTGATGTGGTGATATAGGATTTAGCTTGAACATTTGTTGCTTTCACCATGTTCAATTACAATAAGTTTTTTTTTTAAGTTTGATATAATATTTTAAATTTTCTTTAAAGATGTATTTTTCTTTGTTTTTATTAGTCAAAATAATTTCCATGAGATTTTTAATTAATAAAAATAGTTATTTTTCGTTAGTCAATGAGAGCATGTTATACATAATTATTTATTTTTTAAATTGTGGTTTTGGAAAATATAATATTTTATTTAAGAAAACATATTGATGTTTTACTTTATACAAAATTATTGGCACAATGTTATATTCTTCTATTGTGATCATCTTCGAGCTATGAACGAGTGTAACATGCAAATTTTTATTGGTAATGAACACTTTTTTTGTATGTTTATATTTTTTATTAAAATGTGATATATATATATATATATATATATATATATATAGAGTCTATAATCAAAACCATTTATCTAACCTTAAAATATACATGAATTTCTATTTGTAAAATACTCACAAGGGAGGTTTTATCTTTTTATAGTTTATATTTTTTGTTTAAAACATAATGAGCTAGATATATTTATTGTATGTATTTTAAACAAACCATATGTCTGCGTAAGCAATACATGTTGATATATGTTTGACGTAGATTGAAAAGAAAATTTTTATATTGTTTTGATTTAATATATTTTTTGAATGAATGATATAACTTTAATATATTTAATGTATATTATTATACGAGAAAAATAAAGAGACTTAAACATAGATGAAAGCATTACTAATATAACAAACTTCTATTATAAATATATTAAGCTTTCGAACAGATGAAATGTACAATTCTTTGATAGTAAAAAAATACTTTCTTATGCCCCTATATTTTCTTACTAAGTTTTACATCCCTATCATATCTTCCACAAATTTTCAAAACATATGATTAATGACATTATGCTCCAAGACCGTTTGTACCTATATCTTCATTTATTGATATAAAATTTATTAATGGGTACATATATTGTTTACAAACAAAGTCATGTGGGTACCTTAAAATAGACATACATTTATTTTTTATGTATAACTTTAAGGGTGGTATTGTGTATCTCCATTTTATGTTTTCTTGGGAATTTTTTATAATGTACATGTTGTAAACAAAACGTGCACTTCTTCTTGTCCATTATTTGGATTAAAATATAATATAAACTAAATATATTCATTTTATACATGTGTTCTATATGGGTGGCCTAGAATGGAAGTGGATTAGGTTTTGAATTTTTACAATTTATAATTTTTTGCTTGAAAATTTATAAATTGTGTGTATTGTAAAAGAAACTTGAGCATATTTTATGTTGGTGGAATATTTTGTATGGAATTTAAAATATTGATTTTATGTCAACAATACATGGAACAAGAAGTCCCTCTTTTATTTGTAAGAGATATGTCAACAATACATGGAACAAGAAGTTCCTCTTTTATTTGTAAGAGAGAATCCAAAATTGTTTTTTTGAGATATTTATGAATAGAATACATTTTTCATTAAAGAGAGAAAAGACATAACAAAAAGAGGAAGATAGAAGGAAAAAAAATAGAAATGAAAAATATATTTAATTAAATAATTATAGATTTAAACTAATTTATCATGTTGGGAAAATACATATTTAGATTAATTTATCACATTGGGAAAAATTAAATCATTGACAACTTGAAAGTTAACATTTTACATGAAAGAAAGAAACATAATTAAACGAACCAATAAACTGTAGACACATAAATTTAATCATTGATTAATTGACAATGTTTAATATTGACATCCTTCCCTTATTTGACCTATTTGCCATTTCATTAAATTGAAATATCTATAATAACCTTCATTACTTTATTCACTATCTTAAAATCATTTGAAACATCATGCAAACACCCTTATTTTATTTATAATTTATGTGAGGCTAATTTAAATAGTTTTGTCTTTTTTTGGATAATACCACACTATCTAGACAGTAGTAGAGGCCAATCTTGTCTTCTAGTTCGCCCTTGTAAAAATTTATTGAATGAAAACTTTTAAAAAATTCAATCAATGTAAATATTCTAAATTTTCCACTTTATAAGGACATCAAAGTCACTTAATGTACCATTTGAGAATCTTTACAAAAAGCATTACATATTAAACAAAAGAGCACCAATTCTTTTAATTTCAATTTTATTGCATTTTTATAATCATAGATTAAGTGTGAATTTGATTTATTTCAAGTCAAAGGTATCCATTATCAAACATTTCAATCAATATTTTAGTTTCATTCATATAATTTCACAATCTTAGATCACACACTCATCATATAAAAAATAACTACATCAACCTGAAGCCTATTTGAGCTATGTAGACAACACCTAAATCGATCATTTTTTATTCAAATTAAATCTAGATGTTTCTAACCCCGCACCTTCTTGGAATTGTCTATGAAATTAAAATTCCCAACCCCCAAATACCAAATATTCCCATTGATCTTTATCCACCTTTTCCAATTCTCCGGCATTGATTTCTTCTCCTGTGGCTCTATTAACCGAGTTTTTGCAAATATCTTGGTATAACCGCGATTATCCTGATTATCTTCTTGCATACCATTATCCTGTTCATCTTGTTATTAATAATAACTTCAGAGGTGCTCCAATGAATGAGAGAAGTCAAGCTCCTTGTGTGTTACTGCAAATTCAATATCGAAAGTTAAGATCTGTTCTCGTAGTGATAATAGAAATTTTAGAAGGAAAAGTTATCCACTTACAATAGTTGTGGCGGTTCTCAACTTTGAAGTCTCTAAACCTGCAATCAAATAGTGATGGTCGGCTGCTTATTCATCAAACATCATTTTTGTAAATGATAGTCGACCGATCCAATGCAATCTTGACGTATTTGAGTTTTTACATTGAATCTTACATTATAATATTTTGTCTTATTACATGTTGTTAGTCATGCCAGGAAACCAAAGATAATGCTAAAGATTATAATCGATCCATAGTATATACTTATGAGACCCTGCACAATAAATTGTTGCATGTAATCTCGTTGGCATTAGAGATTTGTTAGACACAAGTGATTAAAACCCCATTTTGGTGTTTCTTAAGTAGTTATAATTTCAATAGTAAGAACATTCAAAATCATACCATAACACATTTATAAAAAAAAAAACACACATATATATAAATAGAAAATCGTATAAACAGAGATGAATTTTTAATTCTAATTTACAGAGAATGAATATTTAAAATAAAACAATTAAAATTATTAACATCATTTTCTATAAGTTTATTTGTCAAAGAACACGAGTCAAACCTATTAACATCATTTTTGTAGGATTGTGTACGAAAGAGCTGAAATCAAATTACTAACATCATTTTTGTAGGATCTTTTAGGAAAGAGCTGAATTCAAACTATTAATATCATTTTTCAAAGATTACTTGCCAAAGAACATGAATCGAAACTACTAACATTCTACTTGTAGGTCCACTTATCAAAGAAACAACAAATCAAATGTCATATAAACACTTGTTTATAACCATATTTAATTAATCAACTATTTATGTGTGTTTTAATCATCTTAGCTTAGTCTTTTGTGCTTGTGTGTTTGTTCTACTCAATGTTAATGCTATGTATGCTCTCCCTTCATACTCGCAGGGTGATATTGGGGATAAAAATAGCCAATAAACCTCCATCCCTTTTTATTTTTATAGGGGAAACCTTATATGGAATTCATCCCCATGCACTTGTTAGAGTCATTAGGTGGGCTGTGATGTGGATTTCATCACCATGCATTAATCCAAACTTTGCAGTCCACTAGAGTATAAATATGAAGGAGAGCTAGTGTAAAGTTAAGGAAAGTTCTCCATATAAAATCTCATGAAGTTAGGAGGTTACACTCCAATGTTTAAGCATTCGAGACCATCCTTATATAGACTCAAGTCCCTTGTACTATAAGGTATGTAGGGGATGCCCTTAGAGAGCCTTGCCAAGCTTAGAATAAGATCCTTCAACTACAAATAGCTAGTAGTGCAATAAAAACAACATTCCTAAAGATCACTCACCACATACATACATAGAGTGAGGGTTGAGAGGCCAACTTAATCACCACTTTACATAATAGATTGTTGGGTTGGTAGTTGTGTTTCACATGTATAATCTACTAGCATAGCCTTGCCATATTTCATGATTTTATTTGTGTGTTATTGATACTAGTACTATTTATAGATCTATTCCCTTCATTAAACAAGTACCCTATCAAAATCAACACACAACTTACAAATCATTTTAATCATCACTAGATCATATTGTCCAATCCATACATCAATCAAAACCATCACCTTGTCATAATCCAACATCATCTTTTTTACATTATCTCTTACACATCCTCTAAATAAGTCTAGTATTGTCCAAAATCACCCCCATCACTTGTCTGTTATCAAACGTTTTAAAATTTATTGAAATCAAAGACTTAGTTAATTCAACTTACATAGCCAAATCCAAAAGTCCCATCATTTGTCCAACTCGAGCAAATCCTATCAAATCACTTAATTAAGATAGTCTCAATCAAATCAAGTCAACTTTGGCTAAGTTCAACCATGACCTAGTCAATCTATCAAATCATCTCTCTTTTTATCTAGTCAAAACCTAGCACTTGTCAAACCAAGTCAAATCATGAGTTTGTCTTAGCTGATGTCCAAGTCAAGAACTAGTCAAATCTAGGGATATAATACCCTAACCCCATCTCAATCAAACTAGCTCACATCCAAAAGTCAATTTTTTCTCAAAAACATCTTATCCATAGTCATCACATTTGAAGTAAAAAATTGATCAAAATAAAGTTTACCGATCAATATCTACCACCTCATATTATCTAAACCCATCCTAGCTAACTCACACATCAACACCATGTTTATCTAAACTCATCAACAACTTAGGATTGGACAAAAAACCCTTTTATGGGGTGTGCAATGTCATGGTAATGATGAATAAATACTTATTGATATGAATGCATAATATTAAGATCTATAATACAACTTGTTGAATATTGACCAGGGTAGAGTCCAATTACAACAATATGTCTATGACAATAGGGATGAATTAGTACTCTAACATATTGTGGTAGGAGCTAGGTTTTGTTGGGTCTTTTCTTATAATTCCAGCTTCAAAGTTGAAGTCTAGCCCAATGAGCTAGTGCATTGACCCTTTCACGCAAGATTTAGGTCTTGTGCACTCACTTGAAGCATACAATGAAAAGTTTATTCCTCTACATCATTGTCCTTTTATACTCTGTAGGTTTTGCACCATGATTCTTCTGCACCTATCAACTACACACCATGGTCCTATCGCACCATGGTCCTTTAGTGTCATGTCGATTCTTTTCCAAAATTTAATAACACTTAGCCAAAATTTTAGGGCCAACATCACCCCACACTATGCTCTTATTCTATCCCAGACTAAGTCATGTTAGTGTCGATAAAAAATTCAGGCCTCGATTGCTCGATCTCCTTCTTTAGATTGTCCCAATGTGATAATGCCACAAGCATTTTTATAGTTATTTATTCTATGGCCCCCTTTAATTTCTTTATCTCTTCAAGTTCAATGGAGGTCTCATCAACCTTTTTGACCAATCTATCTAAGGACACGATGGTATCCTTCTAGACATTTTCAAGTGTGAAGACCTCCTTGTCAACCTATCCTCAAAGGGATATAAAATTTGCATTCAATTGTTGATGATATTTATTGATTGCATCCTTCATCACGTCTACATCCCTGAATGCTTTGGCATACTTGGTGCATTCTTTTATTAAGAGTACAACATTAGCCAATTGTTGCCTCTAGGCTTATTCAGCTTAGAGTTGAGCCTCCAAGACTTTATTTGGATGTGCTATCTATGCAAAAATTACATCCAAAATGGGGATAACCTCCCTAACCTTCTCTATAGTACACTTGAATATTTTGACAGTCATGGTGAACTATTCAGCTAATTCCAATCCCTCATGTCAAATTGACAGTCATGGTGAACTATTCAGCTAATTCCAATCCCTCATCTTTTGACATGGGTTGCTCTTTGTATCGCTTGAACAGAAGTTCTACCAAGGTCTTTAACTTTCCTATGGCATCCTCATCAAGAGGCATGCCATTTGTAGCACTAGTTATTTGTTCAAAATTGTTTTGTAGAGGTTAAAAACCCTAACTTTTACCTCTATGGCCTCTTGGATCTGTTGTTTCAATGTGGCCACTTCCTCAGCCAACACTTTTTTCTCTGTAACTTCTTTATTATACATGCCCACAATCTTGGCATGTTTCATCTCAGCATTACATGCATCAAAATATGATAAAATATTTAAGTACATGATCTACATGCCCAGCTTCAAAAAGGTGATGCTTGTTATAAGAGGGGATATATTTTTTGGATTTACCCATAATGGTGTTGGTAGTGCTATAACATCTAGACCCAAGGAAAGGCTACCTTGGGGGAGTTTGAACTTGCACTCCTCATTGTACATATCTAATAGGAAAGACACTTACTTTATTACTTCCAAGGTTACCTCATCAGGAATGAAGCATGGCTAAAGATAGATCATCTTGTATTATATGTTGAACTTATATCGCTCATATGCATTTCCAATTGCATCATCACCATGCTCTTTTATAGTCCCAGTCGGTCCCTCCCTTTACTAGGGTCATGCTTAAGTTCAACCTCCTTATGGCTACCAGCAACTATCTCAATCAATTATTCACCATCCCCCTCGTTTCCATATAGTGGTTCAACATCAAGAAATGAATCATCAAAGGTAACTTTCTCCTCCCATGTTATCAAGGGAGTTTTAGCAAAATCAGAACCTGAGCTATGAACCTATACCTCAAGAATTTCCTATTGGAGTGCATGTTTTGGGGGCTACTATTGGGAAACTCTTAAAGTAGAATCACTTGGGGGAGATGGTGGCAGTGTTACTTTAGGGGTAGAAGGTAGAGATGGAGAAGGTGGAGGTGGAGAAGGTGGAGGAAAAAGAAGAGGAGAAGGTTGAGGTGATGAAGGGCACGGTGGTGAAGAGCGTGGAGGAGATGGAGAAGTGTGGGGAGGGGATGGAGATGGATGAGGTGGAGAAGGTGAAGGATGAGGTGGAGGTGGTGTCGATGGATGGGATGGCATGGGTATAGATGGTGTAGGGGTAAATAGTGGTGTTTTTATATTCTTTTGCTATTTTTTGGGTGCTTAATGCCCACTTATGTTGGCACTCACATCTAGCCACTTTCTCTTATTTAGGGGTGGCACTGATGGAAGTTTCCCCTTGGGGTCTCCACCCTATGGATCCTTTCAGGGGTTTAGCATGTAAAAAAAATTGTGACTTTATTCCCCCACCATCATCTACTTGACATTGATGTCGGTCAAATCCATTTCCCTCTTCTCTGTATAGGCCTTTTTGCCTGGCTAAACAAACATTTTATGGAGAGTGTGAATCTTTGAGTCTATTCTTTTAGCCTGCAAGATGATAGGATACACATTGTAAATTTAATTAACAGAGTCTATGAAGTACCATGTCGAGAAGCATATGGTAACTTGAGCCATGAAAAGAGCTCTCTAGATGGGTTTATTCATATATGTGTGAGGGAGAAGTGTTTTTTCATGGAAAATTGTGCTTGCTCTATAGTTGAAGGGGGTGAGTCCTTGGGGATGCACCACTCATCCCTGAACATCACCTTCATTACATAGAATCAATGCCTCATCTTGATCTTGTATGAGGGGGTGATGTGATCGAGGCATGTGAACTCCTTGTAGAGTTTAGTGGGGGACTTGTGTGTGGGAGCGTATAGCCACTTCAACACTACCAAGCTATAATTTGGCACATCGATTTTGTCAAAAACTAATAAAAGAAGTATTATTCCCCATGGAAATCTTTACTTAGGCATTTGATGGGTCCTCTTTATGTATTTAATAATCTTCTAGGAAAATTACATAGCCCAATTGTACTTTAGCCCCAGTGTGAGATTATAGACAATATAAAGGTGTGTCATGTCAACCTCTTTCCAATGATCGGTCCCTGCAATCTTGGTCATGACAATCCACATCATAATCCAAAGGGTAGGATCCTATAGGTTTTTAATGTGCATGTCATGGCCCTACTTCTAATACATTACTATCATGGTGGTATTTTAGACCTCTTTAATGTCTACCAACTCATCAATTATGCTCAACCATGAGCACTGTAACCCCATGACCTTGCTGATATTTTTGGGCGTGATCTTCATGCTGTGCTCGATGAAGTAAATATAGTCCTCATGGATGCATGAAAGAAGGAATTAAACCAAATTTTTGGGTTTACTAGAGTATGGTAAATTGAAGAGCTGAAGCAACCCTATAACTTCCATTTGGTTGAAGATCATGAGATCATACACCACTTGGTTCCTAGTATTCGTGGTCTCAATTTGATAGTCACTTTGGAGCTCAACCTTGTTTCTAAATTGGTGATAATTGTAGTCAAAGATGGTACAAGTGGAAACCTTAGAAACCTATTTTTCCATGTGTAACACTAATTTTGGATATTGCATTTCTTCAATCAATAGAGATGTAAGTAGGGATGCTTGATCTTTCTACATCGAGGATGATTGAGCTAGCTTCACTTTGTGCACCATACTTTCCTCTTCTTCTTCCACATGAAAAACTTGTTCTTCTAGTGTCTCTTCCCTAATTAGAACCTAGTATCCTTCACTCACCTCCTCTTATTTTAGCCATTTTCTTAGGTTGCATCACCTTTTTAAAGAGCCCAAAGGTTAAATCATATTTGTCTAACATTTCTAAAAGAATACGTGGTTGTAAATGGCTGCTTCAGCTTTTTAAGATTAAGCACCCTTTAATGGTGGACCTGCAACCTATAAATTTTGGTACTAATGTTTTTCTAATGAATCAAACTCATAATATCTCTTGTCAACTTGGTAATTCCCTTTGTAGGTTGTTGTGGAGATGAATTCGCTTTGCCAAGCTTTGGGTTTGATTAACTCAGCTCTAGTAGTCACTTGATCTTTGGCTCTATTAATCTCAAGGTAAAGTGTAAAATGAGTTTAATTTTCCTATTTATAAGATCTAGGAGGGGTTTAACATCATTAATGTTTTCTTATTACCCTTTTATTTGGGTCATTAATGTATATCATTTACATCCATCATGCTTAGATCCTCAATTTTATCAATTAATACATCTAACTATATTTATCACATCATGCCATTGGCCCATCCCTTGTCATGATTATTCTTTCCATATTAATGGAACATCCCATCTCATGCCTTTATTTGAAGTAGATGACAGATGTGTCCCATGCTTAAACATGCATCATTGATCTAATTCTACTAGATCTAACATAGACCATTGATCCACTTCTACATGGCTTGAATGTGCATCATTGATTTATCCTCTCACTTATTTTTGGGATTCATTGACCTTTTGACCTTGACCTTGCTATTAGATTTATTTTAAATAAGTGAATGTGAGCCACAGATCTACCTGGACCCAATGACTCAAGCTCATCCATGTGTTATTAGATTTGGATTCTGCTCCTAAGATCATGCCAATTATCACTAACACATTTAATTTTAGGATCCCCTAACTTTTGACTTGATGCTCACCATTGATCTTTGATG
The DNA here is from genome assembly GCA_037957365.1 of Torreya grandis. Taxonomy (NCBI): domain Eukaryota; kingdom Viridiplantae; phylum Streptophyta; class Pinopsida; order Cupressales; family Taxaceae; genus Torreya; species Torreya grandis. The sequence goes on along the minus strand of JARHVA010000983.1, from coordinate 2,184,181 downwards.
CATGATTAAACATACTCTGTTAGATATTTAGGACTCACTAACACTATCCTTTCCCACTCATTATTGGATCTTCATGATACAATTAAATACCTACCATTGATTTTGGAGCATTTGAATTTAAAAAACTATTTTACAAGACTTGAATTTGATGTTTGTGCACCCTAAGAGCCTTATGCACCCATGTACCTTACGCACCTATCTAACCTTACATGCTTAGGTAAGTTAAGTGCTTTACTTACTAAATTGCATGTTTTACATACTAAACATGACTTCTTACCCCACACTAAAATGAGTCGTGGTCCTCCACAAAGTGACAACAAAAAAATTGAAAGGAAATTACATAAATAAATGTTGTGTGAAATAAAGGTAGCACTTTTATTGAAATAGTAAATCCTAATCTAATGACATAAGCCTTATTGAGTATAATCCTTCAGCTATTCAGAAGTGAAATACGGTCAAAATTGGCTTCCATTATAGTGCCCAGGAAGGAACTGGTCATCCATCCTTTGTAACTGACATGCTTCAGTAGGTTAAATGCTATGAATTATAAAAAGACCATCCCAATGGATTCAAATCTTTCTATGGTGGTACAAAAACTTGGAATCTTATAACAAAACCTTCATTCTTAGAGAAAATGTTTTATTTTTTATATGGTGATCATGTCATGCCTTTTGCTTACGCTTTTCCACATCCTAGATTTAATGACCAAGGAAATGAGCTTCATCTAGTTATAGTAAAGTGTCTAGGTGCACTTTCAAGGATGACTCTTCATCTAATTATCTTACTCACACTATACGTAGATTTGGTACCAAAAACTTCACTGGTAGGACTGCCTCTTTGCCATATACCAAGTTGAATGGCATGCTTTTATTTAGGTGCTTGTAGGTTATGTGGTAATCCCATAATACTACATATACCATATCATCCCAATCATTTCAGCCAATGTTAGAGTTCTTTATTAGTGTGGTACCTAGGATCTTTTTGAAAGCCTCAATAGTTCCATTGGCTTGTGGATGCTATGGTGTTTTTTTATGGTACATGATCATGAATTCAGCCAGTAAGATGTGAATTGTTTCATTCAAAAAGTGGGTTCCGTGATCACTAGTGAAACTGAAGGGACATCCAAACTGAGTTATGATATTCTCCTAGATGAACCATGTAGTAGTAGCGGTAGTATATTCCTTTATCATTACAACTTCAGCCCAGTGTGTAAGGTAGTCAATAACTGCAATGATGTATCGATAAATTATTCGTTATCCTGTTAGAGTGATGGAGCCAATAAAATTAATATCCCACTTTTTAAAGGGTTCTTGAGGAGGAATGGGTAATAGAGACATATGATATCTTTGGTTTAGTTTTCTATGCACTGACATATGTCACACTGTTTAACATATGTTTTAGCATCTTGGAAAAGAGTTAGCCACCTTAATCTAGCTAGCAAAACCTTTTGTGCAGTATCCTCTCTAGCATAGTGTCCACATGAAATACCCTCATGAACTTCATGGAGTAATTTGAGTCACTCATTTTGAATTACACAATGTTGAATAAATTTTTCATGACCCATTTTGTAAAGATCACTTGCTATAAGCTAAAAGGGTGTGACGTGAACCACTAGTTGATTTTTGGCCTACAAAGTGAGATCATTGAGAATGGAGCCAGTGGTCAAGAATGATGAAATATTTTTTAGCTCTTCAGGTACCTATGTAACATAGAAGAGATATACATGAGTAAGATCATCTTTTATGGCACGCAGTGGTTCTCTATTCTTGATCTGTGATAGGTGGTTAGGTCCATAATTGGCCTTCTTGGGTTTCACCATTACTTAAAATTAGAAATTTTGGAACAACACAATCTAGTGACAGATCTATCCATGTATTATGGGTTTATTAATAAGGTACTTCAAAGCCTCATGATATGTATATAAAACAAAAGGAGTGGCTAATAGGTACTATCTGAACTTTTACAAAGTGTAGACCATTGATAATGCTTCACACTCCATAGTGGTATAGTTCCTTTTAGCTGGTGTGAGCTTCTTAATGAAAAAATAGATTGAGTGATCTAGGTGACATTCACTTGGTTGTGTAAGGATTTCACCAATGGCCATGCTAGATGCATCAACATGAACATGTAATGTTTTTGTCCAATTGGGGAACTGGAAGATAAGAGTAGTGACCAACTTTTCCTTTAATGTTTTAAATGCCTCTTTATAAGAGTAAATCTATATAAAATGCTCATTCTAATTTAAAATTTCCTATAGGGGCAAGGTAATTTTTACATATTTGTAGATGAACTTTATATAATAACCAGTATGGCCTAGAAAAGTGTAGTCCTCACATTGAGTATTAGGTGTGGGGAGGTGAAGAATAACAAATACCTTCACTAGGTCTATTGTAAGTCCTTCCTTACAAATAATATGTCTTAGGAGCACAAAAAAGGTGTTGCAAATAGGCACTTCTTTAAGTTTAATGAGATTTGTAAGACCTGAGAATAATCAAGCATAAGTCTAAGGATAGAACAATGGTCCTTGACCAAATCATATATTGTTTAATCATCCAAATAAACTTGAAGGAATTTTTGGATGAAGTCCTTAGAGTCTTTAACTGATATTCATGAAAACACTATTGGGGCATTTTTTAACCTGAAGGGAATCACAACATACATAAATGATCCCCATTTAGTGGCAAATGTTGTCTTGGTTTGGTCTTCTTTAGCGATTTGGACCTGATGGTATCTTGAGAAGCCATCCATGAAGGTATATACCTCACATCCAAAAAAACCTTCAAGGATGTCCTCTATGAATGGCATTGGAAAGGGATCAGCTACATAGGATACATTAAGCACTTGATATTCCACATAGATACAACTACATCCATCTTTCTTGATTCTAATCACCATGGGACTAACCTACTTAGATCTATCAATTAGGGTGATTACTTTGGTGCACAACATACCATCAATTTCTTCTTTGATGCATGCCTAGAGATTAGGATTCATCCTATATTGCCATTTTATAATTGGTCAAACATCATCAACTAGCTTGATATGCATCTTCCTCAAGGATAGGTGGACTCCCTTCATTTTATTATAATTTTTTGGGAAGATAGCCTAATATTATTTTAGAAATTCAATTTTTTTAGAAATCTCTATGTCAATCCAATAGTTTCCTACTGTATCCATCTTTGGTTATTGTTTGATCTGATATTACACTAAATAGTCTAAACAGGCCCATAGTAGGGGTTTTCCATATCGACACCTATGTCTTGACTAGTTCTTATGCCAACATCTATAGGAAAATCTAAATGGTTGTACATTGGGTCAAGTGGAGTGCATTCTTCACCTTCTTCCACTTGTAATATGAGCTGTTATTTCTGCAGATGAATTTCTTTCATTGGTTTTGATCGAGGACTAGTATACGTATAGGATCTGGGTATGTTAGTGGTTTATGGAATAGGTGTAGAGGATCCTTAGGCATTCTTCCATGGGACATGGATCACCTACTACCACTTCATTCATGACTTGGAGGGTGAGGGGAAAATCCATCCTTGGTGAAGAATAAGATAATGTTGATTTCATGTTTTCCTTTAGTAAATGCCAAAACCTTGTACCCATGTGTCGCTCTTCATGAATATACCATACTCTTGCCCAAACATGTAAAGTTCTATATAATATATGCACCCATTAATATTTTGGTAAGTAAGACTCATTATCCTACCACATTATTTCAAAAGCTTCGATGTGGAGCTCGGGTGCTTGTATTCCACTGTAATTGATTTCTCCCTTTAATTTGTTATTATTATGGAATTAATGGTGTAAGGATGAGCTTACTTAATCTCAATAGAGGAGTCATTCACAATGGGTTCAACACCATCATGCAACTGTGCCATCAAAGAGATGAACCAAAGATCGAAGATGAACTTCATCAGTATGGTAAAACTCTTCAAGGTGTTGAATGAAGCCTCAGACTTCCATCTACTTGTGGAACCTTGGAGCCTCATTGAGTCTTTCGAGTGGTGTCTCTATGATAGGTCCCTCATGACTTGGCTAGTGATATGAATAATGAATCTATGTCATTTATTAAATTGGCACGACACATTCTCCTAGTTGTTGATGGTACTACATATTTTACTAGTTAGGTTATAGTCACCATAAGCGCAATAATTACACACATTACTTGTAGCGTCAAAAATGGACTAAGTATATGACCATAAAATAATAACATCTAGAGAGGGATTTATTTGCTTATCTTTCCTTGCAGTCACATTATATATATCATTTATATCTTCATGAACATTGATAGGCTCTATGTAAGGGGTCCCTTATGCTTGATCTAGTGGTATTACAACATGATGATCGGTGTTTTCAAAACTAATGTATCACTTCTAAAACTCAAGTTTGCATTATTATCATAGCACCAAGGTCTTCCCAATATATTTGGGTAATCATTAGCTTCAACTAGTTTTAGAACCTTAAAATCTACCTTTAATGGTATTCCAAGTATGTCAACTATTGCATTCTTAAGGACCTTGATAGGTAACGTGCGAGTCTTATTTACCATAAATAAGACATGAGGTGAAGGTTATAGCACTGGACTAGCCATTTTATGCCAAGAATCCTTGGTGAGGACATTTACTTTTGTATCGGTGTATACTAGTATGTCCTAGATTACCCATCCATCAATGGTAGCATTAACCAATATTTCTTTAGCATTAATCGAGCATGATTTAAATGGTGATATTCACTCTACTTAGTAACTTGAGGGTGAACCTCATTTGGTACTTGAGCTTTATTCTTAAGCCAAACACTTATTTGTGGAACAATCTCCTCATCCATCATGCACGTGCACATCTCCTAAAAGTCATCATGCACCACATGTTGAGGTTCAACTTCCCTTTATATAATACCACGTTATGATATGTATTTGTATTTTAAGAACTAAATATCTCCCTAAATTTATCATAGTAGTGCTGTAATATCTTATAGTAACTCTTTTTATTGTTGAACATCAGGATATTTTCTTGCTCTTGGTTCTTCTCATTGTACTTTCTCAATGGGATTAGATATCGACTGGGTCTATCCCCATTTATGAATGGTAATGTTTACATATTTAAATATAAGGATGGTTAGGCATACACACCAATGTGGTTTATAAATTTAAATAATCATAACACCTTTTTCATTTCTCTCCTTGGTGATAGCCACATATAAGTCAGGATAGTCTTCTAGTCGATGGTCCTTTATATAGAAAGTGCACATCAGGTAGTCTAGGTAATCCATTTGATAGTGGTCTAGAGATCCATATTTGTAACAAGTCCTAGGTGGGAAATGACCACCTCATTTTCCTTTCCCTCCTCATCCACGATATCCACCATTATCTTGATTATTTTCTACTAAGATTTAGTGTGTGTCATGCATTCAAACTTCATAGATGTCACTAATCAAATGATAGTCATTAGTGTCGTGAGTATAGGCATCATAGATACTGAAATAGTTAGACACCTTAGTGTGCATAACTTGTTGTAGAAGAGGATAAGAGCATACATCATGTTCCTCAATACAAATTTCACATGTCTATTTAAGTACCATGTGGTTGTTCTTACATGGACAATTTCTCTATGTATGACCTTTAGATTCATAGTTTGTGTACCAAACACCACTACATGTTTGATGTACATTATTGGTTTTCAACTTCTCAAGATGCAATTCCATTTAGGATATTTGGGTCTTCATAAATGGACTGGTCCTAATATCAATTCTTCCAACTGCCTCAGTGTGGAGAGGAACTTTTAAAGCCTTGTATAGACTAGTGAAGGTCTGTTGTGACAAGGTTCGATAGAAGGGTAGTAAAAATATTGCCACAAACCATTATGTATGCTAAATGTCATTAATATCAAATGATAATTTAGACAACAGGGTCTTAAACCTTTCATCATATGCATGCACACTCTCTGTAAGTCCTTGCTTTATGTCTTTCAACGCTGCTATGCTTTATTGCTCAAATTCAAAAGTGTCAAATTCCTAAAGGAGGGCTATCTTGAGTAGATCATAGTTAGCCACTATTTTTGATACCATTTTTATGTGCACTAAAAAAGCATATTTGAAAATTGTGTGGCCTTATGCTCAGAAGAGGTAATGCCTTGCACCCTCCAAATCAATTCGCATTTATAGACATGCTCAACTACATTCTCCATACCTTGATATTATGATAGTGCAATGTCATTTCATAATATACCATAGTCAATGGAGATGATTGAATGGGTGGTTGTTGGGAACCTCCAACCTAGGTCTATTGAGGAAGAAGCTCGATACCTCTTGTACCACCTCCTAGTCCACCTCTAGTGGCTCCAATCGTAGTGCTTATGCTATGAGGCACGGTAGCATGTTGATTACTCAAATTAGGGCCTATATTCTATCCTTGTAGGCCTAGTCCACCAAGCATCCCAAGTTGTACCATGGAATTCCCTTGAAGAGGGAAAGAAAGTGTTAATTTTAAATGAGCATCAAAAGTCTCAACTTAAGTATCCCTTATCGATTTAGTCTCTAATTCCAAAAATTTTGTGTCTTAATTATGTATGTGTACTTCATCTGACTCAAAAGCATGAGTGCACACTATGGTGGGGGAGACTTGTTGGTTCAGACTTAGTTCCTTGATTCCTATTGTCCAACTTGTTTTTCCTTCATAGGATAGAAGTGGCATAGAACATAGATCAAAATTAATGGGGTCCTCATGTGTTTCTGCTTCCCTGTAGCTCCTAACATCACTCCTTGAGTTCTCCCATTCTCTTCCTATGTTCCTGACTCCTATAATACTTTGCCTAGCTTCATCCAAATTTTATTTCCATAATGCATGCTAGTTGGATACCATTATGAATCCACAATATTCTACCAACTCCTATTCTCTCATTCCAAATGTGTGGCTCATGTACAAGAGGATTTATCTCTCCATTGGTATAGTTTCAAATCCAAGACCAATAAATAAGTTCTTGATTTCAAAAGCAAAAGGCTTAATATAATAACCACGTAGTTTTTGAAGGAACTGGGACTTGGCTTCTTCAAGACATGAATAGGTAGTTATAGTATAATCCAAAATGTAGTTGTTTAGAACTTCTTTCCACCAAAATTTGACTATTTGCATCCATGGAAATCCAAGCTTTGCTAAAGCTCTTTTCTATTTTAGCATCCAAGATTGTCTCCTTCCAAGATTCCTTGATCATCCTTAAGCATATGTTGAAAAAAAAGTATGTAAATGAACTGAGACGTAAGAAAAGAAGGTTTTGTATAATGAATTATAGATATTTTACTCTACCCACTATCGTGCAGAGATTTCTAGTTCAAGGTAGGGAAATATAAATTCATCTTTAACACTGATAATCCATTCTTATATGTTCTCAAGAGTAATATGCTCAAACATTTTTCATGACTGTGCTTTAAGTGCTTCAGGTCCTGGTAATGGAACCAAAATGTTGGGGTTTCTTTGATAATTCTAGATTCAACACTAAATTCTAGCCCAACAAGCTAATGTGCTGGCCTTTTCATGCAATATTTAGGTCTTGCATGCTCACCTGAAGCATGCAGTGAAAGACCAATTCCCATAGGTTTTGTTTCATAATGTTAATAACTTGTTCATATCCTTCTCTTTATTCAAATTAAATAGGGAATATATAAATTTAAAGATAGAATACCTTAATTCTTTGAGTTCTAGGTTCAATTAATATCACTACATAGAATATGGTCATCTTATATTAGCATCAATTACTTAGAAAAGAAACTAAAAAATAGGGAAGAACTCATATTCAAGTCTAATAACATAACTCATACACCATCGTTCATCATAAAACACATGAAGTTGATAAAACTTGCTATCTCATATATTAATCTTAATCATCAGAAAGGTAAAAATTCATCCCAAAATTCCCCCTTTATAGTGCTTTATAATAGGGGTATTTATACTTTTTGTCCCTAACCTAGTGTTTACAATCATTAATGGCATGAAGAATTGGCCAATTAACTCTCAATATACTGAGAGTCATGGAACTTCACAATTAATTTTTCCTTAAGACCTAACCCTCTATACCCCCTATATCCTTGTTATATTCTATATCTTTGCTTCCATGTGTTCCTCTTATTATGGTATGGTGCAAAACCTCCTATTAATAGGGTTGAGGTGACTCATATGAACCATTCTCTTAACTTCTCCTGCTTCTCATGTGTTCTCTTGTTTTGAGTCCCACATCCTCAAGTTCCTCATGACTCATTATCCTCTAACTAGGTCCTCTTGCACTAGTTTCTCTGTACCATTTCCCTCTTACACCCCATAAGTTCTATGCCATGGTGATTTTTCACTTATCATCTACACACTGTGGTCCTTTTGCATCATGGCCCTTTAGTGTCGTTCCATTTTCATGCCAAAATTGGACAACACTTAGCCAAAATTTTGGGGCTAACAGGTTTCCTCTTGATTTTATCCCCAAAAACCTAAGATATTTTCATGCTAAAATTGGACAACAGTTAGCCAAAATTTTGGGGCTAACAGGTTTCCTCTTGATTTTATCCCCAAAAACCTAAGATATATTATCTAACACCTTGAAAAAAAATTCCTTCACATAGCCTCAATCCTTTTGAAGAACAATAATTAGAACGTTAGGTTGAATCTATCAATATTAATTGTGGTGAACTTGGTTAAGAGAATTCAACCTTAGAAGACCAAACTAAATAGGACCATAAACAGGCCTTTCCAAATTGACTAAATCAAATCACACAAGAAGTGGCCTCCTTAGCATCTCAAATAGGTCCTAAGGCTATTCAACCTTAAAATCATAAGAGGCCATCCAAAATCGATCTTCCTCTCATGAGTCAAAATCAAAATAAGCCAAATCATCATTCATCATCATCAGTCCCATTTTATGATCCCATATTTTCCAAAGAATTGAAATTAATGAAGGATTTTATCTAAGGGATAGAATAAGGTCCACACAATAAGACTTGTAGATTTTAATATCTATGCTCCCATATAATTAGCAAGGAAATATTATGCATTCCCTTCCCTTCTCATTTTGACCCACCTAAATTTGATGAATATAAGGGTAAGGGGAATCCAAGGGAGTATGTTAAGGAATTTTTCATGTCCTATAAGGAAGTCACCTAAAGTGATGCTTATGTTCTTAGATTATTCCCTCTTAATATTGGAGGACCAAAATTTGAATGTATCATGCACTTACCAAAAGGATCAGTAGCATCATTTGTAAACTTGTAAGAGAAAAATTTCAAACATTTCTCCTATGATGTGGAATATTAAATTACAATATTGTATCTATATAATTTAAAACAAATAAATAGAGATTTACTCATAATTATTATATATATGGTGAAGTATAGCAAGCATATTCCCATGTTCGATCCTTGAGAAACAACTAGCCACTATTCTCATCACCAACTTGAATCAAGAACTGGTTCTCCATTTATAAATACAATGCATAAATACCTTTGAAGAGATTATTGAAAAGGGTATTCAAATTTATAAATCCCTCATTTCCAATGGGTTAATCTATATATTTTAAAAAGATGATCAAATTCAAACTAATACCTCAACAAAAAAATCCAAAGTTCTTTAATAAGAACAAAATTAAGGTTGGTGATGGAGTTTCAGATGCCAAACATGTCTAGACCATCTAAAGCTCTAATCCATTTAAATTTAAAAGTGCATTTAACATAATTGTACCTAGAAGCAAGACAAAAATATAATCTAGGAAGCAACAACACACTAATATCAATGAACCTATGAAGAGTGTCCTAAAGAAGCTCATAACAACTAGCATGATTTTTTTTCCTGAAATGAAACCCCTTGATGAGAGTCAACCAAAACCAACATGTAATAAGGTAAATGAATATTTCAGCTACCATCAAGTCAAGGTTCATGATACCTAAAGTTATAAGTAACTCTTGAAATATATATAGGACTTGATTGACCATGGAGAAATAAAGGCTAAAGGAGAGGAATTTTCTTCCAATAATCAATAACTTGGAATATAACATGATCCTTTCCCAAGCATGACCAATAGTGTAAAAATACACATCAAGACCAAGGTCAAACCTCTCATTCTAATCATGTGGACTACATGAGGACCACTCACCATTATGACTCATTTATCAACCATCTTGACCACTGTAAACACAAAGTCACCACTATTAAGATAAGGGGAAAGTCTCATGAACACCCGTATCCAAAACCTATATGTTATTAAGGTCAAAGGACCATAATCTAATTGTACCAATACCACACATCATGAAAAAATCATGGTACTAGGATCACCTCTTAAATTTCCCCCTCAAAGGGTACCCCCAAAGTTCAATGTCCAAATACCTCCTCTAACGACTCATATAGGTGATTATGACATCATCTAATAGATTAAGAAGACCCAACCTAGATTTTTTTGGATTAGGATTCAATCAAGGATCAAGGTCTACGAAGATATGAAGCACAAATTTATGTAATATGTAAAAAAAATTATGTAGAAGAATAATTTTTATGGAAATGAAATTAAACATGATCTAGAAGAAGTAGTCTTCACTAATCGAAAGATTTATTTATTAACAATAACAACATTAGAAAAAATAGTTTTATAAAAAGTACATATATAGGTGGAATATATACATGATCACACATCCTTATGAATGTGGACTTGTCTTTTCTAATGACTGAAAATAACACCTAAGTAAGTTAAATACCCTATGTAGGTAAAAACTATTAAATGAAATAAAAACCTACACTAACACCCCTCTCAAGCATAGCTTATATGGGTAGTGGAATTAGGTCATGACAAAAAGCCTTGATGAGGTACCCAAGTACATATAAAATCCCCTTCAGAGGAGGATGACAAAACTATCCAACCCAAAGAAGATCTCACAAATGAAGATACTTGCTCTTAGTAAAGGGTTTGGTGAATATATCAATAATTTATTCTATAGTCTAGATACAACAGAGATAAATGACCTACTCATGAATAAGCTCCCTAATGAAATGCATGTGAATCTTGATATTCTTGGTCCACTAATGGAGGACTGGATTCCTATAGATCTATATTGTGCCTTTGTAAGGAAATTACTTAGATGAACCTCATGAATAATTTCTAGAAATTCATCTCAATAGTGCCTAAAGTGGTGAGCCATTGCACTCCCAAAACAATGTCATCTCCTCTTGTGGGAATAAAAAACATAGGGGAATCTAATAAATAGTCTCCCATAACAAGATTAATACCATGGAATTTTCTAAAATAGTTGAACATACCACCATATATAATGATGACCTAAAAATTTGGAGTTGGGTAAATGAAACAATTCAAATGAGTAGGTAACTTACTATTGATGAAGTTACGTGTACTCCCAAAGTCAATTAACATAGTCACCTTCTATTTCTTTAATAACCCCACCACCTTAAAAGTTTAAGGAATACTAATGCCTAAAAGTGCATGACAAGAAATAGCAAGTTGAGAATCTTCATATCCATCCTCAGGTTCTTATAACCCTTCCCTTGAAGCCTCCTCATATTCTTCCTCATCATTGGTAACATCAATGTATACCAACTTCTTTTTATCACATTGATTCCCTTTGATCTATTTGTTATCATAACAAAAAAAAAAACCTTTTACATGCTTTTCTTCTACTTTTTGAGGTGTCAATATAGTAGGCTGATGAAATGATGATGCTAGAAAGGTGCATTCACAAACATTGGTGAAATTTATTTATCTTATCAACTCTTTTTCCTCAACCATGTGTGCCTTTGGTATGGCCTTAGATACAATACTGGGATGAAACATGTGAGCCTCTACTTGAATACTATCTTTGAGGCCACAAAAAAATAGGTCAATCAAATTTTCCTCAGTGATGTCTGCCACACATAAGGAGAGATTCTAAAATTGATGAATGTAGTCCTTAATAATCCTAGTTTGGCATAACTTGTCTAGTTGATGGAAATAATTTTTAGATACATTATTGTGATAGTGAAGCTACAACTTCTCATAAAATACTAACCATGAAACTAGTACGCCCTTCTTTTTCTTTTGAGCACACAACCAATGATACCAAATGAATGGCTCAAGTTCTAGATAGAAAGAGGTCATAAACACTTTTTGTGAACATGGATTTTGATGTAGATCAAATAAATTTTCAATTTGAGTGAGCTAAGTGAGTGGATCATTACCATAAAACTTGTGTAGGTCCACTTTTGTCAACACAGGCTTAGGGATAAAATTGGTATTAGTATTGTTTAGAGTAGGAGAACCAAGCTGAAGTGGTGGAGGATTATTTTTCAATCACTGAGCTGACAAGTTGGCCAATTGCTCAGATATTTGTTGTAATTGATCCTTAGCGCTATCTAAGTCCCCTCTCAAACCTATAATGTTTCCTTAAACTATATCAAAATCATATTTTTTTACCATGCCCTACAACTCTAACTTAAGTTATTGAACTACCTTTGAAATTGATGGATTAGAAGTTTCAAATTCCAAGTCATCCTTTTGAGGAGTTTTTGGAATTTCTTGCCTTTTCCCACATCCACAAGTGTTTGGAATAGCCATGTAAAAAAATTGTAGGAGGGTTTCAGCCCTAAAAAATAGTATCACTGGAATACATCATTATTATCATCTCATCGAGAGGAATCCAACTATTACCATTGTGCACAAGGGTGAAATTTTTTGACTCAAAAAATTGTACCAGTAGAATATACCATTGTGATCATCTCATAGAGATGAATCCAATGACAACTAACTTGCACAAGTTTGAAAAAAATTCCAAACTTGTTTTTTATTTTTTGTAAAAAACCTCACAAATGAAATTGTGGTGACAAAAAAAATCAATTCCTCCAAAATCACAAGTCATGTTTTTTCGACCTTCTGGTGCTTAGGATGCTAGATCTGAAAAAAGCGTGCAAAAAAAACTTTTAAAAATTGATGCTCTAATAACACTTGTAAGGAAATTACTTAGGTGATTCATAGTAGTAGAATTATATATGATAGAATTAAGACGAGAATATGTAAATCCACAATAATAATTGGTAAAAGAGTACAATACTTGAATATTATGATTGAGCCACTTTGAGGGGGCAACCTCCAAAATAATGCAATAAGAAAAAAATTTACAATATGATGATAAAATATTAACCACTACCTCATATATATACTTTACTTAGCCATGGTTATTCCATAGTCTAACCATACTAAGAACATCTAAAAATGCAACAAGCTGATATGAAGATGTGTAAACCACAAGTCGGCCACACATATTCCTAAACACATTATAGGTTAAGGGTATAAAACCTTGATTATCATAAAATATGATTGTTGGTCTTTGTAATTAGATATTAAATTTAGTGAGAATCCCATAAATCCAAACAACCTCAATGACATCATTAATAGCTCTACTATATTCTACCTTTTTGTGATGATAAAGCAATATCATTCTACTTCTTACTTGACCAACTAACTAGTCTTGAACCAAGGAAGAAATCGTATCTTCAAATAGACATTTGATTTTGAATATTTCTAGCCCATCTGAATCTATATACCCAATTAATTCAACACCAATGCTTGTTCTATATGAATCCCAAACTTATGAGTAAATTGAATGTAATGGAAAATCTACTTAGTTTCTTTCTAGTGTAGGTCATGTGGTTCCTCCATAACTATAGAGACCATTCCCACTACATATGAAATATTGAGTCTAGTGTGCATAAGATAAATGAGACTTCCTATAACTTGTTGATATGAGGTAGCATCAACCAAAGGAAAAATACAATCATCCTTAAATTTCACACTAGATAAATGAAGTTAGAGTTGGATTATAGTCAACCATGTTAAACCATGCAATAAAATAAAAAGCATACTTGGATTGTGCTATAGTGATTTTGGATTCATATTGAGAAATTTTAATCTTGATAAGGTAATTCAAAAATCCCAAGTCATTCATTAAGAACCTATCAGACAAAGCAATTTTTACAATTCAAATGGTGGATGAATAACTCCCTGTGATCAATAGGTCATCCACATAGAGAATTATAATCAAAAGTGAATCATCCTACCATAAAATGTAGACATTAGTATCATAATGACATCTAGTGATCCCAACCAAAATAATAAATAAGTCTATCTTGGAATACTAATCTCAAGGATCTTATTTGAGGCCATAAATAGATTTCTAAAGTTTGCAAACTGAGGAAATCTCTTCCACAAATCTTTGTAGTTTCTCCATGTATATTTTCTATTTGATGTAATCATGAATAAAATCACTCTTCACATCCATTTGATGAACATCCCAATGACCTGCTACATCAATGGAAAGAGTGAGTTGGATTGAGTTCATTTTAGCAACTGGGGAAAATGTCTCAATATAGTTAATGGTGGGGACTTGAAAAAAATTGCTAACAAATGTGTTTTTAACTTGTCTACAAACCTATCTGCTACAAAATTTATTTTATAGATATATCTACATAGAATAATTTTTTTTCCCTTAGGAAGAGGGACTAAATCACAAGTGTTGTTCCTCAAAAAGGAACCATACTCCTCTTCCATAGTAGTATCCTTCTCAGGTGTGCCTAATGCCTTGTGAATTAATCTTCTCCACTTGAATGAGGACTCAAATCTAACCATCCAAAAATCAAATCATTTAATAATTATAAAATAAATATGACCATCCATTTTTCATTTGATAAATCTATAAATTTATGTTCTCTCCTCTATTTATAGAATCAATCACCAAGCTATTAAATTTTCTCTATGCATCCTTTTGAGAATTAACATCCAATGCCACTATGTTGCTGAATTCAACTTAAATTGGAGAATTTAGTTTGAGAAACCACATACCAATTTTTAAAATCACATCTAATTCACCAAAGGAATAATATCTTCATTAGTTGGTAAGATGAAAGTAATTTGTGTATTGTTCTTATAGCTTTATCTGAGGTTCTATGAGAAGTTTAGAGTTAAAATTCAACTATCATTGTTGGTTTTTTAATTTAAAGTTATAAATTTTGTGTATTACATTCTTAGACACCTAAATTAGGCCATATTAGTATTGCAATTAACTTTGATAAACATCAACACAATTGCCATTATTATTTACTAACTCAACCATCATCCACAATCTAGATTTTATCCTAGTCCACTACCATAATTTTTCCTCTAAAATTTAAATTGTTAATTAATCAATGTTAATTAAAAAATCCATTTCTAATTAAACCTGCACACATAATTTCATAATTAAATAATAAAAACTAATTGAAAATCCAAAAATCCTAGTCACCAATTACTTCCTCAATTCTCTCAACAAAGAGGTTGAGTCACCAAACTATTTCCTTGATTATCTCATCCAAGTGTTGAGTCATCCAACCAAATATTTAAGATATGAAACTACTATGATGATTCATTCAACTACCTTGAATCATTTAACCACCCAACTAACTTCCCCACATTTCATAACCAATTGAGAATTGGTCTTCTCCACTTGAATGAGGATTCAAATCCAACCATCCAAAATCCAAATCATTTAATAATTATAAAATAAATATGACCATCCATTTCTCATTTTAGAAATATATAAATTCACGTCCTCTCCTCCATTTGGAGATTCAATCATCAAACTATCAAATTTTATTCATGCATCTTTTTGAGAATCAAAATCCACTACCACTACTCTACTAAATTTCCCTTGCATTGGAGAATTCAATTTGAGCAACCACATACCAATTTGTAAGAGCACATCCAAGTCATCAAAGGAATAAGATTTTCATTAGTTGGTAAAGTGAATGTAATTTGTGTATTGTTCTTATTTTATCTCTATTTGAGGTTCTATGGCAAGTTTATAATATGAATTCAATTATTGTTGGTTTATTGATTTAAAGTTATAAATTTTATATATTAAATTTTGGTATTCCTAGTGGGACTCATTCCAAATCTTTTTATAATGTATTATCTTTTTATTTTGAGTTTTTTTAGTCATTTTGATTGTTTAACTACTATAACCTTGTTTTGGTAGAAACTACTTGTTGTTACAAGAAAAAATTGATAAGTTTTAGCTAATTATACTTGGCTATAGTTATCATCTAATTAAAAAAAAAATCAGCATCAAGACCAAAAAATTCATCACCAGCATCAATAAAATCATCAAATCATCAAAATTGTTTGACCTAACATTTTTTTTGTAGGTTATGCTCTTGAACAAAATCATTCTGATAGTTCATAAATTTATCAACAAAATTGTTTTTGTTCTTTTTATTTTTTTCTTTTATATGTTTTTTTTTTACCTAGTGGAGAAATCTTTCAATCAAATAATGAGATAATTTAGTCAAATGGTGAATTTGTACTATAAATGGTGAATTCATCCATTTGAGTGGTAAATTTTTACTGTCAGTGGCAAATTTGTATAGTCTAGTGGAAAATTTATACTGCCAATGGTGAATTCTTAGTATTAGTGGTGAATTCATATTGAGGATTAGTGAAATATTACTTACACCTTTAGTGGATATATTCTAGAGGGCACAATGTTTTATCAGAGTTGTTGCCAGAATCCGGATAATGCGAGTGCAATAGAGACGTGATCACATGAGATGAAGCAAGTGCACACCACATAGATGCTAAAGCAATTTTAAAATAACACAAGAAGATAAATTGCACAAGACAAAATAAAGAAAACCAAAATCTAATTAGCATGAGATGGCCAAAGTGAGGAATACATATAGGAGAGTACGTAAGTAACTCCTCCACAAAAGGTGGACAAGGTACCTCAAGAATAGACTGTAACTCCTCCATGAAAGGTGGTGACGAGGTGCTAAGAATAGAGAAGTAACTCCCATCAAGGGAGTTAATAATGACATTCTTATGAAACCTATGACACATCTATGACACACACCTCCACATAAGCTAGCCTATCCCACAAATGTAGGAAAACTCCATGTATGCACAAGAAATACAATTTCCCTAATTAATAAATAGGGAAAAATAAGAGCCTACACTAATACCCCCCCATAAGCACAGCTTAGGTGGGTAGTGTGGAAATATAAAATGGGTCCTAGAAACTAGGCCTAATGAGGTACCCATGTACACATTCAATCTCCCATAAGATAGAGAAAAGGAGAAAACCCGTAGGGAAAAACTGCCCCCCCAAAAGAGAGACATAAAATAAAGAAGAGGCTAGTGGGCCCCTCCTAAAGATGATGCTACTACAGATGTGGACCTCACCCCAAGAAGAGCTCGTAGATGAATGAACTTGCTCTTAGTGAAAGGTTTGGTGAAGATGTCTGCAACCTGCTCTGAAGACTGGAAAAATACCAAGTCAATGACTTGACTATGAATAAGCTCCCAAATGAAATGCATGTGAATCTCTATGTGCTTGTCCACTGGTGTTGAACTGGATTCCTAAAAATTTGAATGGTACTCTGGTTGTCACAATAAATGATGGTGGGCTACCTGATAGGAATGCCAAACTCAAAAAGTAGCCTCTGAAGCCAAATAGCCTCAGTAGCTGCATTAACAGCTCTCCTGTACTTTGCCTTTGTGGATGATATAGCAATAGCATTATGCTTATTACTAGACCAACTAATAGGACCAAAACCTAGAGAGAAACTGTAACCAAAAGTGGACTTACGAGTCTATGAATCACCAGCCCAGTCTAAATCTATATATCCAACCAAGTAAACCTCTATGCCAAATCTGTAATGAATCTCGTATCTCTGTGAACCCTGTATGTAATGTAAGATCCTCTTATCTGATTTCCAATGTAGCTCATGAGGTTCTTACATGAATTTGGAGACAAGTCCTACTGTATATGATATGTCAGGCCTGGTTTGAGTCAAGTAGATGAGACTACCAACAAGTTGTCGATACCGAGTGGCATCAACTAATGGTGAAGAACAATCAGCCTCAAGCTTGACTCCTAATAGATAGGGAGTCAGAGATGGCTTGCAATCAGCCATGTGAAACTGAGCCAATAAGTCAAGAGCATACTTAGGCTGTGTAAGAGAAATCCCTAAATCTGATTGTGAGATCTCGATGCCAAGGAAGTAGTGCAACAAACCCAAGTCTGTCATGTCAAATCTATCTTGAAGAGATGCCTTCACTGCTGTAATAGCTGATGAAGAACTCCCAGTGATCAAAAGGTCATCAACAAATAGAACCAAAATCAAGAGTGAATCATCCTGCCGCAAGAAGTAGACATTGGGATCAGAATGGCACCTAGTGAAACATGTTATGAGAAAGAAGGAATCCATCTTGGCATACCAAGCCCGAGGGGCCTATTTGAGGCCATAGATAGATTTCCTAAGTCTGCATACTAAGGTCTTGGTGGCTGCTCCATGTAGATCTCCTCCTCTAGGTCTCTGTGAAGAAAGGCACTCTTCACATCCATTTGATGCACATTCCAACCATGTGTTGTGGCAATAGCCAAGGTGAGTCGGATAGACGTCATCTTTACAATGAGTGTAAAGGTCTCTGAGTAGTCAATGCCTGCCACCTATGAGAAACCCTTAGCGACCAATAGCACCTTGTACTTATCAACTGACCCATCTGCTGCAAATTTGGTCCAATATATCCACCTACATCAAACCATCTTTCTTCCCTTAGGAAGTGAAGTCAAATCTCAAGTGTGATTTTTGATTAAGGAAGAATATTCTTCCTCCATAGCACTATCCCACTCACATACCCCCGATGCCTCTCAAAAAGTCTATGGATCCAAAACTGAAGCAAAGAAGGCATGTAGATCTCTTTGAAAATCCCCCCTAGTATGTCTGTCATCTACGGGATCTCCTACCCAAGTGCTAGCACACTCAAGTGTCTATCTAGCCCAAAGTGGCTTGGAAGTGGGCGAGTCAGGTGATAACTCCTCATCCTCTAACTAACTAGAGGTGGATGACTCTGCATCACTGTCCTCGCTATCTAAACAAGAAGAAGAAGAAGATATCTCTAGCTCAAGAACTTACTATGGCTAATCTAAATCTAATGAGGAATCATCATGAAGAAGTAGATCTGATGAGGGAGAAGAAGTGTCAAGTGTTGAGTCTCTAAGACTCTCCTAAAAATGGACACTTCTCTCGATGAACAACTCATGAGTGACTAGATCTAGAAGGTGATATCCCTTAATACCATTCAAATATCCTACAAAGATGTAAGGCTTGGACTGATGTTCCATAGCTTTGCATGTCTTCTTCAGAATGCGGGCCATGGCTAGGGATCTGAAAACTCTAAGGTGATCAACATTAGGTTTCCTTTTATGCCAAGCTTCAAAGGGTGTTATCACTTTCAAAGATTTGTGAGGAACCCCATTTTGAATGTAGCAAGCACAATTGATGGCTTCATCCTAGTACTGTGGTGCTAAGGATTTGGAGTGAATCATATAGCTACCCATCTCTTTCAAGAACATATTCTTGCATTCTACAACCCCATTCTGTGAAGGACTATATGTGACCGTGTATTGCAAATCAATCCCCTATGTGGTGCAAAACTGCTCAAACTTGATGATGACATACTCCCCTCCATTATCAGTTTGAAGAACCTTGATGGATTTCTCACTCTATTTCTCAACAAGAGCCTTGAAGTCTAGAAAATTTTCAAACACTTTAGACTTTTGTTTGAGAAAATATAGCCAAGTGTACCTAGAGAAATCATCAATGAAAGTGAGGATGTACTTGGCCCTTGTGAAAGATGGTTTGGGAAAGGGTCCTGATACATCACTGTGGACTAACTCCAAAGGTTGTGAAGCCCTCAAAGCTTTGCATTTGTCATATTTTGCTTCAAGATACTTCCCAAGGGAGCACCCCTCGCAAAGTCCTTTTGAGAATTAGACACGAGGCAAGCCAATGACCATGTCATTTTTGCAAAGTTGCTCAAGGTAGCGGTAGTTAAGGTGGCCAAACTGCTCATGCCACAATTTGCTAACTCCATCTGAATGAGTCAGCAATGCTTTTGGAGAAGAATCTGATGCAAAATGTGAGGTGTATAACCTTGCTTGGTGATCTACCCTACCCACTGCCACTGTAGTATCACTATGCAACTCCCTAATAGCCACTAAATCTGGTGAAAACTCAACTCTTATGCCCCAACCAATGTGAGTGATTTGGTACACTGATAGGAGATTGGTTGAAAGAGAAGGAACACTTAGAACATTATTGAATGTTCCTCCTTCCATTTCAATTGACCCTCTTCCTGCAACAAAAATTGATGTGTCATCACCCAAACTAATTGAAGTCATGCTACAAGGCTCTAAAGATGAAAACTCAACTAGTGAAGAGCCCATGTGGTGAGAAGCACCTGAATTAATGTCCCATGATGATGTAGAAGCTATAGTAGCTACAAGGGCCTTGCCCTTTTGTTTCTCCTTACTCTTGCCTTTTGACTTGGTAGAATCTTGGGTAGATGAATTCTACTTGATGGACTCAGGAACACCTATGTTGTTCTTCTCTAGAAGATGAGTTAGGTGATCTATTTGTTTCTTCATGTATTTGTGTTCATCATGACCTATATTTTTACAATAGGCACACTTAACCTTCTCCTTCTTAGGTTTAGCATTGGAGGATGAAGACTCAGTGTTGTTTTTGGCAGGATTGGTGTTTTCTTTCTTCTTCTCCTGGTCCTTATTCTTTTTCTTCTTCTCCTTTGTTGAAGTCTTAACCTTACCATTTCCAGCTATCAAAGATTGGGTTTGAGTAGATTTCATTGTGCCCATTTGAATTAGCTTATCTTGCTCCCTAGTAAAGTCGGCAATGAATGAATCCAAAGAAGGCATTTTCCATGTAGTGCCAAGGGCACTTTTTGCGGCATGGAAAGTGGAGACAAAGACTGAATAGCTTGGACCTAACTTTGTGAGAATAGAAAGGATGAGTTGATCATCTTTCTTCTCTATCCTGCATTCTTTCAATTGCAATCTAAGGGCCTTAAACTTAGTGAAGAAGTCCTGTAGGGTGTCAAAGTTGCTATGACTTAGACTTATGAGTTCATTTTCAAGCTCATGACCTCTCATCTCATCAAGCTTCCCAAATAAGTTTTCTAAGGTGTTCCATATGTCATTGGGAGTCTTGGAGGATTCTAAATGGAAGAGAAGTTTTGGAGACATAGACAAGCTCAGTAGTCCATAGGCTTCATCACTATAGTTGTACCACTTGACCTTTTCAGCATCAATGTTGGGTTCTACTTCAGTACCCATGGTGATCCTATACAACCCTTTGCTTCTAAGAATGATTGACATTTTAACCTTCCATTCATGATAGTTGAAGGGTGTTAGGAGTTTAAGTTGAAAAGAATCCATTTTTAGCTGAGTTTAGGTGAAGTTGTGTTGATTGCAAGTTGTGAAATTATGCAGAAAGGAGAATGAAAGCAAAGATATGCAAGTTGTGAAAAGAAATCACACCCCCCCCCCGAAATGTTGAGCCCCCCCCCAAATATGCAAGTGTGCACTCAAAAGACGTCGGGCTCAACCTATAATGCATCTTAGAGCAATCAGTGCAAGACTTAAGCAAACAAGACGTCGAACTTAGCCAAAAATGTGTCCTAAGAGACCCATATTTTAGGCACTTTATAAAATAGTGCATTTTTAACAAATAACAAGCCTACAATGTGGAGAATTTAATTACAAAAACTTTTGCAAAAAATGGCACCCAAATCTGAGCTAATGTTTGCAAGATATTAAAGGTTCAATTTTCCCATAAACTAGTGTTTTTGCAAAAAAAACACTAAAACATTAAAAAAATGCCTGTTATGAGAGAGAAAGTGGCCTTCCAACCACTCATTGGATTTAGCACAGAATGAGGAATCCAAAGGAGGTTTATGTGAGGGGGAATTGGCCTCCTGCCAACCCGAGCCTCACCCTTCGTCTTTGTGGGTTGAAGATACAAGTTTTAAATGAAAACCCCCAAATTACCAAACTATCTAAAAAACTAAATATTCAGTCAAATTGACTGATTTTTGTTTTACAAGTCAATTTTAAACTAAAAATAAATAAAGCATAGATAGAATGAAATATTTCCAAGTGTCCAAGGGGCGCCACATGAGATGCCAAGCAAGGAAGAGGCACCAAAAAACAAACACAGTCTAGATTTTGCTCAGAAAAAACAAAAGAGAAATAGTAGATCTGTGCTGGACACCGTACGACCTAATGGCATGTCTGTCTCAAAGGCATGGAAAATAGAAAAAGATGAACTACAGACCTGGCAGAAGGCATTGCTGTAGAAAGGATGCGCCATCAGAAAACCTGTGCCATAGCAAGCTGGATGTTGCAAAAAGTTGGCATGGTTGTAGAAAGATGTTGGGCATTACAGAAAGTTGGCATGCTATTTTGGGCTAGAAGGACTACTGTGTGGAGTTGTTGCTCCTCCCTCTGCTCCCTGTACTTAATAATGGCACCTAAGCTAATTGCTAAACCAGCCCTTAAAGTGAAGACAATCAAGACACCCAAAGGCCAAGGATTCCCAAGAAAATGATACCAGAAATGATATATATATATATATATTTATTTATTTATTTTAGATCAAATCTAGAAATTAAAAAAAATAAAGAGAACTCCACTCCTCTTGATTTCAAAATAAACTAAAAGCATAACTAGACACACGAATACCATTCTTGCTCTGATACCATATCGGAGTCGTTGCTAGAATCCAGATAATGCGAGTGCAATGGAGACGTGATCACATGAGATGAAGCAAGTGCACACCACATGTTAGGTTGCAGAGCTAAAAGCTTCACCAGGATGCAAACAAGAGGAGTTACAGAGGTTGCGAAGAATTGCAGAATGAGTTGTAGGGAAATCAACGTCAGTCTGATCAACCGACGTCGGTCATAGTGTAGTGCAAAAGCAACTGACGTCGGTTATGAGTCAGTCGACATCGGTCAGGGAGGAGCTGACGTCGGCAACGTGTGTGAGCATGCAGTTTGCATGTGGATTCCAGAGAGTCTATTTTTGGACTGTTAGTTTACATGTTAAAGGCTAATTATAGTCTTGGAGTTGCGTGTCTAATTATTGTAATTAAGATAGTCTAATTATTGTTAGCATGAGATCTATATAATAGACTCATGGGCTGTATTGTAAACTTGTGCTAGAGAGTAAGAGAGAAAAATAAGCTCTTTCAAAGAGAAGAGAGCAATGGTGTGTTCCTCCTAGTGCCACAATACCAAGTGTGGGTGCTGGTTTGGAGAATCAGAAGGGTTCTTAGGTGTATGTATGATCTTGGTCAGTAGGTGTGCAGGACCACGTTTGGAGATCTACAATGGTGAGTAAGGTCTAGTGATTTGTAGGTGGCAGCAAAGAGCAGGGAGATCTACTTGGAGTATGGTTGTGTGCTTGGTGTACTGGCAGCATGTTACTGACCGATGGAGGTGAACATCAATTCTATATTTGAGTTGATTGTTGGGACCGTAAGAGAGAGAGGGAAGAAGTCCTTGAGGTGTGGCAAGCCTTTGAGGTGGAAGAAGAAGTGGCATCTTCTTTATTGTATTTTCTTCTAAATGATTATTAATACAATTGTGTATTGTCTCTCATATCTTGTGTTGTTTCATATTTCTAGTTACTTATCATTCTGGTTAAATTCCGTGTTTAGTTGCTAATACAAGAGGTAATCATATTGTGCTCTAATTGAGGAGCAAGATCCTGACAGTTGGTATCAGAGCCTGGTTGTAGGTTCTAGAGCTTGATACCACTTGACAGTTAGTATCAAAGCTTTTGGTTGGGTTGACTAATAGGTGGTTCAGATCTAGTTAGTGTTTGTTGATTATAGGTCACTCTCAGGGGTTTTAGATTGAGTGGGAGTATAGTAATGGCAGAAGAAAGTAAGCTACGAATGGAGAAACTGAATAGCATGAATGGTCTGATTGATGGAAAGAAAGAGTAGGTAAAAGAAGATTGTTGTTTGGTAGAAGATCAGCGTGTAGAAGCAGATGTTGCAGGGGATGTTGCACAGGTTGCTCTGGATAAAGTAGAATCTTTGTTCACAGATTCTGTTGCCTCTTTCCATGCAGCCCAAAATAGAGCATCTTTTCATGGGTATGTCTTGGGAGACTTTGGAGAGATTTATTTAGGGGTTGGTGAGCCTTGTCAAATTATTGACTAAGGGGAAGTGAAGCTGAAATTGTAGATGGATAACACACGGGTGTTGAAGGAAGTCATGCAGGGACCAGTCTTGGAGATGAGTCTAATTTCTTCAAGAAAGTTGGGTGATGAGAGATGCACAATAACTCTCACAGTGGATGCACTTGAATTAAATGGTGGTAATAAAGTAGGTATCCTTTATCTATCTACTTATATTACTGATTCACCTTCTATTGCAGAGATGTGGCTTTGTAGGCTTGGTCACATATGTAAGAGGGGAATCCATGTTTTTAAGCAGAGGTCAGATGTCTTTGACAAACTTAAGAACTGAAAAGCCTTGGTTTTCATAGAGGAGATGACAGACAGAGATCAGTTTAAGGGGCTAAGGAATTTTGAGTAGGGCTGTGTTGATTTGAATCGGGTTTTGACCCAAAAGGAGCTCGTGGGTAAAAGTTATCACTCACAAGGAGAACATAGAGACTGACGTCGGTTAGAAAACTGACGTTGGCATCCATGCAGGGACTGACATCGACTATGTGTAGACCAATGTTGGCAACTCAGGGGCAGATAAACACCGACGTCAGTGATGAGGTAGTCACAGGGAACTGATGACGGTTGGGTGCAAACTGAGATGTGACCGGCATCGATTACTGAGATGGATTTTGGGCAGACAACAAGATGTCAAGGGGTCTCAAATGCCCATATAGAGGACTGAAAGGGTAAGTAATCCTCAAATTCATCATTTCCCTTCTTTACACTACTTGTTGCTCACTGATGGTCAAGAATCAGGAAGTCATTAAAGAAACAGAGTAGGTAGATCTAAGAAACAGTGGGAGCTTGGCATGGATGAGGATTGTGATTCTTTGGAGAAGAATCAAACATGATTTTTTGGTGGAGTTGCCAGTGGGAAGAAAGCATTGAGAGATGAATGGATGTTCAAGATGAAGAAGAGCGGGAATGGACACGTGAGACGGAAGGCCAAGGTATATGGTCTTGAGCAAGCTGCAGGATAGTGGTACAGGTTTTGACAGGGGTATGACAAAGCATGGCTTTGGTCAAGGTCATTGTAACCGTTGTGTTTTCTTTACCAAGTGGATAATGATTGCAACATTATTTTATTACTGTATGTGGTGTGGTTACTTGTTGTAGGGTTACACATGCAGGGAGTTTCTGAGCTAAAGGTAAAATTAGTTCAAAAGTATGTCACGAAGAATTTGGAGCAGCAAAATTCTTTGGCATAAGAGACATGGAAGATCACATGTTGATTTTGTCTCCAGTGGGAGCTGATGTGAAGAAGGTGTTGGCAAGGTTCAAGATGCAGGATGCAAAATTGGAAAGCACACTAAGGGCTGGACAGTTCAAGCAGAGCTTAGAACAGTGTTCAAAACCACATGAGGTCTAGTGTAGACCTGAGTTTAGGGAAGGAGTACTGGAGGGTAGTTCAGTGGATTCTCAGGTATCTAAGAGGGACTAGCAGCAAGTTAACATGTTATGTAGGGTCAAGGTCTTCACTACATGGAGTTTTAGGTTTGGATGTGGCAGGTTACTTGGATGACAGGTGTAGCATCACAGGATGTGTGGTGGTTGGTCTTCAGGACTGAGCTTGAAGAGGGATACAATCTAGGGAATAAATTAGATGGTGTATAGGTACAGGTATAGGTACAGTTGTTTATGTTCAAGTGGGATATTGTTAGGTTGTGGAGCTAAAAGCTTCACCAAGATGCAAATAGGAGGAGTTATGGAGGTTACGAAGGTTGCAGAGAGTTGAAAAATGAGTTGCAGGGAAACCGACATCGGTCTGATCAACCGACGTCAGTCACAGTGCAGTGCAGAAGCAACCGATGTCGGTTATGAGTTGGCCGACATCGGTCAGAGAGGAGCCGACATAGGCAACCTGTGTGAGCATGCAGTTTGCATGCGGATTCCAAAGAGTCTATTTTTAGACTGTTAGTTTTCATGTTAAAGGCTAATTATAGTCTTGGAGTTGCGTGTCTAATTATTGTAATTAAGATAGTCTAATTATTGTAAGCATGAGATCTATATAATAGACTAATGGGTTGTATTGTAAACTTGTGCTAGAGAGTAAGAGAGCAAAATAAGCTCTTTCAGAGAGAAGAGAGAAATGGTGTGTTCCTCCTAGTGCCACAGTACCAAGTGTGGGTGTTGGTTTGGAGAATCAGAAGGGTTCTTCATGTATGTATGATCTTGGTCAGCAGGTGTGTAGGACTACGTTTGGAGATCTACAATGGTGAGTAAGGTCTGGTGATTTGCAACTGGCAGCAAAGAGCAAGGAGATCTACTTGGTGTACGGTTGTGTGCTTGGTGTACTGGCAGCGTGTTACTGACTGGTGGAGGTGAACATCAATTCTATATTTGAGTTGATTGTTGGGACCGTAAGAGAGAGAGGGAAGAAGTCCTTGAGGTGTGGCAAGCCTTTGAGGTGGAAGAAGAAGTGGCATCTTCTTTATTGTATTTTCTTCTAAGTGATTATTAATACAATTGTGTATTGTCTCTCATATCCTGTGTTGTTTCATATTTCTAGTTACTTATCATTCTGGTTAAATTCTGTGTTTAGTTGCTAATACAAGAGGTAATCATATTGTGCTCTAATTGAGGAGAAAGATCCTGACACCACATAGATGCTAAAGCAATTTGAAAATAACACAAGAAGATAAATTACACAAGACAAAATAGAGAAAACCAAAATCTGATTAACATGAGATGGCCAAAGTGAGGAATACATATAGGAGAGTACATAAGTAACTCCTCCACAAAAGGTGGACAATGCACCCCAAGAATAGACTGTAACTCCTCCATGAAAGGTGGTGACAAGGCGATAAGAATAGAGAAGTAACTCCCATCAATGGAGTGACTTATGACATTCTTATGACACCTATGACACACACCTCCACATAAGCTAGCCTATCCCACAAATGTAGGAAAACTCCATGTATGCACAAGAAATACAATTTTCCTAATTAATAAATAGGGAAAAATAAAAACCTACACTAATATGTTTGACTCGGGTGTTTATTTGACATTTTCTTTGTGCCAAAACGAATATATCTAAAAGATGCATGCATATATAAAAAAATATTTAATTTATGGTTGACTTTACTAACAGTTTTTAAAGTTCACCAACTTACAACTTTTTAACATTCAAATACGCTCTTCAAAACCTACAAATGGTTTTCTATAGCACTGCAAACCAAAGATGTAAATAAAATCAAAATAGTTTACTCTACTAACATTTTGTTTTTAAATTTATATTTAATTCTACTTATTTAAATTATTTTACTAATTTTTTATTTTTAAAAGTTATAGTTAATTATGTTTGTTTAATTTTACTTGCATTTACTTTATTTATGCAATTTTGTTTGTGTTTTTAATGGTGGTGTATGGGCATTCCTCACATTGTAAAAGTGGTATTGGAAATAAAAATGACCCTATAAATAATTTATATATCCTGCTCTATCTCATGTATGCTCTTTCCTCATGATGTAAAAATTAATATTAGAATAAAAAAAGAGGTAATCTCTTTTAATTTTTACTTCTAGGGTTTTACGATTGGGATTTCATCATCCAAAATTTGGACTAACCACATGTTTTGATAGGGTATACATTGATAATGAGCTTTTGTTATTGGCAAAGAAATCATTCAATTTATCAGTGTTATTAAGTGAGGGGGTTTCATAATCCAATACCCAAGCCCTAGACAACACACTCAAAGTTAGATTTTCTAGTAGAAATATACTAAGACATTATGGATGGAATGAGCATGAAATAATAGACCCTTTCCTATAGCCCACTAATATCCCTCTTCCATGGAATTGGGACTCACCATACCAAAAGTTATATAGAGGACACCCCTAGATAAATCTATGAAACCTTAATCTAATAATAAGCCTTTTAGTTGTCTTAATTGCGGTGTACCTAAAAGGAGTGTATCACCTAGATAAGTTACTCTCAATTTACCCTTGAAACTAGGCTTAATGTGATACATGTATAGTTCTATCTATATAGTTAGTGATCTAAAATATTGGTCTGACATTATCCAATGGATGAGAAAGTATTCATCAGAACCTAAAAAATATTTAAAGCCATGCCTGGATCACCCTTTACTCTTGTGGTTTTCTTGAACTATATTTGAATAATTTAGGTTTTTATTGTATACTTTGTTTACTCCCCTTGTGTAAAAATAGTAATTGACTAAGTTTATTTTGTTTAAAATCTAAAAAAGAACTTGTTTTGTAAACTAAAACAAAATAATTGATTTTCAAGATTAAAGCCTATTGTCAAATCATACCAAACTTGTAAAAATCAAACTATTCAAATAATCCAATCATCCTAAAAAAATGGTAGTCATAAAACAATATTGAGTCAACTCACACCTCGAGTAAAATTAATCTTAAGTCAAATCCAATGTTGAGTTATATGTTGATTCCAACCAAATAAAATTCTAACATCTTAAACCCCACTTTATCCAAATCACATGGCACCCAAAACTGATCTCAATAGATGCCACATTGAATAATACCTATTTTCAAATAAGGACTATGTCCTTATATGACTTCCTTCTAACTATGATCGTGTAAGCTTAAGCTCCATCCCAAGAAATAAAAACCAAACCATTCCTTATAATAATCATCCTATCTCTATCAATAATGTTATCCAATCCAAGGCAAACCTCCCATCCACTAGTTATAAGATTGATCAAAATATCGCCCATCACACTATTAAAGGGAACCTAATTCTGGCACCCCTACCTCAAAGTTAAACTATACTTGACCAAATTAGACAATTTAAACAACACATGGGTGACCTAACATATAACATCACTATAACCCTAGAACTACATCAAGGGCCATCATTTAACCAAACATCAAGTTCATCTATGTCCAAACTAGGATTTAAGCATAGATAATAAACTCCTCTCTAGAAACCCTTAGAAGTGGTCTTTCATTAACTAGTCACTAAAAACATGAACATGTATATATACACCAAGCCCTTTGATAAGATCCAACTAAATCCTAATTAGTATAAACATGGTAAATATTATGAGTTTCATAGGATTGACGTGTATTATATTACTAGATGCTTACAATTCAAGAATTATATTCAATATTTGATTGACCATGGGGACATCAAATTTTGGCCAAGTGTATCCATATTTGATAATCAATATTTGGGGTCATACCTATATCCTTTGATAAATCATCATTAATCTCCTTTGATCCCACTTAAGTTCATGATCTACCACCAATATTCAATAAGCCTCTCTTTGATACACCCATTTAGAATCATTCAATAATTTACCAACCAATATTTGACCACCATGGTCTACCTCCAATTTTTTATGAACCTACCTTTGACTATCCACCCATATTTGACAATTCCTTCATTGAAGAGCCTATCTTTGAAGAGTCCATTTTTGACCAAGTTACCATATTTGATTAATCCTCTTTTAACCAACACAACCTACCACCCATTGGACCATCCCCCAATCTCCTTTTTCTTATCAATATATCCATTACCCACCATCACATGCCTCAAGTTAACAATGTAATTATGGAAAAAACATTAAAATGGCTTCCACATAGACATGCCCATCCTAGATAGCAAAGAAACACCAATATTATATTAGTTTGGTACCACATCATTTTTCAAATCTAATCTCCTCATAGATGAGGAACTCAAGAATAAAAATCCCTCCTGGTTACACATGGATAGCCCTGTAACTTGTTTCTAAAGCAAAAAATATCTTATAGCAAGAAAAATACTCAAAATAATGAAATACCAAAGAAGAGGACTTGGGATAAATGAGCAAAGTGTATACACTTAATATTTTCAACTTTATCAATTATTGATGATTTTTATCTTATAGGAACCTATCAAGCCTCAATCTCTCTGAGTGCATGCCCTACGGGGTGTACTGGGAAAGGGGTGAGTAGACCATTGGTGATTCATAAGATTGTAATCCCTTATTACCACTTATTACCAATCTAACTAGTTCTTAAAAACATTCCCTTAAGCTATTACTCCTCTTTTGTATAGTCCTCCAATATTTTACCACTTTTAGTACCAATTTTTCTAACCTAAAACCCTTTTCTATAGTTTACATGACTAGGTTGACTGGGTCAACCTTGTACTCTTATTGGTTAAACTCATTTAGGGTCTAGGTCATCTCTTGGTCAACCTGGCCTATGACTTAGTGAGTTTTTATCAATAACAATACTAGGTCGATTGGGTCGATCTTGTCGACTAAAACTTTTGGAAGGGTTTAGGGTTAGATTTTCCTATATAAACACATCCTTTTTGTCATTATCAGAGAGACATCAAGAGTTATTATTATTTTTTCTTCTTTACAATATGTTATTTCACCATTCTACTTGAGGAGTCTTAGCTTAGGGTTTTTACTTGAGGAATATAATCTTGTGGAGAAGTCTTATTCTTTGGCCTTACTTAGTGATCCTTACAAACCACAAAAACCTCTTCTAAAACACCTTTGGCTAAGGGAGAGATTGAGTCTCAATGGGTTCATCTTCTAGGTAAGTATCTCTAACTGTTCTCCTCTATTTAGTAGATATAAGTAGCATAAGTAATGGCTTTTGAATAATATTACTCTTTTCTCCATGCATTAGGGTCTTACCTATACATAGCTTAATTAGGATTCTCTTATGCATGTTTAATTTCATTTGTTTACTAATCCCCACTTTGTACTACAAGCTTTGGTAAGCACTATCTTAGATTTATTTGCTTTACTTGTTATTAGTATAGTGAATATGAAAACATAGAACTTAGTTAGGGTTATTGCATAGTTTTGCTTAAGTGGAGCCTTTAGAACTCTCCCCAGTGATATTATTTATGATAAGAGATCCCCTAATTGGGTCTAGTGGATCCCAATATTGGTCATGTTCCAAATTATCTAATGTATCTCCAATCAGAAGTGTAAGTAGGATCTATCTTTTTTGAGATAGGATTGATTTGTGGATCTGATTCATCTATGATTACATACATTCTAGTGAATCCAACATGAATCTAACCCTTACAATTTTTATTTCATATTTTTCATTTATATCATTTTATTAATTATTTTTATATGTTTGTGATACTAGGTCGATAGAGATGGTATAGTTTATAATTTATGTACACAAGTTTAACATACAATCACATCACAAATGACTCTATTTTTTTGTGTAAGTCTTCATTAGGGATAGGTTATTAGATTGAATAGGTTGACACAATAATTTTATTCAGTTTTAGAACAAGAAACTAGGTTGAATAGGTTAACTTAGTATTCTAGTCAGCTTCCAAATAACAAACTAGATTGACCAGGCCAGTATAGTCATATTAACAGGTTTCAAAAATAAGGAATTACAGAACTAGGTTGACTCAATCGATATAGTTGACAGAACTTGTAAGTAACATTCAAGACACTTCAATAGAAATCTCACAGTCCTTAGCATCTTCCAACCCACTAGGTTTCCTTTCTCTCTCTTTTTCTCTTTCAATTCAGTTCTTTATTATAGTTTTATTTTAAAAAATTTGTAGTCTTTAAAATTTCAATCACACAATAAACTAAGTTGACCTAGTCAACCTAATTTTGTATTAGTCCTTCTATCTAAAATACTAAGTCAACTTGGTTGACTTTATTCTTAAAGAATCTTGCTTATGTATTACTATAGCTACATATTTGAATCTGTTCTATAATGTTTGTATACATTGCCATCTGAACTGGCTCTGTACTATGTTTAATTTGGAAATTGATAGTTGTATGCTAGTAATTAATTCACACTTTCACTTTCTAATTATTTGCATGCTTAGAGTAGCTCACATAGTCTAATTAGGTGGTTTTTTAATATACCATTTAGTTACATTATTTTGATCTTTATTGTACATAGTATCAAATGATATAATTTTAAAATGCATTTAAAATTTGTCTATCCAAGGCCTACCTACTTGGATTTCATCACCAAAGGGGAATCCAACTTGGTTTTCTAGCTAAGTATAAACACAACTAATGGTATATATTTGAAAATCACCTGACACCCTTATCACTGTGAGATTGTGAAGTGAGGGGGTAGGCCCTAATACTAAGCTAGTACCATTATTGACATAGATCCCTTTCAACCTAAATAGCCTAAAACCATCCATAGATTAATTTATAGTTCCCTACTTGCATTTAACTTCCATATCACACTTAAAATAACACTTCATAATAATCTAACAAATTCAAGATAACCACTGAGTTAGAATTTAATTTTTAGTTGATTTCTTGCTCTTTACTTATTGTATGTTGTATTGAAAAAACTTGCATTGGCCATTATTGGTGCAAGTTTTTGTGATGTGTTCCTCAATTGGATCATTCTTATTGACCCAATTTCTTGTGTGATTACTTCTATTTCTGGTTTTCAAAGTATATTGCAAAACCTTTCCCTATTTTTGGTTTACTATCATTCTATTCGACATAGTCTCTTATAGACTATTTTTCTCCCTACCTGTAGTACTAAGTCAACCTAGTTGACCTATATCTATTTTACTAGTCAGATTATAGTATTAGGTCAACTTGGTCGACCTTGTACCCTTATTAGGCTATGTTTTTTCTAATTTATAGTACTAGGTTGACCTAGTTAGCTCTATACTCTTACTATTATCCTATCTGTCTGGCTTAGTTATCTATTTCTCCTTTCTTATCATCCTTTTTATTTTATCAAACATAATGAAATCCCCTATATGAATCTTCTTGGATATTATAAATCCATTTACACACTATATGGGGATCTATTTGCTTCTTATCTTTTCCTATCTGTTCTTCCTCTTTTCAGCTATTAGAACATCTTGTGATGCCCACCCACATATCATTTTAGACTTTAAGGAATCTTGTGATTCCCATCCCTACATCCACTTACCCTTTGGGGCATCTTGAGATGCCCACTCTTATTCTCTATTACATGCTACCAAACTAATTCAACTTCAAGAAATTTTTTTAGACACATAGGCTTGTCTCTTACATGCTCATCCTTGATATAGATGTTAACATAGGATAATTCCCTTCTTTTCATGATTTTTATATTCTATCTATCTAACACTTTTTTTAGGATACTTACATAGGTCTCACCCTTTGCTGCCATTCTCTACTTTCACAAACCTTCTTTTGGCTTCCCTTTTTCTCAAGAGTTGCATTGTAAAACCATGGATAGGACATATTATTCATCATGATGTATTTTTTACCTCTTTATTGTCATACCTTGCACACATTTTTTGGCACCCCTTGGGTTTCTCTTTTGTGATTTGCAGTGTAAGACCATAGATAAGACCTGGTCTTTATCACAATTACCATCTTGTTCTTATGCCATTTATTT
Source organism: Torreya grandis (assembly GCA_037957365.1). Taxonomy (NCBI): domain Eukaryota; kingdom Viridiplantae; phylum Streptophyta; class Pinopsida; order Cupressales; family Taxaceae; genus Torreya; species Torreya grandis. Next base: position 2,150,768 of record JARHVA010000983.1, on the reverse strand, counting down.
TTACAATACTTTTTTTCACACCCGTGGGTTTCTATTTTATTAGTTACACTTTAAGACCATGGATAGGACCTAACCTTCCTCATAAAATCACCATATTTTCATTCTTGTTTAGAATGTATTTAGTAATGGTTAAAAGTTCTTGATCTTTGTTTTTAGCTTTAGCTTTTGCTTCTTTTGATAGATGAAATTTTCATAACAATATATGCTAGCATGTTTTCCTCCATTTCCCTCATTTTCATGATAAGGAATTACACTTTACTATCATTGAAATCCCTTTTTCACACTTTTTGTCACATTTTTTTCAATTTGAAGTAATTAAAATTGTTTCTGTTTCATTCCTCTTGATTTCATGTCCTTTCACTCTACATTGGATAAAACAAGGTCAAAGTCAAGATAGCACTTTTATTTCACCTAAATTTATAATATTATTAGACACCATGCTCTCTAAATTCTCTCTTTTAGCAACCAAGTTCCAATTATTCAAATAAAAGTCATCTTTAACACCCATGTTTGGTTTTCCAAATCCATATGGAGGAGGAATAAAAAAAGACATCAAGAAATTTAAAATCCATATCATTAGAAACAAAAGGCAATAATATACAAAAGGCAACATCCAAAATCTCAAAAGTCAAAATCACACCAAAAGACATGATTACAAGCACATCTCGTATCTCCAATTGAAGCTCAAATTGATCCAAAAATCCAAGTTATAAAAACCTTTACAGCCTGCTTGGATCAAATAAAAAAATAAACTAAAAATTTTAATTTCTAATTTACCCTTTAAATAAAATCTAAAAATTAATTTATAAAACTTCCATAATTTTAATAAAGGAAATTGAAGGGATTTCTGATCACAGAGAAGGAAAAAAAAAAAGAATATATATATATATATATATATATATATATATATATAACATAGAAGATTTGTTTATAGGATTCACCAAATGGCTACATCCCTGGATCCACTCTAAGAGTGTTATGATCTTATTAAAACTCTTTAAGACTAATTACAAAAAATCTCTTTGAGTAAATAATTATTTCCATACCAGATATCTATGTAACAAAATAAACCTCCTAGAGGTTTTGCTGCCTCTGTATCCAAATTATCTCTCTACAATTTCCTCTATGTAAATCCACTACTTCTCTACCAAAATCCTATTACTGCCTTTATAAAATAACTTGCAATTAGATATTTCTTAACACTACTTGGCATTGGCTGGGCAATAACAAATTTTCTTGGTGTACTAACAATTTTCTCGAATTGAGGTTTTCCCCATTTCAATAGCATGGCATTGGCTCTTTGAGATTTCCTACTACCTGTATTTAGTTTTGCTTTGCAACCGATAAAAACCAAAATCTTAAAATGGAATTAGACATCGTTGGTGTATAGCTAAGCATGGATAATGGCATAGAATTAGTACCAAAGATGATCCATGTTATCATAAATAGAAAATAATTAAACTTTCCTACATATTAATAAGTAATTTGTTGAATAATCTTTGTTAGTTGTAAAGCCTTTGCTGTCAATGTTTTCACATACCATACTGTCAAAAATATTCAAAAAATATAAAAAAATTGTAATTCTTGACAAATAAACATTCCAACATATATCTCCAAAGACTTGCACTAAATAACATGAAAACCTTCTTTCATTAATGCCAATGCCAAGAAAATATTACCACGTTGAAGATGTTTCATGCATAACGTTTCCTTTCAATTCCAAGACTAACGATAAAATCAAATGCCATGGTGTTCATGTGGAAATGTTTTAATAAAGACTTTAATAAAAGACTAATGCATGCACTTTCCATGCCACACTTCTTTAAAGAATATTACCCACATTAACTTTGGTGCTAACTTAGAAGTCTATGCCATTGTAATGACATGTGTCCACTTAAGAGATAAGTCTAAGAGTTATTTTGATAAAGTTATTTATTATGCATATGTCTTTGTTGTAAGTTTGCACAAGTCATGCATTTTATGAAAGCCTTCTTTCAGTGGTTTTGTCCCACCTTTGTGTGTGTGTCTTGCGTAATTCTGCATAGCCTATGAGAGTGCATATGTTTGTGATGTTGTGCATATCTATTCTCGTGAATAGTTGTAACTATTTTTGGTCTAAATAAGCTTACAAAGCTTTCCACAATAAATAGTGTTGATCTTTTACACAAGTACAATATTGCGGTGATTTATAGAGTTCTAATAAGTTTTTCTTTATTTAGTTCCGCACATAGTTTGGTTCTTTTTTGCAAGAGTCACATAGTTGATGAGATTCCTTGGAAGAATTTGTTCTTCTCTACACAAATCGTGTGTTGATTTCCACCTTTCTTTTAAACTTAAACTTCTTTTAAAAACATTTATATGCATGTAATCTTAATAAAGACTACCACCTTTCTTTTAAAGATAATCCTTATAACATGGTACATTTTTTATTTTATTTTAAAGAGAATAAATATTTAATTAAAATATATTTATTAATTTTTAATAAACATATTAAAATATATAAATATTTAATTAAATATTTTAATAAAAATATATTAATATATATTTATTAGTAAATAATAAATATATTAAAATATATTTTATTGGTAGAATTTTTTAAAATTAATTATAAATGTTGTGGGTGGAGGTGTGGCATTATTGGTCAGATAATGTCCCACCTACATTTACAACAATAATTAAATATTGCCATTATTGATTGGAATCATGGAGTGGATTTCCCCTGGATCATTCCTCCCCACTGAGAGCTTTTGGACCTCCAAAAGTTGAATTTACTTATCAACCAAGTGAGAGGTTTTTTTCCTCACTTTCCTAATTTCTATTCATTTGGTTTTATTTGGATGCAGCCCTTTCAAACCCACATGAAGATATTTTGTATCACCCCTTTATGTAGTTTTGATTTTCCTGTCAATAATAACATCTTCCTGTAACTCATGAAGAGACTCAGGAGCAAAATCATCAACATTTGGAACTTGAATACCCTCATCTTGATCCTTGATCATAGGAGGTTCATACAATTTCAAGTTTTTCACATTAACCACTAAATAAATCTACATATAATAAGGAAAATCTAATTGGAAAGCATTTGTATCAATTTTTTTCAAAATCCTAAAAGGACCATACCTGATTGGTTTTAATTTTCTACCTTCACCTTTTAGTCTTTCTTTGCTGATTTGAAGCCAAACCTAATCACCCACTTTGAATTGATGAACAACTCTATGTTTATCATGCCTAGCCTTATATTTATCTTGGCTCTTCTCCAACTATTCTTGAAATTTTTTATGAATCATCTGAATGAACTTTTTAGCCTTTTCAACATCACTGTTTCCATCCACGATTGAGTTAGATTCATTTTTAAAAGAGAATTCCAAAAGAGACTTAGGCAAATAACCAAAACAAGTCTCAAAAGGAAACTTTAAAGTAGAAGAATGCAAAACATAGTTATAATAATGTTGCACATAATATAAATGGTCATCTCATAATTTAGGATGTTTACCACAATACCCCCTAAGTAAATGTATCACTATTCGGTTGACCACTTTTGTTTATCCATCAGTTTGTGGATGAAAGGTTACACTTTTCTTTAGCTTAGTATCCATCAAGTCCCACAACACTAACCAAAACTTGCCAACAAATTGAGCTTCATAATTAAATATAATATAAGTGGGTAACCCAAAATAGATCCAAACAGTTTTGAAGAACAAATGTACATTATCCTCTCTTATAACCTGTTTAGTACAAGAAACCAAAATACACATTTTTTTGAACCTATCCACAACCACATACATATAATCATGTTTTCTTCATGACATATGTAAACCTCCTACAAAATCCATAGAAATACTTTCCCAAGGGCAGTTAGAAATAAGAAGAGGTGTATACAATCCTAATTTCTAGTTACTAGGTTTACTTATGGAACAAGGAATACAACCTTTGATATATTTAGATACATTTTCTATTATATAGGGCAAATAGAAATATCTTTGTAATTGTGCAGCTATTTTACTAATGCTAAAATGAGCTGAAACAAGAGAAGTGTGTGCTTATCTAATCATGTGAACTCTTTCATCCTGTGGAATACAAATTTTTCCAAGATGATATAACATTTCATTATGCACATGATAGTCAAATGCTTCCACTGATTTAACATTTATCAAATATTCATAGACATATTTAAAATCAACATCTCTAGCATATCATTCCTTATAACTTTCATTAACAAAAGGACTATGCTACAAAATAGGATGCTACAATAGGAGGTCTAGAAAGCATATCTACAACCTTATTATGTGTTCCCTTTTTGTACCTTATAACAAGATGGAACTTTTGCAAAAATCCCATCCATCGAAAGTGTCATGATTATTTTAGCTTAGATTGTGATTGAAAGTATTGCAAAGGTTGATGATCTATATGGATGATTATCTCTTTGCCCATCAAATAGTGTTTCCTCTTTTTCCCACTTTTCACCAAAGCATACAACTCTTTATCATAAGTAGGATAATTTTTAACTACACATGTAAAGGTTTTTGAATGAAAACACACCATTTTTTAGTTTTGCATTAATGTTGCCCCCATTGCATACCCACTAACATCAGTTTCTATTTCAAAAGATTGCCATAAATTAGGATGTGTAAGAATTGGAGTTGTATTTATCTTTTCTTTTAAGGTATTGAAAGCTTTTTCATGATTCCTCCCCATTTAAAGACCTACTTAACACATGTTAAATCATGTAAAGGATATGCAATATAAGAGAAGTTAGCAATAAAATTTCTCCAAAATTAAACTGCTCTGAGAAAATTTCTAACTTCTGTTGCATTATTAGGCCTTGGCCAATTTACTATGGCTGAAACTTTTATAGGGTCTATTTTTAATGAGCCATTCCCTAAAACATAGCCTAAGTAAACCAAAGATGTTTTGTAAATTCACATTTTGACATCTTTAGAAATAGTTTCTCCTTTTGCAAAGTATTTAAGACTTTCTTGATGTGTTTAAGATGATCTTTCCATGTGTTACTAAATATTAAAATGTCATCCAAGTACACAATTACAAAATCATCAAGAAATTGTCTTAACACATCATTCATAACTCGCATAAATGTAGTAGGTGCATTACAAATCCCAAAAGGCATAACAAGCCATTCAAAAAGATTTTGCTTAGTTTTGAAAGTGGTTTTCTAGCTATCACCATCACTTATTATTATTTGGTGATAACCACTTCTCAAATCTAACTTAGTAAAATACTTTGCATATTTTAACTAATCTAACAAATCATCAATATAAGGAAGGGGGTAGTAGTTTCTAACCATGATTATATTCAAAGCTCAGAAATCCATGCGCATCTTCCATATACCATCTTTCTTTGGTACCATGATAATAAGCAAACCACATGGACAGATACTTGGCCAAATGACTCCTTTCTCAAGTAAGTCTATCAATTGATTCTTTATTTCTTCATTCTCTACTACTGACAACCTATACATTCCAATATTAGGGAGAGAGGCATCCTACTACAATTGAATCTCATGTTGGATTTTCCTCTTAGGGGTTAGACCTTGTAGTTCTTGAAAAACACCATTGTATTTATATATAATCTTTTCTATTTCAAATTTATGTTTATGATCACAACCCTCTAAGGCTTTGGGTTTTTCATTATCCTTGGCTTTCAAAATCATGAGAATGAAACTCTTAATTGAGTTTACAAGTCCTTTCATTTATCTTGTAGAGACAAGAGTCATATTGGTTTTGACACAATGGTCTCTTACTATGTATTCAATCCCATCTTTTACCATCACACATTTTTTCTCTTCTATATAAAATATTTCCTTTGTATCATATAAGTAAGGACTTCCCAAAACAATTCCACAAATATATAAAAAAGCTACATCTAGCTCTACTTCGTCAATGAATTTAGAAGTAATAACAAACCTCAAGGTGCATGTTTTTATGACATGCAAGTTTACATCATCACACATCCATCCTAAAGGATATGGTTTTGGATGTGGTTTAGTTTTGAGTCCTAAATTTTTAACAACCTCTTCAAAAATAAGATTAGTTTGTGATCCACTATATAAAAAGAGTATCTATTTTAGTATGTTTGGATATGACTCTTATGTGGAAAAGCTCATTTATTTTTCTTTCAACATGTTTAGATTTATTTTTAGAATATGAAATAATAATAAAAGGTTTAGAGTTATAAGAGGAAGAATTTGAACCTTATAGACCCATGGCAATCACTTTTGTTTCATCACCTGAATATGATCCTAGGTCCTATTGGATAATAGTATTAGCCTTCTTTCCATTTTTATTCCAAAAGCTCTTTGGCTTGAGTTCTAGATGGAGTTTCTAACACTTAGCCTCATCATTATTCTTCTTGCAGTGATTAAAAAAATGTTTTCCTTCCTCTTTCTTAACAGTGTAATTATACTAACCCTTACTCTTTCCTTTACCTTTTCCTCTATTTTCAACTAGCTTGTAAGATTTCTTTCCATAGCCTTCCTTGGTCATCTTAACCCTAGCTTCCATATGGGTAGCTTTCACATAGACTTCATCAAGGTTAGAAGGATTAAACATGATAATAGTATGTCTCAAATAACTATGCAAGCCTCTAATATACTTTAGCAATGTTTCTAAATTGTACAAAGGAATGCCCAACATTAATGCCTTCTTTATAAACTCTTAAGTATAATTCTGCACACTCTAACCTTTATTATATCTCAAATTATACCTTATTTCTAAACTCCTAAGTATAATTATATTTCAAAGTCTGCCAATCCATAATATCTTATTGCATACAACCCAAAGGATAAAATTGCTTTCTCAATTTAGAAACAAAATCATTCCAAGAATAAATTACCTTACCATGTTGCTTGAGATCTTCCTAAATATTACTCTCCCACTATATGAGTGTTGTGCCACTCATATGGAGAGTAGCCAATTGAATCTTGGCTTCCTCACTAAGAATATTATGAATCCTGTAATATATCTCAATCTACTTGACCTAGTTATCCAATTTCTCTGCACTAAGCTCACCATTATAAATTGGCAAATCAAATTTAACATCTCATTTAAAATGTGGGATAGCATTACCATCTTCAAAAGAGGAGGTCTTTTTAGAAGATGAAGATGAAAGAGGAATTTATTCTCATTCAGCTTGATCTTCCTTTGCTTCTTTCCCCTTTCTATGTTCCTCTTACATTTCTTCAACCATATTTTTCATGTTGAGAAAGGCATACTGGAATTATACCTTAGACATGTCTGCTCCCATATTTAAATTTTGGCTTGCATGTCTTGCACCAATTTCAGGTTCAAACTCTGAAAGTTCTCCTTCACCACATCTTGATCAAGACCTAGTTAACATACAATACTATTGTAATTGCCAGACAATGTGTTAAATGGCCTTGATCATAGGCTCTGATACCAAATTGATCTAAAAATCTAAGTTATAAAAACCTTTATAGTCTATTTGGATCAGATAAAAAAATAAATTAAAAATTTTAATTTCTAATATCCCCTTTAAATAAAATCTAAAAATTAATTTATAAAACTTCTATAATTTTAATAAAGGAAATTGAAAGGATTTTTGATCATGGAGAGGAAATTAAAAAGTAAAATATAACACAAAAGATTTATTTAAGGGGTTCACCAAATGGCTACATCCTCGTGTCCACTCTATGAGTGTTATGATTTTATTAAAACTTTGAGACTATTTATAAAAAATATGTATGAGTAAATAATTATTTCTATATCAAATATCTAATTATGCAACAAAATAAACCTCTGTATCCATATATCTCTCTCTGTAATTTTATCTATACAAATCCACTGTTTCTCTACCAAAATCTTGTTACTGCCTCTATAAAATAACCTATAGTTATATATTTCTCAATGATACTTGGCATTGGTTGGGAAATAACAAATTTTCTTGGGGTACTAATAATTTCCTTGAATTAGGGTTTTTCTCATTTCGATAGCATGGTGTTGGCTTTTTGGGATTTCCTGTTACCTGTATTTAGTTTTGCTCTGTAACCAATCAAAACCAAAATACCAAAATGGAATTCCACATCATTGGTGTATAACTGAGCATGGATAATGGCATAGAATTAGTGCCAAAGATAATCTATTGAATAATATTTGCCAGCTATAAACCCTTTTCCATCAATGTTTATGCATACCATACCTATCAAAAATCTTACAAAACATAAAATATTTTTAATTCTTGGTAAATAAAGATTCCAACATATATCTCCAAAGACTTGCATTAAATAACATGGAACCCTTCTTTCTTTAACGCCAATGCCATGAAAATATTACCATGCTGAAGTTGTTTCATGCATAATGTTTCCTTTCAATGCCAAGACTAAGGATAAATTCAAATGTCATGGTGTTCACGTGGAAATGTTTTAATAAAGACTTTAATAAAAGACTAATGCCACACTTCTTTAAATAATATTACCCACATTAACTTTGGTGCTAACTTAGAAATCTATGTCATTATAATGACATGTGTCCACATAAACTTCTTTTAAAAAGATTTATATGCATGTAATATTAATAAAGAGTACCACATTTCTTTTAAAGATAATCTTTATAACAAGGTATGGATTTTTTTTAATTTTAAAGAGAATAATTATTTAATTAAAAATATATCAAAATATATTTATTAATTTTTAATAAACATATTAAAATATATAAGTATTTAATTAAATATTTTAATAAAAATATATTTATTAGTAAATAATAAATATATTAAAATATATTTTATTGGTAGCAATTTTTCAAAATTAATTATAAATATTACAAGTGGAGGTGTGACATTATTGGCTAGATAATGCCCCACCTACATTCATAACAATAATTAAATATTGCCAATTGGAATCATGGGGTGGAATTTTTTTGGATCACAAACTCTATAGTTGGCCTCACAATAGAGCTAAGGCCCATTGGGGTGTGGTAGGCCAGTAGATTGGAATAGGAAAATTCAACAAACTCTATGGTGTTACTTACTTTCTCACGTAAGTACCCAATATTCATAGTAGACTGATGACTCTATAAGGGGTCTTTAGGAATGGGAACATGTTGTGGGGAGGTAGGTACATTTTAATTTTCATGCATATAGCCTTCATGGGATGATCTACATACTTAATTTGTTGACCTAAGACTTGTGTGGCTAAGATAATTTCTTTAGAGTCCTCAAGATCGAAAGTCCTCTTGTTTTGACAAACCTGATTTGAGTGTCTTGAATTCGATAAAGAGTTCATCTCCTTTTTTTTTCTTTCATTCTCCCCTCCATCTATTTCATTTCCCCCTTTAATAGGAAAATTGTGATTCCAAATATGTTTTCCCTCTTCTATACTTCCTTCTTCTTCACATCTTAAAAACATGCTAACACTACTTTATTTCAATTTTATCTATCCTTAAAATAAAAAAACATGTTTGAACAACTATGGATTTCTTTCTTTACACCATGGATTTACATTTATAGACATGCCTTGATTTATTTTACTGTTTATCATTATTGTACCACCCCTTTTTTGTAGACACCTGAGTCTGCTTCTACTTTTATGTTCTTTTTCCATTGTTGAGTGAGGTTGGCTTGTTCCTTCTCACTCATCAATGTTGTTTTACCTTTTTTTATTTCCCATCTTTGTTTAAGTAAGTATTACTATTGATTTTACATAGATGTTTGATTACCATCTTTTTTGACATGTATCCTTAGTTTGACTTGGTGAGTTTTCCTTTCTTACTTAAGGTTTACTTGTTTGAGTTTTTTGGTCTTTAGTAGCCTTAAATTTTTGGTTACTTGATTTAATCTAAAATTTTAACTTTTTAATTTGGTCTAACATAGCACTTATCACCCTATAATTCCAAATTTCTAAGTACCTCCCATCCACCTAACACTAGTTATCCTGACTTTTCTACGTTTATATATTTTTGATATTTATTTTTGTATTCTTAGGTTTGTTGAAAGTAATCTTTGTGCCCTCTATAATAAAAAATGGAAACACTCAGACAAAAATCCAAAGATAAATGTAAGTCAAGGTACCCATACATTTAATTTTTAGTTATTTCCTTTTCAGTCATTTACTTTTAGTTGTTTTTAATTTAAAATAATGCAACTTTTTTTAGCCTCATTATTGTGTGGTACTATGTTCTTTATCGAATCACCATCTCATGTTATACTTGAGTGACATGTGATGAACTTCGAATGGAGAATATGTATACACATAATATTTTCTATTAATTACTCATAATTTTTATCTTGCAGGAACTCATTGAGTCTTAATCTCTTTGAGTGCACACCCTAAGGGGTGCACCAAGAAAGGGGTGGGTAGACCATTGGTAATTTTTAGGATTGTTTTCCATTATTTCCAATTATTAACAATCCAACCAACTCCTAAAAACATTCTCCTAAGCTATTAATCCTCTTTTGTACATTCTTCTAGTCTTTTACTACTTTTAGTACCCTTTTTCCTAACCTAAAACGCCTTTTGATAGTTTACATGACTTGGTCAACTGGGTTGCCCTTGTACTCTTATTGGTGAAAATCATTTAGGGTCTAAGTTAGCTCTTGGCCAACTTAGCCTATGACCTAGTGAGTTTTTGTCAATAATGATACTAGGTCAACTAGGTTGACCCTGTCAACCAAATTTTTTGGAAGGGTTTACAATTAACAATACATTTCATCATTATTAAAGAAATATCAAGATTTAATGCTTATTTATAATCTCCTCTTCTGCCATTATATTTTAGGAGTCTTAGCTTAGGGTTTCTACTTGGGAAATCTAGTCTTGTGAAGAAGTTTTGGATACTTTGGCCTTTCTTAGTGATCCTTACAAAGCACAATAACCTATTGCAAATAACCTTTGGCCAAGGGACATATTGAGTTTTAATGGGTTCATCTTCTAAATAAATATCTCTAACTTTACTCCTCTATTTAATATATAGAAGTATCATAAGTAATGGCTTTTGAATAATATTACTCTTTTTCTCCATGCATTAGGGTCTTACCCATGCATAACTTAATTAGGATTCTCTTATGCATGTTTACTTCCTCTTGTTTACGAAGCCCCACTTTGTGCCACAAGATTTGGTGAGCACTAGATTAGATTTCTTTGCTTTACTTGTTATTAGTATAGTGAATATGAAAACATAGGACTTAGTTAGGATTATTGCATAGTTTTACTTGACTAAAGGCTTTAGAACCCTCCCTAGTCATATTTTTTGATAAGAGATCCCCTAATTGGGTCTAACGAATCCCTATATTTATTATATTCTTGATTATCTAATGTATCCCCAATTGGAAGTGTAAGTAGGATCTATCTTCTATGAGCTAAGATTGATTTTTGGATTTGATGCATTTCTATTTGCAAATACAAAGACTCTTATAACCCCTCCATTTTTAGTGTAAACAAATGATCCCATGGCATTGGATATAAAACATCTAAAAATATGTAACTATCTTAATGATACTTATGCAATTTTTGAGGTAGCCTCATACAAAATTAACACAAGAATCATTCACAGTGCCTATGAGGACCATGATACCATTAATCCTTTTAAAAAAAATTCCATCCCCACCATCCACTTTGGCATTCAGTCTCTAATACCCAAATTGGGATTGAAGAATAAAAATATCCATCCTTTCTCCCATATTGATATTCAACTTCCCACACATATCATTTGGGACAAAAAAAATCATGTACCATGATCTTTATTCCATGACAATCAAATAATCATAGAGTTAATGACTAACATCCAACCACAAGAGAATAAAACAACATTAGCATAATTTAAGGAATAAAAAACATTCCTTAATCAAAATGAATCCTATAATATATAAAATCACCATCCCATAATGAAAACCTAATTGAGGCACTATCGAATAATTAAAATCAAAATTGTAATCCAAAAAATCACAAAAATCCAAAATCATTGTCCTTTAGTGGAAACCTCCTTAAGGTATTATTGGATATTAAAATCCAACTCTAAAAAAATAAGAAAAATTTGTTGGTGAAAATCTAATCCCCCTCAAATAATCTAACTTGTGAATACTCTCAATCTTTTAGAATGTGATATTATTTCTCCAAATATCTCTTCACATCATAATTATACCATCCTTATAAATCCTTCATATAACACACCTTTCACTTCACCTCTTTGGTAGTACCCTCTATCATAGGGGATATGAGGGTATCCTATTAAATGTCAAAGTTTGTAAAACTCTTACCCAAGATATCTCCAAGAATCCATTGACACAACCATGGTTATTAACACATTGTTCTCATAAAGAAACCATCTATTAACCAAAAGATAGAATAAAATGTCCTCAGATCCTTTTTTTGAAATGCACTCTAAGAGTGTCTATAAATAGGAGAGATATAATGTGGGTGAGTGGGAGTAGTTATGTCAACATAATGTTAACATACACCTAAGTAAGCTTAACAAGTAATTAACCCACATTAATTACTCTAACACCCTCCCTTAAGCATAACTTAGGGAGTAGTGAAAAATAAAAGAGTGTAAGACTCCTTAGAAGATAGGTCCCAGTAAGTATGCCATGCTGGGTACCTATGTAAAATGTTAAGAGAATTTAGTGAAGAAGCCAAGTATCCTGATAGATGTCAATCCATCTCACTAGAATGCATGGATGCTAATCACTATAACTACCAAGCAAAATAAGAACTGGTGCTAAATACAATGATCAATTGGAAGAAATTATGATATCCAAAAGATTGATTAGAAGAAGAAACTCGAGGAAGCATTGTTAAACATATCCCCCTTAATCCTAAACACTAGTGAAAATACTCATAATATCTACATGAGTGGTCCAAATCCACTACTCGATCACAAAACAATTAACACTAGACTTCACCAAAATAGCTCCAAATTATGTAGAATGAGATTGTTGAACTATCGAAGAAGACAAGTTGACACTAGGTTCACTAGAATAGCTATAATCAAGCTGTGGGAGACTGTTAGTAGTGATGAAAATATAGAAGAGTACACCAAAGAAGGCTACTAAATGATGAAACATTATATAATCCTTATATGGGTTCCAACAAACAAAGTGCCTGAATAAGATACTCATGTACAAAAGAGAATTCAAAATCATTATTGTGCTAAAAACATGAAAGCACACATGCACACAAAAGTTGCAAAAAAATACAATTCTCAAAAGGTAGAGAAAAGAGAGAAAACCCATAGGAAAAAATCTCCCCCAAAAGAGAAAAAATAAGATAGAGAGCTAAACCCCCCCTAAAGATGATGTTGAATAAGTCCACACTCCAAGTACTCATAAGTTTCAAAAGAGCTCAATCTGCATGAATGGTCTAGATCCACTACTTGATCAAAAAACAACTAACATTGGGATTCACCAGAATAACACCAATCAAGAATACTGTCAATGGTGATGAAATTACAAAAAATCACTATATGTGTAAGGAATGCTCAAACCTAAGAAGAAAAATATACATCACACCTCCCCATACTACTAAATGGATGGAGTGGAAAAATAAAGGTCTATATGAGTGGTCTAAATCCACTACTCGAACACTAAATAATTGACACTAGGCACACCAGAATAGCTCCATGACACGCTGAATGAGATTATCAAAGTATAAAAGAAGACAAAATGACACTGGGATACACCAAAATAGCTATAATCAAGTTGTGGGAGACTATTAACTGTTATAAAGAAAGGTGTAAAAAGTACAAAATATTTTCCAAAAATAAGGGAGTGAAAAGGTGTCTCCATAGAAGAAGGTGAGGTACTAAGAAAGGGGCCTCAAGGAGATAGGACACAACTACCAATGTGTCATTATACTAATTAAAGTCATGGGTTTATGAAATAGTGTGATAAATGGTAAAAGGATCCATAATATATGCAAACATATAGAAGAATGATCAACAAACAAAAAGCAATGTGTAAAGCACATGCAAAGGCATTGGGCTCAGCCAAAAATACATACGAGATGTGTGTGCAGGCCCATAAGATAGGAAAATCCATAGTAATGACAATTTACACTCAAGAATAGGATGTCAAACTTAGTTGAAAATGTGTCTATGAGTGCAACAAAAAATGGCAATGCAAAAGAGCAAGAAGGAAGTATATGTTGCTTATGAGGAGGTCTAACCTCTTGCCAGATTGGACCTCACCTTCTGATCTCTAAAAAAAGAGATAAGATATGTACAAAATAATGAATAATCCCTCATCAAATGCTCAAAAAACATAGAAAAATGTTTCACCACTAAAATGTCACCACAAATCATAGCAATGGCAACACAACCAATGTAAGAGACCCCCTAGAATGTGGCACTTTATAAAATAGTGAATTTTATAATATGAATAGGCCCAATTCATGGGAAATTGAAAAATATGAACTTTTGAAAAAGATGACACTCAAATTTGAGCTACTAATCAAAAGTTATTAAATAAACGATTTCTCGTAAAATAAGCCTATTTAATTTGCACTAAAAGTTAAAAAATTACACCACAAGGTAACCTAACCTTCCAACCACTCATTGGAATTGGTATGGAACCAAGAATCTCTCCAAGCCAATATAAGTTAAAAAAATCATCCTGATTGCCTCGATATGAGTGTAAGTGAATTTGACTCCCTCTTTAAGAAAAAAATAGCTTAATAAGGAAAAAAAGAAATTTCCAACTGTCTTAATAGAAGGAAGAAGTGGATTAAAATTGTCTAGTATAAGTCAATGCTATAAATCAACAAAAATCATTGCCAAATTTATTTTGTCTCCCACCAAACAACACAATCCTCCCGTAGTCAACATTCACCAAGATCTGTTTGTCGGTAGGGGAAGGAAAATGTCAAGGTGACAAATCCAATGTTTGGTGTGGCCAAAAAAATCCAAGAGAGCAAGATGGATGGAAATGTAGATGTAGAGCTGATGTAAAATTCCTACACCTCATTTTGTAGATCAGATCCCTCCAGACTTTATCAAAAAAAAGGAATCCAATGCTCCACCCTTCAATGGTTCTCCACGCTAACACCAGTCACCACCAACTACCATGTAGGCTTGAGGAGGGAGTCATGTTTGTGTAAAAATGGTTTGAAAAAGCAACTCAAGCAAGAGTTTTGGATGGTCCACTCTAGGAAACGCCAACAAATTCCAAAAAAAATGTAGATAAAATGCGTATTTGCAGTCTGATAAAAAGCATAGAGGGTATTTCTGAGTCTATTGAAATACTTCATTGAAATGGCTGAGATAAAAATGGTGGCAACATCGCTCTTGGTTATTTTAAATAAAATAACATAATAGAACTTGGTATGGTAGCATGTTAATGTTACTGGATGCAAAGGCAAACTGGCAGCAAGACCAATAATTTTGGAAAACAACCCCAGAATTAGAAAAATCCAAAATACATGTTATCAAGTCTGTTATTGGGGGGAATTTAGATCTTGGGCTTAGTTAAATAAATAACATGTTCAAATGGTTGGGAGTGAAAGACAATGTAAAGCATCCTTCTAAAATGGCCATTTTGAACTAGGAGGAGATGGCTTAGAATCATGGTGAGCAGATTGAAAACCATAAGTTGGTGATTTCCTGTGAAATACATTGGTTAAAGACTCCACTATGAATGTGGCTTCATAATAAACCTTCAATCTACTTGTTAGGCAAACAAGAAGCAAACCAGAAGCAAGCAACAAGCACATATATTGGATGTATAATCCAAACAAGCCCTCCAATACTCATATATAAAAATGGAAGTGGAGAAATCTCCACAAAACTACAAATGTTGTATAGAGCAAGGATAACTTCAAAAAAAAAAAAAGGAGACTTTGATATGAAATACAAAGCACCAAAGAGCTTGTGGGAATAGATCCAAAAAAATAGACCTAGATCCATAAAGTACACAAGGCTATAGACCAAAACAATAGATCTTTGGCCAAAGGAGCCACCAAAAAAGGTAGATCTACATTATCTAAGTAAAAATTAGGATCCATACAGCCTTGTCAATGGCTAGATGCAATACAAATCCATACTTCCAATGATAAATTAGTACTCAATTAATGGAGATCTAAAAATAGAGACTATAACAGAGGGAGAAATTAGGCATGATGAGCAATGAAAATTTGAAGGAGGCTTTGATACCATGTCAAAGTTTTTAAAAATCTCATGCAAGATCTCTCTAATAATCCATTGCCACAACCACGGCTATTAACACATTGTTCTTACAAAGAAACTATCTATTAATTGAAAGATAGAATAAAATATCCTCAACTCCTTTTTTTTAAAAAATATGCTCTAGGAAAGAGAGAGTGTGGGTGAGTCGGGGAAGGTATGTTAACATAATGTTGACATACACCTAAGTAATCTTAACAATTAATTAACCCACATTAATTACTATAACATTAAATGTGGAATAAACCAACTTTTAAATTGATAAAGTTCCCAAAATCATATTTGGAGCACAAAATTTAATGATCCAATGTTGCTGCAATAAATCAAAAAATAAATAAAACCAGCCACAAATTAAAACTATTTCTATGGATTCTTGGGCAAGTTCCATGATGAAAACTATTTTTTGTCTTCATGCATAAAATTAGTTGTATACAAGTACCTTACACTTGGGGGAAATCTCATCTCATCTCAACTTTATGCATCCTAAATCATCCTTCCACCCTTACCCTTCGTACACTTAGCCTAAAGCATCCTTACTATCCTTATCTATCCAAACCCATCCTTATCCATCCAAATATCCTCTATTCTTACCCATCCTAAACCTATCCTAAAAGATGTTTACCACCTTAACTATCCAAACCAATCCTTATCCATATAATTCTATAACATCCTTACCTATCCAAAACTAGTCAAAACCCATTCTTATCCATCCAATTCTTTTCATCATACCATCAACATTCTCCCCAATTTTTATTTTGATAAAAAGTTAAATATTCTTGAGATATGTTCTTATAAAAATCTTGGTATATCCTTATAATGGTTCTTTGACAACTAGACAATTGGTTCTTAGGTAATGTTTTCCTTGGAGTCCTCAAATGCTTCCACTATTTGACTCCATTACCACTCCCATCCCTTGTGATAGAATGGGCTATCCTTTTGCTCATCCCATTGACAAAATGTAGTAAATCAAAAAAAAATTGGAGATCCCAAAATATCTAAAAAACATTGACAAAATATAGAAAATACTAATAATAATAATAATAGAACAACCACACAATCCATAAATCATTGTCTTCTCCTACATCCTATTAAAATCCTTAATCAATCAAACCATCTATCCAATTCAAGCTTGAAACTTTTATAGGATATATCATTCCCAAATCCACCCTTTTGCATATATCATTTTTTGGGGGCACATTAAAGTGTGAAATTTTTATGGGAGATATCATTAATTATTAAACCCCCTTGCATATATTGTTTTATGGAAAAAGATCAACCTATCAACAACAATCACTAAACAATAATGTTTTTAACTTGATGTTGGACATGCATTTGCTTTTTTGTTTTGTGTGTGCTTGTTTGTTTTTTTAATTTTCCTTTTTGTGCCTTAAGTCAATCCTTATGAGTATTACAATAGTGTCATCAGGTTTTCCATATCATGATGCATCATGTCATGTGCTTGTGTCTATGTTAGTCCTATGACATATGACAACAATTACATCATGGTGCATCATGTCACATGGCATAATAAAAAATAAAGTTTCTCAAACCATTTTGGAACTCCATGTAAGGATAATAAAATTTTAAAACATCTAAATCATTACCTCATATACAAACATAATTCACATTCATAACATAATACAAATCAAATCATTCAAATACTAAAATTCCTTCATATACATTCAATACTTTTAAAATAGCATCCAACTTACATATCCATCCTAAGCTACTAAGTTTTATTCATTAATAATATACCATGAATACTAAGCCATACATCACATAATCACCTATATATACTAAAATTATATCAAATCCATGATATCCAATCATGTGAACAATCATCATTAATCATTGTAGCTAATTCAATTTTTGAGTTATGTTTGTGCATCAATAAAATGAAATTTAAATATTAATCCAATCCATGCTCATATATTTTTAATGGGATATATCATTCCTAAATCCTCCCTCTTGCATATATCATTACTTAGGGGGAAACAAAGCATGCAACTTATCTTAGGATATATATTTCCCAATCTGCTCCTTGCATATATCATTTATTAGGGAGAATCCATCCATCACCAACTCCACTCAGAGTGTGCAAGTATCATCTCAAGTGGGTTAATCTCATTCATCCATAGCATCCATACCCTCATCTATATCCATCCCATCATCATCATCCTATCCATTCATCACATCTTATTTTATCCCAACCCCTCTTCATTCATCACCCACCCCTTAATTCTTCCATCTTATTTTCTTCCTCTCATTTTCAAGATCCCATCCATATTCTTCATCTCTGCATTCCCTATCGATGGGGAATCATCCCTAACTAACTCATTACATCATTATTAAACTAGTCAAGTCACTTAGGGAATATTCTCACATATGTATCCATTATACTTTTATTTAATGTCAATTCATCTCTACTCCTCATAGTTTGCCTGTAATGCTTACCAAAGTTTATTTTATTTCCCGTTAAGAACAAGAAAATTCTCTTCAGATATGCATTTACCCACCTTCAAATTTTCTCACTAAAGTAGGATTTAAATGTGAGATAACAACATAGATATTTATTCCTCATCATGAGTATAAAATAATACTCTAGTAGATAATCAGAGGACTCCCACATGCAACTTTAGAAGCTAATTATTTGTCTCTACCCTTCATAGTTTTCATGTAATGCCTACTCAAACTTCATTCCATTTTTCCATTTAAAATGAGAATATTCTCTTCATGGATGCATCCATGTGCATGAAAATTTCAAATCTGAGGGTTGAAAGAGGGTGGAAAAAATAATTCAAAAGGTGTGCTTTATACTTACCATTTTTTTCTCCCTAAAGTAAGATTTTGTTGCACAAGAAAATGTGTTGTCATTTATTCCTCACTACAAGTGGAAGAAAATACTCTAGGGGGTGCTTAGAGTACTCATCCATGAAACTTTAGGAGCTAATATTTCATCTGTACCCCTCACATATTTCCTATTGTACTTACCTAAGTTAGTTGGAGAGATAAGAAAGTTGGTTTGGGATAGAGTTATAACTCTAGAAGAGCAAATTAAGATAAAATTTATTTTAACACACACACACACACACACACACACACACACACACACACACACATAGAGAGAGAGAGAGAGAGAGAGAGAGAGAGAGAGAGAGAGAGAGAGAGAGAGAGAGAGAGAGAGAGAGCTATGATATTAATACACATTAATGAAAGCCAATCATAAGACTAAGTGTAATGTCTTATTCATATTCAATAGGGGGAAAGGTGTATGAAATTATGTCAAGGAATATGAAATGTTATCAACACCAAATAAGGTATATGAAATGTTATAAACAAGTGAATATTTATATGCCATACCAAAATTGAAATGTCTTTCTCACACAATCTAAGAATCATACAATCCAAATAAGGTATATGAAATGTTACCAACAAGTGAAGATTTTTAAGCCATACCAACATGGTAAATATTTTACTACTATTTTGAATTTATTCTCTATAATTTTCACTCACACAACATTATAATTTTTGTAATTTATCTAAATTGGCATAATTATAATTTATCTAAACTTATTTCATGACCCATTAGTAGAATTGTTCATTCCACTATCTGCCACTCTGAAACTAATGACCTTATGTTTGGGAGGACACAATAGTAAGTAGATTTATTTCACTCCACAACTACTTTGATTCATTAAAAATAAATAAAAAATCAATATCCCAACTCATTTTTGCTTGTATATTGTATTTAAATGGTGGATTAAAATTAGAGTGCCATATAGAGTGCTTGGTCCTTCATTTTCTAACTCCTCTACCTTTGAATCAAAGTAACATGGTAAATCAATAAAACATATGTTTTTTAAACTTTAAAATAAAAATAATGTTAGGATTATTTTCCTTTAAACATGCATGAATTTCCCTAGGTGCACACCTAAGTGAATAAAAGTCCAATGTGATAGTGTGTTGGCATTTCACACAAAAACAAGTTCTTATGTGCTCACCTAAAGCATGTATCTTGGGACCATTTCCTACTAGTTTTGTTGCACTAGGGTGTGTTTGTCTAACTTCCTAAACAAGGGTGCTCAAACACATACTTAATACTAAACTCATTCTTCATCCTATATCTATCTCAACTTACTTTCTCATTACTTAATGATTAGACAAAAAATATTGAATGAACGATAATAGATAACATCAACCCCATAGATAACTAAACAATAATATTATGTCAACACAGGCTTCTTTCATCATATTCATAAGTGATATAAAAAAATACAGCGATTCAGAGTTATAATGTCAAACAACTTGTATAAACTCATCAATAAAATCCAACTGAATAATAAGAATACAAAGTACATCATGGGGGTATATATACTTGGTTTTCCCTGACCAAGTGGTTATAAAAGTAATTATAATTAGGATGACTCATCAATAAGCATCATAAATAAATTTGAGTCATGGCATCCATTTACATTATGTTTCTATGGACCTCAGCCTATCTACCCCTATATTTTCTCTTGATGTTGGATCCTCACCATTGAATGCCTATCTACCTGCGGGTTGATTCTAGATTCACACTTGAATTAGTCTTATGTGCTATCCTTGTGAACTATTCCATAATCATCTCCACTTTATGAACTCTCCCCAAGTCTTCCACTAAGTTTCAAGTCCTTCATTCTCAAGTTATCCATTTAACATTTGTATCTATTCCATGAGCCTTGATCCTTTCATGACATGGACTCCCATGCCATGGTCTTCTACACTGTGTCTCTTTGCACTACTTATTCCTAAAAAGTACTTAGTTAAAATTGGGGGCCCAACATCACCCCACACAAAGCCAATAGTTTTCCTGAGACTATGTATTATTTGCAGGTCCCTCCAAAAACTCAAGTCCCATTTCCTCAATTTGTTTTTTTAAACCCTCCAAATGGTTTAAGGCATTCTATATCTTGAACATGATTTCCTCTACCACCTCCGTGAGCTTCTTTATCTCTTTGGGTTGTTCATAACAATCACCTGCTTGAATGACCAAATGATCAAGGGATGTGGAAGTATCCTTATGAATATTTTCAAGTGAGGTGACTTATATTATAACCTCTCCTCAGAGTGCCATGAAATTTACATTTATTTCCTAGTTTTGAGTTCTTATTTTATTTTTCCAAACCTCAACATCCTTGAATTCTTTGGCATACTATGTGTGGTCTTTTATTACTAACATTATATCCACCAACTTTTATCACTGAAGTTACTCTGCTTGAAGCCTTGCTTCCAAATTTTTTTTGGGCCACACTAGATTTGTATAAACCCCATCCACGATGGGAAATATGTCACCAACCCTATTTAAAAAGATTTTGTATACCTCCATGACTTTAGTGAATTACTCTATTTCCCAAGTTTGATCATTTTTGGGGTCGGGTTGCTCCTTGCATCTCTTCAAAAATAGTTATACTAGGGTCTCTAATTTATCAACTACCTCACCGATAAGGGACACCCCATGTGCAAGAGATGGTTCTTGGCTCAAAATGTTCTTGTATGGGTTGAAATTTTTCACCTTAGATGTTATTTCTATCTCTAACTAGCACTTGACCTCGGCCATCTTTGCTTCAAGTTTTGTTCTCATGGTTTACTCATTACAATATAGATCAACCACTTTTGAGTGTTTCTTTTGGAGTCGCCTAACATCAAATTTAACTAAGGCATTCTTCCTGGTTACCTCATGCAAATTTAGAAAGTTTCATACTTACCTACATTGCAGTAAACATTTAAGGGTCTCCCCAAAGGGTATTTGAAAGTTCTATCTCTCTCGATTTTAAAATTAGGCTATTTGATGGAAACTCAAAATTATGTTCTTCATTATAAATATCATGGTAAAATGATAATTCTTATTTATCATGCTCACTTGATTCTTTTGGTATAAAATATGAGAACATAATTAAATGATATTATGGCATTCCCATTTGGTATTGGACATGATTCGTCAACTGGGTCTTCCCTTAGAGGGATCTCACTCTAGTATCTTCACATATGCGTCATCACTATGGTGGTTGGATCTGATATCAAATACACTCATTCCCAATGCCATGTCTAAACCATCCCTCTCTTCACGAATGGTATTTTCAATTTTCAGTTGTGCCTCCTCAAGGGTGGTTTATTCACATCACAATAGTGAAGGTGTCTTCTCTAAGTCTAGGGTGACTTGCTATTCTTGTTCTCTACTTCAATAATTTATTTTTCTAGTGTCTCCTATAGAATTTAAATATTTTATTCTAAGTCAACATCCTTAGGATTTGATGTTTCATCTTATAAAGTAACATATTGCATTGTTGGCTCTAGGTCTTTAGTGTTAGGTGTGGAGCCTGATTGTCTTCCAAGATTAGAGATTAAAATTCTAATGTTATTTCAACCAGGTTTGGATCCCATTCTTTGAATCCCTCATGGCACATGGGGTTTCAAGGGGGGCTACCCCCTTGATTTTTTTTTATTAAAATTGCCTTGTTAACTTTTAATTTCATAGTCAATTTGTGTTGTTGATTAAAGGTTTCTAGATTTGATGGTAGAGGTTATGTTTAGGTGTTTTTCACCCTAAAATGTATTGATATATGGCTGAGATGTATGATTGTGATGAAGGAGGAATTTTTTACATAGAGAGGAGGAAAAAAAGGTAGAGAGGTGTAACAGGGTTTGTTATAGGATTTTATTTCTCCCTTGTATTACTAGAAATAATATATTGGACAAGTTTGGTGGATGTAGCCCATTTTGGGTGAAGCACGTTAAATTTGGCATCTCTTGTTATGTGCATGTTTTGTTTATTTTCAAAATGTTTGATTAATTCATTTCATAGTTTCTCTTATATGTGATTTGGGGATAGATCTGGGTTTTAATTTATCCTAACATTTAGGTCGACCTATTGGCAATGTCTCCTTAGGTGGTGCAGGGGCAGTCCTTTACCATTTTGCTTGCTTTGGTTGGGTTTTATTATTGGAATTGTGCCCTTATCACTTTTACTTATTTTTACCCATCTTTGATGGAGGTGGGATTATTTCCTTCTCATGATCCTTGCTCCTTGATGTCTTATTTCTTGGTTTCAACATATAAAATAAAGAATGAATGGAATTTCCAAGCAAACTCTGTTGGACCTTAATGTTGGTATTATCTGACTCTAGCCTTTCTATATATTCCTTCTTCCTAGGGTAAATGTACAATTCGCAGGGAGTGTCAGTCTCAGCATTAAATTTATTAGTATTAATGTTAACCAAGATTGCATAATAGATAATGTTGATGATGTTAATGAAGAATCAAGTAGTGAAAGCATATGGTAATTTAATCCATCTAGACAATTCTCCTAAGGGAACCATCTGGATGCATGCTAGGGAGTAGTGTTTCTTCACCACAAACTTAAATTTCTCCTTGAGCTATCCAATCAAGTCCTTTGGAATGTGTCACTTATTCTTATAGGATTCCTTCATACCATCATACCATCCCTTTATTTTGACCTTATGGGAGGGAGTTATCATGGTAGGGTAAGTGAACACTTTAAACCACTATATAAGAGATTTATGCTCAGGAGGGTAAGCGCATTTGTATTCTCTAATTGTGTATTTGGGTACACCAATATTATTAAAAATTAGTAATAAAAGGATATCACCCCATGAAAAATTTTGGTTTGGTAGGCAGTGGGATTTCTCTACATTTGTAATAATCTTATCAACAAAATACTATGCCTAGTTATGCTTAACTCCTAGGGTAACTTGATGATCAACATATAGATGTGCCATGTCCACCTCTTTCCATCTATCGATGCCTCAAAAATTGGTCATGATTATGATTGTAACCACTCTAAGGGTGGGATATTTGAGACTTGTGATGTGTATTATATGGCCTTATTTTTGGTACTTAATTGCCATTGTAATATTTTCAATATCCTCTTGGTCCTCCAAGTCGAAAGTAAGGTCGACACTTTAGCATTATAAACCTATGACTTTGATTATCCTCTTAGATGTGATCTATATTTGGTGCGCAAAAAAATATAAATATTCTTCATACATGTAAGAAATTAAAAACTTGACTACTTCTACCAGCTTCCCAAAATATGGAAGATTAAACAAATGAAATAATCTTGCATCATGAAAACTATTAAAAATAAGTAAATCATATAAAATATTATTTCATGTGTTCTGGCATTCTACCCAGTAGTCACATTGTAGTTATACTTCATTTCTAGGTTGGTAATGGCTATAATTAAAAATATTACAAGTGGGCATATTTGACACCTAATTCTAGATACCCAACACTACTTTTAGATATTGAATTTATTCAATCAACAGTAGGGGTAGAGGTGGTACAATAGCCTTCTTCTAAGCTTAGTATGCCATCCCTAATTCTATGTTTTCTTTTTCCATCACTTTTTATGATAACTCTTCCACATGCACGTTAGACTCTTCATGTACCTCTTCCATAATTGAAACTAGATGAACACCCACACTCTCAGATTCCTCTTCCTCTAGTTCATAGGTAGGGGATCACTATGCTAGGCCTTTTTATTTGACTGCATCACCCTTCAAGGATATCAAAGTTTGAGGTGTGGTCATCTGACCCTCGTGACCACACCAACTTTAGCATCCTCTAATGACAGGCATTAATCTTTACAACATATAATTTCATAAACCTACACTTCGTCAAACACTCTTGAAACACTCTACCTATTCACCATAACTACTTCAGTCCATGATGCTCAAAATAGTCACAAACAACTGAGCTAGATTTGTTCGAAATCTTAAAAATGTTTTTCTAACAACTCGATAATGTTCCTTTATCTCTATAATCTAGTGAATTTGGTAATATTAAACTATAAAATGATATGCATATACCCTTTTATAGCCTTAAAGGGGTAAATTACATTTACTTCCCCACTACCTCATCCATCAATTCATGCAATTAATGCTTTAATGGTATTTCCAAGATTCATATTTGGCACACTAGCCATTACAACTTATTTACTCACATTAAATACATCAGTCCCATCCTGTGATTTTTTCAAAGTGCATGATAGCTATAAAGAATTTCAAAAATTTCCATTACAAAAGGTGGTAACCTCACTTATTTACCTTGACTTAGCTTAGTGGTTACATGCCACATCCTGCATACCCATTTGTCTTTAAAACACTTCCACTTATGTGACCCTTTTTACCATGTGAATTCCCATTGACCATTTTACTTAGAGCTCTATAGGCTTTACTTATACCCTTCTTACCCCACACTAAAAGTTATCTATGGTCCTCCACAACATTATAAAGAAATACAAATACAAAGAACAAAGTGTTGACCCTAAACTAAATAATGACACACAATGAATGCCACACTTTATTGAAATAACTAAAACCAGATACTAACCTAGTGGCATATGCCTTATTAATTAAAGAGGGAGACACTACTCAGAATAGTAGGGGCACAATAGACTACCATTGAAATGGTTAAGAAGGAATTGGTCATCTAATTGATTCAATTTTCATGCCCTGGTGGGATAAATCCTATATATAATGAATGGGCCATCCTAATGGACATGGAGCTTTCTTTAATGGTGCATGAACTTGGATACATATACCAAAAATTGCATGCCTAGAGAAAAAGTCTTGTTCTTCAAATGATGATCATGTTAGGCCTTTTATTTGTGCTTCTCCACTCCTTTACTCCAGTATACAAGTAATTGGGTTTCATCCAATTGAAGCAGAGCATCTAGGCATGCTTTCAAGTACACTTCATCATCCAATTGACCAACATGTACAATTCAAAAAGAATGGATAAGTAATTCAATTGGGAGAATGAATTCAATACCAAACACAAGAGTATAAGGTGTGCTCTTGTTAAATCATTTCTATGTGGTCTGATATGCCCATAACACCATAGAAACACTATCATCCCAATCAATGCATCTAATATTACAAATCTTAGTCAATGTATTACTCAAGATCTTATTGAACACTTTAACTATACCATTGGCCTAAGGATGGTAAGGTGTAGTCTTATGGTTTACGATCATGAATTCAACCAAGAGGATGTGAATGGTCTCATTAATCAAATGAATTCCTTGATCACTAGTTAGATTTAATGGACATCTATACCATGTAATGATATTCTCCTAGATAAACCTAGTAGAAGTGGTAGTGGTATAATCCCTTGATGGTGCAACTTCATCCCAATGAATAAGGTAATTAGTAGAAGTAATAACATGGTGCATGCCAGTATGCCTCCTTTTTGGATTGATGAGACCAAAAAAATCAATACCCCACTTTTTAAAGAGTTTATGTATTAAATTAGACAAAAGGGCATATCATACCTTATGTTCAGCTTACCCATGCATTGGAAGATATCACACTAGTGTGCATAAGTTTTTGCATCTTTAAATAAGGTAGGGCATAATAATCTATCCAAAAGGACATTTCACAATGTAGCATCACTGATATAGTGTCCTCTAACAACACCCTCATGAACTTATTGAAGAACCTTAGCATGCTTATGTTACATTACATAATATCATAACATTTCATCCTACCCAAGCTTATAAAGGTCACCCTCTATGAGCTAGAAAGGAGCCACACAAATAACTAGTTGCCTTTTTTCTTAACTGTTGAGATGGGATAATGCTAAACCCATATTCATGAATGTTACAATATCTTCCAACTCTTTAGGTAGATGCATGAATTAGAAAAGCTTCATGTCAGGCAAGTCCTAAGTAAGAGCGCATGCTAGTTCACCAAATTCAATGTGTGATAAATGATCAGGGCCACACTTGGCTATATTGGGTTTCACCATCATTGATAACTATAAATATTATAAAAACACAATCTACTAGAAAATGTGCCTATGTAATATTGACTTATTTACTAAGTACTTTAGTTCTTCATGGTTCATAAATAAAATTAATGGAGTTGCCAGTAAGTACTAATGAAAAATTTTATGTGTGTAAACCATGGATAAAGCTTCATGCTCTATAGCCATGTATTGTTGTTTATTTTGAGTGAGATTCCTAATAGAAAAATAGATAGGATGGTTAAGGTTTCCCTCACCAAGTTGAGCAAGGATAACACCTACTACCATACCTGAAGCATTGATATGCACGTGAAAGGGATTCATCAAGTCTAGAAACTAGAAAATAGGGGAAGTAATGAGATTATCCTTGAGTTCAATGAACACTTGATAGTGAGCATTGGTATAGACAAAATGATCATTATGTTTTAGCAATTCTCCCAGTGGTGTAGTGTTCTTAACATACCCTTAAATGGACTTCCTATAATATCTTGTGTGTTCTAGAAAGGTGTGTACCTCTTGCTAGGTGGTTAGAGATGAAAGGCAAAGAATAACATTAATCTTAGCCATATCCACTAAAAGTCCATCATGGAAAATAAAATGACTAAGTAAAATGCCAAAGGGGGTAGCAAAAACACATTTATTTAGATTCAAATAAATCTGAAGGTTTCAACAATGCTCAAGCATAACTCAGAGATTTGAATAGTGTTATGACACTAAATCATAGATAGTCTAATAATATGGGTAAAATTGAATGAATTTACAAATAAAATCATTGAAAGCCTCAATTGTAATTTATGAAAACATAGTAGGAGCATTTTTCAAACCAAATGGCATCACGTTGTAAGCAAACAAACCCACTCAATTACAAATGTGGTCTTTAGTGTATCCTCTTTCATGATTTGGACTTGATGGTATCTAGAGAATCCATTAGTGAAAGTATATATCTCACACCCAGTAACTCCCTCTAGAATCTCCTCAGTGAAGGGCATAAAAAAGGGGTCATTTATGTAATCAACATTGAGTATCTGATAATACACACAAACCTAAATGTGACCATCCATTTTGATACTAATGACCATGAGGATCACCCATTTAGACTCATCCATAGGAGTAATTAATCCTGCACATATCATGTTATAAATATCTTCCTTGACATGATCACACAAGTTAAGATTCATATGATAGGTTGAGCACTCTCTACTAGCTCTATGTGCATCTTGCCTAAATAAGAATTCACTCCTTTCATTTTAGTATAATTTTGTGGGAAGACATCTTTATACTCTTTTAAAATTTCAAACACCTTAGAGATCTCTGTATCAAATTAATATTTCCCCACAATAGCCACCTTGGGTGCTTCCTCCATGCCAATATTACATTAGATAGCTTGAAGTGGATCTAAGTATAGGTCATATTCATCTTAGATAGTGTCATGTATATTGTGTGTTCCATACTCAGTATGCAAAGCCAAAGGATCAATAGATGGATCAAGTAGATCATAATTAACACCCTTGTCAACTTCGTACATGACCTTTTGTTTACCTCTCTATATATGTTCTAAAAATGTGTGGTCCAGTTTAGGTCCAGGTGGTGGATATGATGCTTCTGTATCAGGTTCTTGAAAAATAGTCAATCTCTCCTCTTGCACACTATGTATGCATATGATGTGATCTTCAAATAGGGTTGGGTCACATACAATACCCTGATGTATGGCTTGCAATATGGGGTGTAAAGCTATCTAAGGAGATGTATAAGATATTATTATAGTTATAATACTCTTAAGGAAACACCAATAATGTGTCTCCATATGTTTCTCTTCATGTACATACCACGCTCTATCCCAAGTGCATACAATGTCATAGAATTCACGAACCCATAGGTACTCAGGAAAAAGTATTTCATCTACCTTTCATATAGTCTTATTGGATTTAAGATGAGGTTTAGGAGCATTTATGCCACTATAACTTATGGTGTTGTGAATGTGGATAGCATGGAGAAAATAATGGTGTAGAGCATAATGAACTCAGTTCCAAGTAAGTTTTTATGATGATTTCTCCACCATCGAGCAACTGTGCCATCAAAGATATGAATAATTGAGTGGAATCAATCATTTTTAGTGGTATAAAAGGCCTCTAACCACTCTATAAACTTATATACTTTCATCTGACCATGAAATCTTAGAGCTTCATCTAAACTCGTAGGTGGCACAACCATAATTTATCCATAAAGAAGATGAACAAACTTATGATGCTTCTTATGGTGCTTTTGTGGAGCGTCTTCTCAACTACCTATAGTACCACAGATCCTTTGCGTTATATCATACTCACCATGATCCCAATAGTCATAATCATTAATGTTAATGTCAAATATAGATTATGCATCTACCTAACATAATATGCCATCTCGAGTAGGATCAAAGCATTTATTACCTTGAGCTATGAAATTTTATATGTGGTTAATGTCCTCATCAGTAGTTACTATCTCAATATATAAAGGTCCTTGAGTATGGTCTAAATGGACTACAACATGTTGTTCATCACTCTCAAAGCTAATACAGTGCTCATTGAAGCTCAAGTTAGCATCATTTGCACAAAACCAAGGGAAACCCAACATACTTGGAAAGTCATTATATTAGCCAACTTAATGACTTAAAAGTGGGATTTGAAAGTGACACCTAAGATATCCATGGTGGCATATTTAAGTACTCCAATAGGCATATCATGAGTTTTATTAACCATAAACAACACATGAGGATAAGGTTATAATCAGAGATTGCCAGCTTCCTCCATGCATCCTTGGTGAGGACATTTACTTTGGTGTCAATATCAATTAGGATACCCTAAATAACCTATCCATCAATAGCATAATTAACCAATATCTCTTTATCCCCCTCTAGACTAGGTTGGATATGAGTCTCTTACTATCGTGCATGTTTTAATTGATGATTATTGGTAGGCCTAGGTGTATGATCCATTAGCACATTTTTAAATAGGGTTAAAATATCCTCATCAAGGATTCACTTAAAAAACTCATGTAACTCATCATGCACCGAGTCATGAAGATTCATAGTTTTTTGTATGTCAGCATGTGTAGCAACATCTTGATCCTTGAGGAACTAAATCTCTCCTTATGATTTTCTCACCAAATTAATGGTGTCATATAACACTTATTTACATTATTGATAATTTGTATAATTATTAGCATGAGGCTCTTCATGTTTAAACTTTTTAGTGGGTGGGTTAGACACATACTATAACTAACTACCACTCTGTGTATTAATGTTGACTTTGGGACCAGTCGAAGTAGCACATGGTGGTCTCCATTGAGGATTTTCAATTCATATCATTTTGTAACCCTTTTCATTTCTCTCCTTGGTGATGAAGTATAAAGGTTTGGGCACTCCTCTAGATGGTGTTCATTTCTACAAAAAACACATGTAGGATACACTTGGAAATCATGCTAGTAGTGCTCTAGAAAACTTCACTTATAATAGGTTCTTGGTGGAAAAATTCCACCTCCACATCCTCGACCATGACCATGACCATGATATCCTCCTCCATTATCCTAGTTATTGGAAGCATATGTCTGATGCATACCATGCATGCATGCCTCATGGATTTCACTAATAAGATGGAAATCATTGGTATCATGAGTGTATGCATCACATATATTAAAATATATAGATACATTTAATTGTGTGGCATGTTAAAGTAGAAGGAAATCCATTACGTCGTGATCTTATTGAAAAATCTCATAGGATTGCTTCATCACAGCTCAGATACTCTTGCAAGTGTAATTATTCCTATTGTGGCTTTCAGATTCATAGTCCACACACCACAAACCACTACAAGTGTCATGAACATTATGTGCAGTGAGATTTTATAGTTGAGATTCCATAACAATGATTTAAGCCTCTATGAAGTAATTAATTATTGTGTCAATTCTTCCAATAACTTCAACATGAATTTCAGCTTCTAAGGCCTCACATGGTTTGGTGAAAGTCTTCTATGATAAGGTGCATCAGAAGGGAAGAAATAAGCCTCCTACAAACCACTGAGCATGTTGAGTGGTGTTTATCTCAAAAGACAACTTAAAGAGAAGTGTATTAAAATGTTCATCATACTCATACACACACTAAGTTAGTTTTTGATTGATGTCCTTTAGGATATCTATGCTCTATTATTTAAAATCTAGGATATTGAATTATTAAAGAAATGCTACCTTTGGTTAGTCATAATTCACCACAGTCTGCAACAGATCAAACTTATGGTACCAATTATGCACGTGATCTAGAAGAGTGATAGAAAATTGTTTTCCCTTTCATTTAGAAGAGATAATGCCATGCACTCACCAAATAAATTCACACTTGTGAACATGTTTTGCAACATTCTCCACACCATGATACTCAAGAAAATGGAGTGTCATCTCGTAATACATAGTGGGTAGATGAGGAGCTTACAATGGGGTTTGTTGTGATGCACTTCCTATCCCTCTTAGACATTATTGGGGAGGTCCACCACTACCTCATGTTCCTCCTCTAGTTACTCTAGATGAACCACCACCAGTACCACCTCCCATGCCTCTTTCAACAATAGAAGCACTTGATGCATTAGGTGCTTTGGTAGGCTAATTAACTATAGATGGGTAGGTAATCTACCCAATGGTTATGTTTGGTCCATCATACATTTTAAAATGGGCCATAGAATTGTCTTAAAGTAGAAAATAAATGGCCAATAAACTACTATCTAAGTCTTAGTCTACAAAATTATCTCTAACAGGTTCAGGTTCTAATTCTACACTATTTATATCCTAGTTGCATATAAATATGTTGACTAACTCAAGAGCATGAGCATGCATTATGAGTGGGGAATTGGGCCTATCCAAATAAGGTTCTTCATTCACCACTACCTAACTTTTTTATCTCGCACATACTTGTGATGGCGTCAAGTGCAGTCTTATGGCTGGGGATTCCTTGCTATGCTCTTCCACTTCCCTATAGACCCTTACAACACTCCCTAAATCCTCTCATCCCCTCCCTAGATCACTTCCAATCATATCCCTTCATTGAACTTCATCATATTTATGCTTATACAATTCTCATTGACTAGATACCATGCTGAACCAAAATTTTAGATCAAAAGTTATCCCTCCATTTCCCCACCAATTGCATTGCTCATGTGAGAGAGAGTTTATCCATCCATGGAGAAATTTTCAAGTCCAGAATCTACTAAGAGATTATTAATATCCAGTAAAAATGTTTGAGATATCTACCATGTGGTTCTCAAATGAAGTGAAACTAGGCTTCCTCTAGATAGGAATATGTTGAAACTACGTACCCAAAAATTTAATTATTCAAAGTTTTTTCCATCAAACATTCATTGCACACATCCAAGGTGCTCCCAACCATGATAAAATTGATTGACACTCTAGTGACCAAGATTTCTTCCATCCATAGTTCCTTGATTGGTCTTGTTCATATGCCAAAATCAAAGAATGAAGGTGAACAAGCACTTATACAAATAATATATCATAAAGTGAATCGTATAGATGTTATTATACCCATGTGCATGTAGATATTACTATTTCAATAAATAGTAATGCAAATTTACATTCTACTCTAGCCACCCATCATTCAATATTCTCTAGAGATAGTCATTCAAGCATCTTCCACCATCATGCAAGCAAGTGCTATTATAGGGATTTTTTCCTTTAAAAGAACATGACTTTCCCTAGGTGTGCACTTAAGCTAATAATATTCCACATGCTATCGTTCTGGCATTTCATGTAAGAACTACTTCTCATGCACTCCCTCAAAGCATTTAGCTTAGGACTTGTTCCCATTGGTTTTATCATTTGAGGGTGTGTTTGTTTAAATTCCTAGACAAGGGCACTCAAACACATACTTAGTACTAAACTCATTTTTCATCCTATATCTATCTCAACTTACTTGTTCATTACTTAATGATCAAAATAAAAGATAATAGTTAACATCAACCCCATAGATAACTGAATGATAGTATTATGTCAACAAAGGCTTCTTTCATCATATTTATAAGTGATATCAAATAATAGAATGATTCAGAGTTACAATGTTCACCAACTCGTATAAACTCATAAATAACATCCAACTGAAAAACAATATACAAAGTACATCATTGGGTGTTTATACTTGGTTTTCCCCAATCAAGCAGCTATAGAAGTAATGACGAT
Source organism: Torreya grandis (assembly GCA_037957365.1). Classification (NCBI taxonomy): domain Eukaryota; kingdom Viridiplantae; phylum Streptophyta; class Pinopsida; order Cupressales; family Taxaceae; genus Torreya; species Torreya grandis. The sequence goes on along the minus strand of JARHVA010000983.1, from coordinate 2,117,616 downwards.
TAGGATGACTCACTAATGATCATCAATATATTTGAGTCATCAAAACCATTTGCATTAAGTTCCTATGGACCCAAGCCTATTTGCCCCTATATTTACTGTCAATGTTGGATCTTCATGATTGAGCACCTATCTTCCTACATGTTGGTGCTAGATTCACACTTGACTTAGTCTTCTCTTCCATCCCTATGAACTTATCCATAACTGTATCCACTTTTTGTGCTCTCCCCAAGGCTTCTGCTAAGTTTTAAGTCCTTTATTCTCAGGTTCTCCATTTAACATGTGTATTTATTCCATGGAACTTGATCCTTTTATGCCATGGTCTTCTATGACATAGTCTCCCACACTGCATATTCCCATAAAGTACTTAGCCAACATTGGGGGGCCAACAATGAATTTTCTATTTTTGTAAAATGCTTGGATATAGATTTTATCCCTATAATTGTCCTTGCCAACTCATCTAGCTTACAATCAAATCAATATGGTGTAATCATAGGATCTATGTTTATCAAGATTAAAATGAAAATGAAAATTTTAGTTTTTAAAAAATGCTTAGATAAGTATTTTATATCCTAAAATATCATTTTTTAAGTTACAATATGTGGGATGATGTTTTCTTCGATTAAATGTATTTTCAACTTAATTGCCTACATTGTGATCTTAGTTGCCTACATTGTTATCTTAATTGCCTACATTGTGATTATGATCTATCTATATGGTTTTAAATCACATTTCAACATTATTTGGTTTTCAAGATACACGTCACAAAAACTATCACAAACTTCCCAAGTTTATTGAAATATGCTATAATTATACTCTTTTTCTAAACAAGTTTCTAAACAATAATTAGAAAGCTAAAAATTAGTTATCTATTCATTGCCACAAATGTGTTATGAACACTTATTAATTTATGAATAATTTCAAGAAGGATAATGTACAAAACAAAAACAAAAATTAATAATTACATGTAAGAAGTACATCTAACACATAAATTATAACAATGTATGATTTATATAGATATGTTAGATAGTATGTACGTATATCCAAATTATGTCATAATGATATACAAAATGGGCCATATTGAAATATAATCTATACCATGTAAATATGAAAAATGGGCCATATAGGCATATAAAGTGGTTCATATAAGCATACAATGTGTACTTATTAAGTGTATAAAACTATCCATATCAACATACAAAATAAAATGTGCCTACAACTACCCCTAACACTAAAACTAGCTCTCCTACTACTCAGTTCCATCAAATAAATTGTACCTTGACACCATAGATATAGAACACAGGGTGATGGATATCTCATTATGAGGAGAGACTCTCCTCTTAGCTTATGAAGGATTAAATTTATGTGACACATACTAATAAAACTGTTTTGACTGCACAACATGAAAATTAAAAAATAATGCACTGAAATGATATATGGAAAAAGATAGAGTTGCCAAGAACAAAAATTTTCAACAAGGTGATTATGGACTCACTTCATGCCACCTAAAGGGGTGCCTAGGGTTGCATGACCTTGAATAAATCAGTGATATTGAATCTTATGGAGAATACATATATGGTTAGATCTATGTACATACAAATATACATATGACACATATTACATTACTTGAAGTTAAAGAAAGAAAATTTTACTATGTATTCTCACCAATTTCTATCTTTGAATCAGGTGGTGATGGGGAGATACTTGATCTTGAGACATAATTATTGCGTCAGTCATAGGTTTTTGTGATCCAAGTGGGGTACCCATAACATCTCTTATCTATGTACAACCAACAAATGAAAGAGGTCAATTATGAATCAATTAAAAGTAAACCTATATTAAGATAAATTTAAATTATTTCTTCTAAATAAATAAAGATACACAATAATAGGGAACTACAATGCTAATTGCATTGTTATCATCATATATTTACAATCTAGATGGGGTAATAATAACATCTATCATCATATACAAAAACAAAAAAAGAAAGATAAAAATTACACGACCTATTTAAGATAAATTAAAATTATTCCTTTTACATAAAGAGAGAGTGAGAGACAGATAGAAAGAAATAAAAATAGTGATAACGAGAGGGAGTGAGAGATAGTGAGAAGGATAGAAAGAGAGAGAGAGGGAGAGGGAGAGAGAGATAGTGCAATGTTCTCTCTCTTTTCCTCCCTCTCTCTTCCTATGTCTCTATCTCTCACAAGAGGAGGGGAAGGCCAAGAAAACAAACATACTAAAACTATGGTGTATACAAAATATTAAAACAATAGAGCAACTTGATAATTTGCTTTCTCAACTTGAGTGTTGGGTACTATAGTGCTAATCACATCCTTAACAATAGAATCCAAACCAAGTGGCGCACCTAAAATATAAGGTATCATCTATATAAACAATAAATGAAAGAAGTCAAATATTAATCAATATAGTAAACATATAAAAATATAAACTTAATACTCATTTGCATACATAAACAAACTATAATTAATTACCTGGCTAAATACATATGATGAAGTAGAAAAGCCATGTATATCTTGTTGGGTGTTGACCTGAGGTGGTGAAGCAATAACATATGGAATATATTATTATGTAATAGTGCCCAAAGGTGATAAAGTAATTATATATGACATATACCATTGTGTATTAGTGTCCTGTACATATGTGCCTATTGGATTTACAAATGTAACCTTGCATGACTACCCTAAACAGGTGGTCTAGTACACTTCCTCCGACATGATGTGCAACAATGTACATGAACTACATGATGCCTAATAGCTATGCCACCATGTGAATTACCAATAGTAGTAATGACATTAATAGATGTGTAACCACATGTAGCCTATGTGCAAGTCCTAATCATATAAATTCCATAGTCAATAATGACCTATATGAGACTACTAACTGCTCAAGGGCGTCCATCTATGTACTATGATGCAAGATTTTGGGGATGGAAGTATGTTTCATTGTCCTTTTATTTCTCCATGAGAGGTTTTGATGGTTTGGTCTTACTTCACAATCTATTAAATGAGGACCTGCCTCCCCTATATTGAGATGCTTTCATGTCAAAATAATTTTGGATTTCTTGGAGAACAAACTCACAATAATTTTTTCCAAAAAAAAAAAATGGAACGTCATTCTTATTGCATATAGGTTCATCAAACACCATTTACCACCTATCTCAAAAAGGTTTTTTAAAATCTTTTCATGAATACACCAATCAATGTTAATGTGTTTGCAACTCATTAGTGGTAGTTCGACAGTTCTGGGCATATGAAATAAAGTACATAATTCTTATTTTTTATCTTTTTATTTATAATAGTCTCATAATAATTTATTGTAATAATATATTTCAATACCTCTCTTTAATGTATAATTACATCAAGATGGAAAATGGCATTTCCCACTTCATTATAATTGACCTCCAATGTATCAGTAAGTGAATTGTGTGCACTATATTTTGAAGAGTCATGCAAACTTTTAATGATAATTTCTAACTATTATTGCTTTGAATTATATTATTGATATAATTTTGTTTCTTATTCTATGAAGTTAAAATTCTAGGGTTTTTTTTATCAATGTTTTATTAGAGGTTTTATTTAGGTAATAGGTCCACCAAATAAAAATATAGAAATTATAAAAATAAAAATTTATATTAGATAGCATAAGGCTTTCACAAGATAAATGTAAGTTTAATCCTAATACCCTCTTGCCTTGTGATTATTAAAAAAAAAATGCATCACAAAAAATGTCATAAAAAACCTTAAACATGCCCTAAGGAAACAAACAACATACTTGATATTATTATACAAGTGTGGAATATTGGTGGGGATATCTGGAGAATAATGGTACACACACCATTATTTTTCCTATCCAAAAATTGTAAGAAAACATTGACAACTAAAATGAAAATGTGGGTTTGTCTTTTACACAATTTTGTGTAGTTTTCTAAAGTGCATACACCCTTTATTCAAAATAGCATACACCCTTTAAGGTTGATAACGACCTACCTTCTAACTGGTCTGGTTATTTTAAAAAAGGGCATGCACCATTTTAAAAAAAGTCATTCAGCTTTTGTATGAAATGAAAAAAAATCTTATAAATGACCACTTTTTGTTCCCCAAGTCTGTGCATTTACCACGTATTTGTGACTGTTGAAATCTAATAGGGAACTAAAATGTTGTTGGATTTTTATTGCATTACATTTTTAGCAATGTAATTTTGAAGGTTGTGTGGTATAAGGGTATCGTTGTTGAGATATTTAACCATGATTCATCAGCAATTCAAGTCACCCTAACCATGGTCGCACCAAATGCAAGGAATATTCTGAGAAACTCTACCTATGGTGAATATTAGAATTGCTATGTTGGCACAACCTCAATCAGTTTTGTAATAACATTTGTACTATGACATGACAAGGTTACTAGAATACAATGGGATTGAAGACACAATAGGGCATTTGTATATGTGCGAGATTGATCCAAAACTCAAAAGTTCTAGTTGATAAATATTTTAATAGCATAGAAAAATCATAGTAACAATGAATTCTCTGAGGAGATCTGGTATTACTCAAGATCGCAATACAAATATATGCTTATCTCTGGGAAGAGATGTCTCTCTTCACATTTTGGGCTACCTCTTCATTTATACACATTTTGAAAGCATGGGGAGGATGTAAAGGTCACCAATATCGAGGGATATCAAGTGGTTTGACTTACAAGATTTAAAACAATACAGAATTCGAGGAATTACTATTTTTAGACTGCACTACTAAAATTGAAATTTGGAGCACTTCTGTTGGGTTTTTGGGGGTCAAAATTCATTGAGCAAAGCTTCATGCCATCTCACGACGTTATCCTCATTCTTAGCTTTCCAACAGTTCAAACGGCGAGTCAATTGGAGCTACGGTGCAAAAGTTATGGCTCCTGGAAGTTGCATCATCAATTGGGGTGGAACTGTCACCCGAATTGTCGCCTAAATTGTTGCCCGGATCAGAGATAACTTAGTACATGAAGGAAGTGGTATCGTTGGAGAGCATTGTAGCTTGTATGTGACAACACTAATAGATCATGCTCATACTTGGTATATGAAGTTTGATCTTAACTAGGTAATCGTTGAATTTGATGCACTAAAAATGCCATTTCTTAAGGAGTTTCACATCCCATAGTTTAAGCAACAAAGTGTCTATGTGCTTAAAGAGATTTTTAAAAAAAACACTATCTAGAGTGTGTGCACATATGACACATTTCAAAATGCTATCGTCAAAGATTTCATATGAGCTTCACCCATTGCAACATGCACAAAGTTTTATGGGGGATTATTGGCCCCTTTCTAAACACAGCTTGTGATGAATAAATTTGTAGATTTACAAGATGTGCTAGAGGAAGCCTTGAGGATGGAAGTTGTTGGAGGTTTTGATATTGGAATAAGCCCATTTTTGGAAGCTCAAATTTCTACCATGACATCAAAATTAAAAAAGTTAATAGCAATGTGGTCTACACTAGAAGCATGCATAGGTCTCTAGTGTATAGATTGTGAAACAAAAAGACATACCAAAAATGATTGCAACGTAAAAAGGGTGAAGGCAACGATGCTCTACTGTAACATATGTCAAGCATGCATGAAACTAAGGATTCTCTATTGTTGTGAAGGGCTAAATATATTAAAGTTGTTTGTTGGTGTAAGGTATGTGAAGTCAACACACACGATACTAAGAATTCTTGGGTTATTGAAGAATGGTGTGAAACTAAGGCCTACGCTTTAAGGCAATCAATGGTTGTGTAAAGTTGTGAGAAAGAGATTGGGAGAGGTAAAGCACATGGATGTAGAGGTCAAAGACGAGGTGGTGATTGTTCATGGGGCACTTTTGTCAAATGTGGCACATCAAGTCATTAGCAAAGGTAGTCTCTTAAGTTCCCAACTTATGGTGATTGAGAAGAAGAACACAAGACATAAGAGTGTGTTGATTTGCACATAAAGATAGTTTCTTCGAAAAAGGTGTAAAAAGGAGCCAAGATGCTCATAGTGCATCAAGACCAATAGAGACCTCTACGCAGAGATATGAAGAATTATGGAAGACAGATGAACATAAACATAGCCATAAGAGGTGGAATATATTTGGAATAAGCTAGTGTGGTTTATGCTTATAAAGGAAAGGCAAAGATTGTCTATAAGTTGAAAGAGAAGGCAAATGTGTAACTGGATGCGAAAAATCATAAAGTAATTATTAGTGAGGTAAGGAAGGTGATTTAGAACCTCTAATGAGAGTTGAAGGTTGTGAGAGAGCTCAAGAAAATGCTACAACACGAAGGGGACTTAGGCCAAGTGATGTAGGGAAATTCATTGAAGTTCTCTTCCTATTAAATACAGAAGGGTAGTACCTTTGTTGAAAACTTGAATTTAACATAGTATGGGGGAAACCAGGGCATGAGAAGAATTGTTGAAAGTAAAAGGGACTTGTGCAATGCATAGCCCTATGTATGATCAAGAGTTACCCATGATCAATGGGAAAATCAATGAATATGAGATGAAAAATATTTTCGTTGATATTAACACAGAGGTTAACATTCTGACAAAGGATGTGTGGGTTAAAATGGAAAGACCCACATTTGTTTACCGAAAGAATTTGTTGTACATGACAAATAAGACTAAAGCAAAGCCCATTGGTACATTGAAGAATACACAATTGCGGATCTTACGAGTTCCATCTTCAATGACTTTGAGGTCATTGAGATGGCCAAAGGGGACAATTATCCAGCTTTACTGAGTCACCCATAATGTTATGCAAATGTAAGGAACATGTAGTTTAAGCTATGATATATGATCTTCAAGAATGATGAGAAAAGGGTGATGATATCCTTAAGTAATAAGTTGAATGTTGTGTATGTAAAAAATGTAAACGTATAAAAAGACGACACCGATCTTTACAAATTATTTATTAAAAAAAGAGATAAAAAAAAATATAAGAAAACGATCCAAATATTTACAAGTTATTTACACCAGAAATTGATCCAAAAAAGACCCTTTAAATAAGAAGAGGACATACATTGAAAAAGAGAAGAAAGAAAGAATGAATAAGTATAACGTGTGATTACCATGCAAGTGGCTTTCAAGAGTATTGAGTGTACATTGTACATTCTTTAAAAACAACACCGCCCCACCCAAAAATAAATAAAAATAAAAATAATAAAATAAAATTTGTTAAAGGATATATTCCACATTCATATGTACGTATATATAATATGTTCTTGATTTTTAAAAATAAATGTTCTTTCATGCATCGCTGTATATTTTCACTCTTGTTTCCATTTTATACTTTTTCTTGATAAAATAATATAGACATTTGGTCCCCATTAATAAGTAAATTGGAAGACCCAGTAATGACATTGCAGTGACTCGAACCGGTGACCTTATAATGACATTGCAGTGACCCGGATCAGTGACCTCATTTCTTTATTATATATAGAGACCGGATCCATTGTGTTGTCTCGCAAATAATTTCCTTTGGCTGTAGCAGATCACAGATCGAATCTCACTGTGTTTGGATCTCAGTCACAATCCGACTCAATGGAAACTTATCAAGATGGATTCAGTACATGCCTTGAGCTTGATAGCAGGATTGACTCTAGTCTTACAGTTAGCGAAAAAGTTTGCAGCAATGGTGCTAATGAAATATTGGGTATAATGGACGAGATGGGCTTTGAGCTTCCTCCTTACAGTAGCGCTGAAACTTCGTTGTATTCGAGCTCCTCCGAAGATGTAAACATTGTGGAGGGATTTTGTCAACAGTCGGTTAATTCCTCAGTCCCTCGCCACAGTGTGTACGCACAGAGTGCCTTCAGCACATACATAAAAGCCGATCCAAACGCCAATACCGCTGTAGATTCTTTCAAAAGCGGCCAGATTTCGCACAAGAGATGTTTCAGTCTTCTCAGCAAAATCGAGGAGAGCAGAAAGTTAGCGATCCAGAGGTTAAGCCTAACTGCTCGTGCTCCTGCTACTTCTCCTGCTCCTGCTACTTCTCCTGCTCCTGCTACTGCTGGCAAGAATAATGAAGCTCAGAAATCACAAGCCGCCCTTCGAAACAAGTTAGCGTTTCAGCACATGATAGCCGAACGGAACAGGAGAATCAATCTGAAACAGCATTTCTCAAATATTTACTCTTTGCTGCCGAGAAATTCCAAGGTATTACCACGATTTCGTGATTATTTTCACTGAAAGTTACAAAAATTTGCTGTTTTTTTGTTAAGAATATTACAGTTTTGCCGCTGCTGCTTCCTCTGCAAATTAATACCGTTATGAAAATTTGTTAAGTTATTGAGAACATTACCATTCTTTGCTGCTCCCTGATTTTTTAACCTAGTGCAAAAAAGCAATTTGTTGAAAAATTACAAAGTTATTCCTAAAAAAATACAAATTTCTGTTGTTATTGCATCTAACTTTTTAATCTCACAAATTTTTATCTCAACATCCTGCAACTCAGTGAAATCTCCTTAAAGATGCTGCTTCTGACTTTTAAATCTGCCATATACAGAAAGATAAGCATTCAATACTGGCAAATACGACAGCCTATTTGACTCAATTAAAGCACCGTGTCGCTGAGCTGGAACAACATAATCAAAATTTGGAGGAATCGATTCCAACAAATATCTCAAATAAAGAGCAAGGAAGTAGCGGGTTCGAATCACACGAGAAGTCATTTAATTCAGAGAGCACCTTAATTTACCGTAGCGATGAGGTTACTTTGGAGCAATGTAAGGATACACCCTGCCAAATAAACATAAGAATGAATATGCAGGCTAATCTGATTTCATGCACAACAGATCTGCTCATCAAGTTTCTAGATCGACTGAGAATAGAACAGTTGGAAGTCCTTTCCATCCGATCACATACAGAGACATTTAGATTTCATGCTAACATTCTTGTGAGACCAAAGGTATGGATTTGAAATTTGTCGAAATTTTTGACTCTCAACTGTTAGTCCACATTGGTTTTAGAAATTTGTTGCATACTTCATTCAACAACAGGTGGTTCAAAACTTAGATCCGAGCTTGATTTGGAATGTGCAGGGCCAGGCGTGGGATATTTCCAAGTGGCAAAATTTTGGAAGTTTACTGAGACCATCTCTCCTCTGAATAGCCCTGTTCACAATGATTGTAGCCAAGGAAATCATATCTTTGAAAGGACAATTTCACAACTGGTTAGACTCTGTACTTTCATTGGTAAAGTTCAAGATCTTGTGTGGCAAACTCAAAGTTACAGAGGGAAAGTCAACGAGGTAACCAAAATTTCCAATTAGGGAAATCCTAAAAATAGGAGAGAAGGGTTGCTATTTGAGGAAAGCCTTCCTACCAAAACAAGTGCAATCCATCTATACAAGGGATTGTGCGTTTTATATTAAAAATAATATATTATGCTAGAATAAATATAATTTTTTTTATTGAATGAAATGAAATAATTTTAATTAAGTCTATATTATTTGGGTTATCAATTTTTTTAATTTTTTAAAATCTACAATATTAAACTTGTAATGTATTTAAGAATTAAATAATATATTTAATTTGATTCTCTTCGCTTTAACATATTTAAATTAATAAAAATGTTAAATAAATAAAAAAAAGTTAATTATTGACCTTTTAAACATATTAATAGTTTAGTGGCTTTTTTTTCAAATAATTCTATTATGAAACCCATACTTAATTTGTGTATAAATTTAACTCCAATATTTATATATTAAAATACTCTCAATATTCCTTTGATTAAAATAAGCAATCACTTTTTTCTTGGTGGAATATGGTTCAACCCCAACAATTAACTTACACTAGTGGTGACAAACTTATATGATTAAACAAATTATTTCTATGAAATGTTATGCAAACTTTCAATCGGTGTTTAGGTGGAAGTTTAAAGTGACCAAATAGCATTACAATTATGAGTAGTTGTTTTTTTTTCTTTTTCTGATTGCAAAAGTTCACTTTTATTAATGAAATAAAATAGTACATTGTTAATTATACAAAAGATGGGTGTAGAGAATCATACTTTACAATACTAGTAATATTGAATTAGAAATTTTTTTGAGATAAAATATAAATTACATCACAAAAATTGTACCAAAATTAAGGATGTATTTAATAAAAGTATAGTTTAATAAATTAGAGCTATACATCAAGGACCACCAACCATGAAGAATAAGGTAACTAGGTAGCATCATTGAACATGACAACTAAAAGAGGCAAAAGAGGGTGGATATTAGGCTTACCCCTCCAATCATCTATGCTTAAAGGGTCCATCATGTCAGGTACATACTCCCATCTATCATTATGCTACCCTTATTTACTTTTCTAAGATTGTCATGAAGGAGAAATGGCAAGAGCCAAGCATGGAAACTTATCATAGGGAAGAGCACCCCGAATGCTACCACCACTGCTTCCAAAAAAAACAAACATGTCACCACCATGGTGAGGTGAAACATGATAGGAATAGGGAGAGGAGCTCCACCTACTCCTAGAGAGGCGATGACGAAAACCTTGGCCCCAACCCTAAGAAGTAGAATGGTGATAGGGAGGATCTAGAGGCACTTGACTAATAACATTCGCAACACTCACCCAATGGTCCAAAACTGTCTTGAGGTGCTCCATCTCAAAGCAAACCTTCTCCATCCAGACTTGGATTTGAGTAAAAATATTGGGGATAAAAATAACTCTACAAGTCACCGGCAAATATCTTTCCATTGCTTCATTATTAAAAAAACATGTTTTCTATCTTTCCATATATATGAAAAAGGTTAATAGCATGAAAAATATGCCAAATAGTGTTGTATCTTGTGGGGAATATGGTCGAGTCCCCAAGAAGAACCATTTTCCAAGTAAAGAATTATAGAATAAAATGTTGACAGAGATTATGAATCCATTTCCAAGTGGATTGAGCATGGGGGCAAAACCAGAAAAGGTGTTTAAAGGTTTCAACTTGATGACAAGTACGACAAATGATATTTGAAACATGTATATGTTTGAGTTGATCTCCAATTGGTAGGCCCTAGTAGAGAATACACTAGAACAAATGAGATTTTTTGGGATCAATATGAGCTTTCCCAAGATTGGAAAACCTTCACTCATAGACAACATCCATAGACCTTAAATTTTAAAGGTGGTTGAGGGTTTCACTTTGAATATGTTGAGGGGAAAGAAGATGATACCCAACCTAGGGTTTGTACTGGTAGAAAGGAGTAGTAAAGGGCCAATGCCAATCTTTACACCATGGGGATCTCAAAGATACACCAATCTTGTGAAGACAAACATCAATTATGAAGTTCTAAATTTTATAAATAGAATCCATATCCTCATTATTAAACTGGTATTCAATTTTAAGCATATCCAAGAGAAACCTTGCAAAAGATGTCATTGGTAGTCTTGATTTCCTTTTTAAAAAGTCTAAGACTCTTAATCCTTGGAGCCATGATAAAGGGGACATTATGAAAATTAATAATGGGAGACTGCTAGAGAGAATGCAAATTAAGAGAAAGTCCATTTCTTAAACCATTCCTCAACTAGATGAGGTTGGGTTTGAGAAATTCCAAGGCTTTCCATAAACACTTTATCATAATAGTGCCACCAATTTTAACTGGCACAAGAGAAAGAAGAAGACTCTACAAATCAAGTCCCTTCCATGCCTTTCTGTCAAGAGGAATTTCTTAGGTAATGTAATGCTTCAATGAAACCTTCCAAGCTTCATCCCCTTCTAAGCTTATGATGGTCCACTTGACACTTAGGGAAATGCCTTAAAGCTTGATGCCAATGAACTCAAGGTCCTCTACTTCCTTAGGTCCACAATAAATATCCTAGGAGACATTGTAAAAATCCTTATGGCCTTCTGAATTCTCCTGGGGAAAATATCTCAGTAAGGAAAATATCTCAGTAACTCCTCCAATTTAACATATACAGCTTTGGAAGGACCCTAGCAAGAAGAATAATAAACTTAAGTAGCAACCAACACTTTGGAACAAACTTGGAACTTCCTAATTAAATAAAGAGGTTTGGTGATCTAATAGGAAATATTTTTCTCAACCCTATGGAGAACATATGACCAAATCATAGATGGAGAAGCCCAAAAAGTAAAGGGAATGCCAAAAAAAAATTCACACTTGGATAATCCATTTCTATTACATCCCAATTCCTTACCAGGAAAAATTGCTAGATTATCTATAGATATCTATAGTTGACAAATTAGATTTGGCTATTTTTAACTAAGCTATGAGATATATGTTGATATGGGGTAGTAGGATAATGCTTACGTTACATGATCATGATGTTATGGGTTAGCTATAAGTAAATATTTATTTTATGATCATGTTGATTTTCATTTTAACTATACTTATGATAAATGTATATTATGATTGTTATAGTCTAACTACCTATTTTGTTGTGAGGTTGATGTAAGACAATCCATCCCTCAGATAGTGATGGAGGGAGATCATCATTAGAGAGGGTGACATTGATGGAGAGGTCAGAGGTAGATAGAGAAACCGACCAGTACCTTGCACACACCATATAAGTAATTCATGTTAGATACATAATCTGAATGATTAGCATTAACATCTTTCTTATGTTATCTGCATTGAAGTGATTATTTATGTGTGCATGTTAGTCCGTATTTATGCATAGATGATATAATCTTGTGTGTATGTCCTTGAATGTTTGAGGTTTGCCTAAATAGACTAAATTCATGGTATTAGTCTATAAAATTAATCATCAAACCATTTTGGACATGTTAATTTAATTCTTAATATATTAATTATTACCAATAAGTAAATAAGAATAAAATAAAATAAAATTAAATAAATAAAAGTATTGGATAATAAAAATAAGAAAAAAAAACAAAATAAAACAGAAAAGGTTCAAATTTACAGAAAAATAAGAAAGAATTGAATTTAATAAAAAAATAAAATAAAAAGAGAAAAACAAAAAAAAGAAAACTACGCCTATTTATCACTATGGAAACTTTGAGAGGGGCATCATAGTAAATGAAATGGGAAAAATTGGAAAAAGAGAAAAAAATAACATAGCAATGGTGTGGATGGTGTGGCGAGCTAATTGGGAGAGGCGAAGCATGGAAAATTTTGATCTGCTAAATAAATACTCTAAACAATTAAAAACATAATTATGCTTACATAATTAGGTCTGAGTAAAACGTGTCATAATTATGTATGTCATAACTAGTTATACTCAAGTGCGAAATATTATCCAAGATATATCAAGAATGAGATAAAAGAAATATGAATTAGTCAAATTAAAATATTAATTTAAAATTGTTAAAAAGATATATCAAGAATATCCACGCTTAAAGGAAATTACTGGATTTAAATATTAAAATAAAACTGTCGAGTTTATATTGTAAAATCTCTATATTCTATTGAGGTCACTTTATTTTATTGAAGTCACTTTATATTAAAAAATGTCTAAGCACTTGTATCTTATTTTATTGAAGTCCAGTATGTTAGGTGTCATTGGTGGTAGGAGCAATCTGGTGTTTAAAACTATGCATATATACTGAAATCACCCTTGTATTATGAATGGCATCATAACTCCCAACTGTTGAATAACTGGATTGTGACAAGTCATTGCATAACTTTTGTCAGGCCCTTTCTTCTCTTTTAAGTTGCTATAAAGCTTTGTGGAAGCCATTTTAGTTTTCTGAGATTCAATTATATTATACTTTTTATCGATTTGGATGTAATTAACAAAATTAGGACTGTAGTTGTGTTTTGGCATAGCTGTGCATAAAAGAAATTATACCCTATTTAAGCCCACCATATTTTTAGGATAGTCATATCCTCAACCTCACATCTAGATCACCATAGGCAAAACAGACAGTTTGCCTTATTTGGATCATTTAAACTCTAGAGGTGTCGATTTGTTATATGAAAATCAAATTATTAAAGGCTGTAATCAAGGAGTCGATGTGATTATTTGTTTTTACCTGGATGTTATCATTTGGAGGAGTTATTATAGTTTCTCATCATACCTAAAACAAGGCGTCACATAGTTTAAAGACACCATGTTTTTTTGTTTTCTACAGCCAGTTAATGTTACTGGGTCATTGTAGTCAGCCGATTTAGAAACCAAAATATATAGTAATTATTATTGAATCACTGTTATTGACATAGGTGTTGACCTATAAAAAAAATAAGTCTTTAAACACTGCAATTAGCCTTTATGATTGGCAGCATCGTACACTGGTTAATATTGTGAAGATTTTTGAGATGGCATCGCCGTACCTTCCTACACAATAATATAATATTGAGACGCTGAACTGATAAGATACAATTTAAGTTTTTGTTATCAATAGATAATTTGACTATATTGTTATCAATCGATAAGGTATATTGTTATATCATATCAACGATAGTCAAATACACATATTTATGCAAGTCTATGTTTGGTAGATCATTATATTCTGATTTTAGGAGAGTCATTCTTTGATAATTATCTATTGCCAAGTTATATCTATTGCCAAGTGTTTAGTATTATTAATTTAGGGGTTAATTCTAGGATGCTAAAAGTTTAATTACCCTATTATAAGTGAATGGGCATTGCCACACTTTCTTTTTAAATTGAATGTTTTATTAGAAGGTTTGTCAGTTATTGTAATATGAATGTCCCACGAGTTGGAGTAAGAAAAGAATAATGTTATTAAGGTAACTAATTCACAATTTTAAAAGGGCTCCACTTGAGGATTATGGGATTTCAAGTGGTAAATGAAATATAACAATAATACTAGTGGATATATATATAATGGTATGGAAATTTAAATGGAAAAACTAGTTTACTTCATATAGGAATGAATTTTGAACCAAGTTAATTTATGATCCTCAAAATAAGATATTTACTTTAGCAAAATAAATCATGATATAATAATCTCGTGTATATTTGATATCTTTAATATCTAAATGTGGTTAAGTGATATCTCGAGTAATAGTAAATTGATAAGGGTGTTAGGAATAGAGGTCAATGGATTTGATTCTTTTCCAAAATGGTATTACATGTTTGTTTATTATTTTGTGATAACTAAAGTATGCCTATTACATAGCTTGGAGTATGGAACCAATTATACAAATGTAAAACTATATAAGCTACATATTGATAAATATGTAAAAAGAACATAGATATACTTATACATATACTTGAGTGAAAGAGTGTGTTGCTTTAACTATAGTTTCACGGGTGAGTGTAAACTATAGAACTATGTTTAAAAGAGACTTATGTTTTATGTGCATAATAACACCATGAAAGAGGATCTTGATTTTATGTTTTGGTTAATAGGATCATATCCATTTAATATATATTAGAGATTATGACATAACTGGCACTCATGAATCATAGATGTATATTTATAACTTGGCATTGATCTTCATTATCTGGGAATAAGTATGTGATTTGATATCCTTGATTAGAGTTATAAATGACTCAAGGGGATTTTGTTTTAAAGTATAAATGAGCAGTGGTATAGTGTTTGCATATCATTTATGTACTTACATAGGGGTTTTTTTATAATTACTCATATATAGGGATTATTCATATAATTAAAATATATGGTTGAAATAAGTCTAAAGGTGTCTGTGGGTCCAAAAATACAACCATATTAAAATAGTCATTTAAAATACAAAAGGGGATGTCTAAATGAATGTTATAACAGCTTTATAAATTCTTTGTTTCCCTACAAATGATTGAGTAACTGTTTGTTATTTCTTGAGTACTTATGAGAAACACCTGATTATAAGAGTGTTTGATGATATCCAACATATAATAGTACATCATGATGCATGCTTATAGATATGTTGCTTTGAATGTTGTTAAGTAGTTTAGACTTGGGGTATACATGGGTGGTATAATCTCGTTTTAGACTTGGGGTATACATGGGTGGTATAATCCCGTACTTACTTGATTGTTATGTATGTAGATTGTTTGATTCTTGATATCATAAGTCTTAGTTATGTGTTTTATGTAGTTGAGAACCTATGATAGTATGAGATATCATAGGGTATTGTAATATAAATGTATGATATACCCAGATGCAACATACCATAAGTAATTGCTATGCCAAACTCAAATCTACATTGATTTGTTATATGCATGGGTGATAGTTATTAATATGATTAGTGTGTTTTGTGATTGTTGGTAGGACCATGTGTATGTGTGCATATAGCATGGAGAGTCTAACAAATGATTTGGTATTACATTATTATGTTTTATGTGAACTGTCATTTGTTTCATTATATCTAGTTGCTTGAATATAAGCTTATGTTTTCATGTAGTTATGACTACCTTATTATGAGTGTTTGAGGACAATTAGTAGTTATGTATTATAATACTATATTATGACAGTATGGGTTACCATAGGGTGTAGTATATTGGAAACTAATTATGGCAGTAAAAATCTAAAGTTAAATATGTATTTCTTCAGATGGTATAAACTGTAGTTATTATTTCTAGTATGGGATATAATATAATGTAAGATTCATTTATATGTTTAATGAAATAAATATATGTTTTAGTTAATCCTATGTTTAGTTTGTTATATAATGTGTTTGCTAGTAGGATGTAAATTAAATGAATCATGTGGTTGAATTATATTTGACCAATATACATTGTTGATATGGAGTAAGAAGTGAGATAGACTTCACTTGCTTAATAATGTCATAATAATAAATGAAGGTAGTCCAATCAAGTGGTGTGTATGAATTTGATTAATCTAGATCATCATTATTTATTATTTTTAAAAATTTGGGCCAAATTATATTTAGTGATACATTATAATTTCATAAGAATGGTTTATATGTATGTGCGATATCTTGCAATAGATTGAGTTTTCTATGATACACTGAATGTTTAATTTAGATAAAAATCATACAATACACAGGTACTTGATTGTCTCTCTAGATTCTTGCATCATCACTATCTACTCATCCATGAAGGGAGTGTCATTTTATGATGAGACTAGTGTGAGGGATCATTGGTCTATGATTGATGTGAAAAAATGCTCGGATGATGCTCTCCCTCTCTATAACAATACTAGTTATCGAGATGACACTTGAGATTGCCTAAGATACTTGAGTTCAAAAACAATGCTCTAGGCGAGCCATGTATCTTATATGTACATTGTATCATATTTTAGTTATCACTAAATATTATCATGAAGAGTTGTAATTACTTAACACTGTGCTTGACAACAATGGTTGTAGACTTGCATCAAATGTAGTTGAGTTAATGTGATTACTTTCTATATTTTTGTATTAACATGTACTCTCATGATATTAGAGATCAATATTATGTGAGATATTATGCTTGTTGCTATTTGTTAGGAACCCCATGGAAGCACCATTGATTACCATGTATAAGCAACTTAATATGCAGAAATTAACCAAAATGCACAAGTAACTAGAATTCAGAAATAACACAGAATATGAGAGACAATACTCAACTTGTATTAATACTCATCTAGAAAGAAAATACAATAAAGAAGATGCCACTTCTTCTCCACACCTCTCAGAGGCTTCCCACACCTCAAGTGTACATTAATTCTTTCCTCAAATCTCTCTCTCTTACGGTCCCAACACACAACTCAAACACAGAGTTGGTGTTCACCTCCAACTAGTCAGTATCCACTACTGCAAGTACACAAGTGCTCCACGTACTCCACAAGTGCTCCACGCACTCCAAGTACTCAACGTACTCCAAGTAGATCTCCCATGAACTTGCAACAACCTATAACTCAAATGATCTTACTTTGAAAGGAACTACTTTGCCTTCCTCTTTGCTCTCCAACTGAGTACACACCATACTCCAAGTAGATCCTGCCTGATCCTGCTCCCTGTTGTGTTGCTGTCACCTTGATTCTACTGCCACCTGTAGATCAACCTTGTTTTGCACACCTACAAACCTAGACCTTACACACACATACACCTGCAGATCAATGATCTTACTTACCATGCAAATCTCTAAATGTGGCCTTGCACACCCACCGACCAAGATCTTATATACATGAAGAATCCTTCTAATTCTCCAAACCAACACCCACACTTGGCACTATGGCACTAGGAGGAACACACCATGCTCTCTTCACACACAGAAGGAGCTAATATTTGCTCTCTTACTCTCTAGCACACATTACAATACAGCCTATGAGTCTATTATATAGATCTCATACAAACAATTATTAGACACCTAATTAAAATAATTAGATCTACAACTTTAAGTCTAAAATTGGCTCTTAACATGTAAACACTCAGTTCGTTAACTAACTATCTGTGCAACGAGCAGTTCCAGAACCACACAGGCGACCGACGTCAGTCCCTGTCTGCCTAGAGGTGACCAATGCCGACCGATCCCTAACCGACGTCAGTTGCTCTTCCTATCTAATACTGACTGATGTCGATTGGCCTAACCGATGCCGGTGTCTGTGACACTTCAGCAACCTCCTCCAATGTCTACATCAATGAAGCTTTTAGCTCCACAACCTAACAATCTCTCACTTGGAGATAAATAGCTGCACTATACATATACCTGTACCCTATCTAATTTATTTCCTAACTTGTATCCCTCTTCAAGCTCAACCTTGAAGACCAACCACCACACAACCTGTGGTGCACCTCCTGTCATCCAAGTAACCTACCACATCCACATCTACAAACACATGTAGAAAAGAACTTGACCCTGCATAGCATGTCGACCTACTGCTGGTCCCTCTCAAATACCTAAGAATCCACTGAACTGCCCTCTAGTGCTTCTTTCCTGAATCAGCTCCAAACTTACTAACATCATCCACTGCTTGGGCAAACTCAGGGAGTAAACATGTACTCAACCTCATCATGTGATTGGGGACCCTATTCTGTGAACTATCCATCCATAGGTGTGTTACCCTATTCTGCATCCTGCACTACCTTCACACAATCATCCTATGAGAACATCAACATGTGATCTCCCTGTCTCTAGGATTACTCATGCCAAAGAATTTTGCTGCTCCAAATCCTTCATGGTAAACCACTGAACTAATCTTACCCTTAGCTCAACAAAACCCTATATGTACAAACCTGCTAGCAAACCATCCACATACAGTAACAAGATAATGTTACGACCATCATCCACCTGGTAAGACAAACACAATGGTTACACTGACATTGACTAAAGCCCTGCTTTGTCATTCCCTATCAAAACCTGTACCACTGTCCTGCAGCTTCCTCAAGACCATATGACCTGGCCTTCTGTCTCACGTGTCCATTCTCTCTATTCTTTAACCAAGGTATCCATTCGTCTTAGTGCTTTCATATCGGCTGGCAACCCTACCAAATCTTCCATTTGGTCCTGCATCTTGTTCATGCCATGCTCCCACTGTTTCCTGGATCCTTCCTGCTCTGCAGTCAGCAACTAGTATAAAGAAGAGGAACAACAAATTTGAGGCTTACTTACACTTTCAGTCCTCCCCATGGGCGTTTGAGACTCCTTGATAGCTTGCTGTCCATCCAAAATCCATCTCAGTGACCGACCTTGGTCACCACATAGTCTGCATCTGATTGACGTCGATTCCATGAGACTGTCTAGGTCGTTGACGCCGGTTATCCTGCTGATGTTGGTCTCCTCCTGCCTGACACCACTAACTTCTCTGGTCTGCACATGACCGACATCGACACTTGTCTGTTCGACGGTGGTTACCCTTGACAGATGTCGGTATCTATGTATGCTTGTGAGTGATGAATTTTTACCCGCGAGCTTACTTTGAATCAAAACCCTGTCCAAATTGCCTTGCTCAGAGGTATCCAGCCCCATCTGCTGATCTCTGTCTGTCATCTCCTCCAAGAACACCAAGGCTTTCCAGTTCTTAAGTTTATCAAACACATTTGTCTTCTGCTTAAGAACATGCATCTCCTTCTTGCTCATGTGACCAAGCTTACAAAGCCACGTCTTCACAACAGAAGAAGAATCAATAATACAAGAAAGTAGATAAAG
The DNA here is from genome assembly GCA_037957365.1 of Torreya grandis. Lineage (NCBI taxonomy): Eukaryota > Viridiplantae > Streptophyta > Pinopsida > Cupressales > Taxaceae > Torreya > Torreya grandis. Next base: position 2,097,622 of record JARHVA010000983.1, on the reverse strand, counting down.
AGTACCTACTTTCTTACCACATGCTAATTCAAGTGCATCCTTGGTAACATTTCAAGAATCCGCTATGAGAGTTATTGTGCATCTCTCATCACCCAACTTTCCTAAAGAAATTAGCTGCATCTCCAAGACTGGGATTTGCATGACCTCCTTCAACACCCATGTGTTGGCCACCTGCAATTTCAGCTGCACTTCCCCTTTGCCAATACTATGACAAGGCTCACTAACCCCTCTCCTTGGGGCTGCATGGAAAGAGGCAACATAATCTATAGAACAAGATTTTACTTTATCCAAGAAACATCTCAGAGAATCCTGTGCAACAACACCTGCAACATCTGCTTCTTCAGTTCTTTCATGCTGATCTGCTACCAACCAACAATATTTCTTTACCTGCTCTTTCTTTCCATAAGACCGTAATTGACCATTCGTGCTTTTCAATTCCTCCATTCTTAGTGTACTTTCTTCTGTCGTTGCTATACTCCCACTCAATCAGCAACCCCTGAGAGTGACCTGTAATCAAACATAAAACCTGCTCCCTGCAACCTTAGCTCTGATACCAACTGTTAGGAACCCCACGAAAGCACCATTGATTACCATGTACAAGCAACTTAATATGTGGAAATTAACCAGAATGCACAAGTAACTAGAATTCAGAAATAACACAGAATATGAGAGACAATACCCAACTTGTATTAATACTCATTCAGAAAGAAAATACAATAAAGAAGATGCCACTTCTTCTCCACACCTCTCAGAGGCTTCCCACACCTCAAGTGTACAGTAATTCTTTCCTCAAAGCTCTCTCTCTTACGGTCGCAACACATAACTCAAACACAGAGTTGGTGTTCACCTCCAACCAGTCAGTATCCACTACTGCCAGTACACAAGTGCTCCACGTACTCTAAGTACTCAACGTACTCCAAGTAGATCTCCCATAAACTTGCAACAACTTGCAACTCAAATGATCTTACTTTGGAAGGAACTACTTTGCCTTCCTCTTTGATCTCCAACTGAGTACACACCGTACTCCAAATAGATCATGCCTGATCTTGCTTCCTATTGTGTTGCTGTCACTTTGATTCTATTGCCACCTGCAGATCAACCTGGTTCTGCACACCTACAAACCTAGACCTTGCACACATATACACCTGTAGATCAATGATCTTACTTATCATGCAGATCTCTAAATGTGGCCTTGCACACCTGCCGACCAAGATCCTACATACATGAAGAATCCTTCTGACTCTCCAAACCAGCACCCACACTTGGCACTGTGGCACTAGGAGGAACACACCATGCTCTTTTCACACATAGAAGGAGCTAATATTTGCTCTCTTACTCTCTAGCACACATTACAATATAGCCTATGAGTCTATTATATAGATCTCATGCAAACAATAATTAGACACCTAATTACAATAATTAGATCCACAGTTTCAAGTCTAAAATTGGCTCTTAACATGCAAACACTCAGTTCATTAACTAACTTTCCATGCAATGAGCAATTTTGAAACCACACAGGCGACCAACGTTGGTCCCTGTCTGCCTGGAGGTGACTGCACTAGCTGATCCCTGACCGACGTTAGTTGCTCTTCCTATCTAATACTGATCGACATTGGTTGGCCTGACCGACGCTGGTGTCTGTGACACTTCAACAACCTTCTCCAATGTCTGCATCAGTGAAGCTTTTAGCTCCACAACCTAACACTATTATCACATCTTATGTATTTTTTATGGTCTCTTTAGATTCTTGTGGTGTAATATATATTTGCTATATGTGTTTAAAAAAATAACTTTTTTCTTGGTCTAACTTAGTGGGGTTGCTACATGTGGTATCATAGTTGTGGCTTAAACTCTAGGACATGATGAGTCCATTAGCATTTTTGTGTCTTTCTATTCACTAGTGTGAACTTAGTGACATGGCGTATTGCACTAGTATTTTTGTTTTATGGTACCTCGGTTCAGAATCATGTTACACCATGATTGGAATTTTTAGACATTCATAAATGTGTGTGGTACAGTGAGTGTGCATCCTTAGGAGCATTTTTACCCTCTTATATTTGATATATGGATAGATTATAAAGTGTTTTAATGGTGATGATTATATATGAGGTCTGGGTAGGTGAGCATGTAACATAGTTCATGAGTTATGAACAAAATATTTATACCATAGTTGATCACTTAGATCAATCACCTCGAGTATGATTACATCCTTTTTGGTAATCAAGTTATATTTGCCACTTGTATTTTATGTTGTAATTGTTTATTAAGCATAGGATGCTTGTCACTTAAATTTATGTGCTTAGTTTTTGTGACTTATGGTACTACCACTAGTGCGGTGGAAAATTTATTATAGTAGAGTGTTGTTGTCTTGGGTTGAGAATTCCTTTTTTTTAAGAGATTTTTTTTTGGTTTGACACCCTCGTAGTTAGCTTAAAGGAGAGTTTTTATTATCTCATTCTCATTTGACATATTTATAAGCCCTAAGAGGATTCTTATTTTTTTCATAATTTTGTTTTGATCATTTTTCTTGGATGTTTTTTGATAAATGTCATCTACTTATTGTTGAGAGAGAAGTAGTAGGAATTTTTGAGATGTTAGTTCTCATTTTTTCACTTGAAACTTTTTAAAGTCAGTAATTTATCAAACTTGTCATTTTAGACCATGTGGTGTGGTAGAACCTAAATATATACTAATTCTAGATAAAGAATTAAAATTTGATTATAATTAATATGAATTATATACCCTTGATTAGATTGATATTGCTCTCTTTTTACCTAAAACATGTTGTTTTGAAGAATTATTTTATACCTTTCACTGGAAGCGAGTAGGGCATAGGATGTGTAGGACATCTTGTCAATCTAGGAGTTAAGATAAACTTTTAATTTCTTGCATTCTAGCTAAAAAAGTAGGGAGATATTGTCTCACTTGTTCCTTTATAAGGTTGTAAGGACAAAGTGATCCTTGACCTTAGTACATTATGTTAATAACATTATTTTCTATTAACTATGAATATAACACTATAAGTTAAGCTCAGAAGGATGATACTAATTTTTTTGGTCAGTGGAAACTTAATACATTATGGATTGATTGTATGATATTTCTCTTGTATGTATGTTGATACATCTAGAATTATTTAACTCATTATTATTTTCTATGATATGCTAGCATAGAATTGGGTAGCATTAAACATTATGCACTTTTTGGAGATCATTAGGTCATAGAGACATAAGGGAAGAGTGGTGACTTAAGAACGTGAGTTATAAGTGATAAGATGGTACTCTACTTAGACTCACATTGACTTGGTTGTTAGTGAGTTAGATCTAATAGATGAAGTTGTTGAATTTGAGATTTGATAGATGGACTTATCAAATTGAGTCATATGACCATATGCATGTATATTGTGGATGAGAATTCTATGATTTTATATACATTGGAAATGTAATATTTCTATTTTCTATTCATCATCATACTTGTCAAGGGTTCTATAGAGTAGTGACAATATTGGCATGTTATTCTTATTAGGAGCTACATAAAGTAGTGATAATATTAATTTGTACACATTATTCTTGTCAAAATTCCTAATTACTTTCTCTAGATAGAGAATAACACTCTCTAGATTAGAGAGATGTGTATAGGGGATGGAATATTTTGTGGAACTCTCTCTAGTCATTTTTTTTGGCTTATATGATGATCTTATGTGCTCTTGGGAAGTCAGTGAAACTTTCACTGAGATATGTATATAGATTTTTCTTATTAGTTCTAGACCTTGGAGTGGTCATGATAAGAACATTCAAAGTGACACTTGTAAAACCTTATTTTCATAGTAGTGAGATGTCATAGAGTAGGGTATTATGGAATCAAAATACTCTGGGAATAGTGCAATTTGAATGAACTACGATGAGTTATATAGGTAATTTCTCATTTATTGTTTAATTTAGTATTATATAGCATGTTTTTGTCATTCTAAAATATGTTTTTAACTTAGAACTTATGATTGAATAAGAATCATTGGGGATGATGACTAGTTTTAGGGGGGAAGGATGTTACATCCTGATTTTTCACCAGGTAAACTTGTAAGATTATCTATGGATATCTATAGTTGACAAATTATATTTGGCTATTTTTAACTAATCTATGAAATATATGATAATATGGGGTAGTAAGATAAGGCTTAGGTTACATAATCACACTACTATAGGTTAGCTATAAGTAAATATTTACTTTATGATCATGTTGATTTATCATTTTAACTATACTTATGATGAATGTATATTATGACTATTATAATCTAACTACTTATTTTGCTATTAGGTTGATGGAATATAATCCATCTCTCTAAGTGTGATGGAGGGAAATCATAATGAAAGTAGATCCTATTTAATCCCAACATATTTATGGTGTTTCCATATCCTCAGCCTCACATCTAGATCGCTATAGGCAAAATGAATAGTTTTCCTTATTTGGATGGCTTAAACTACAAAGCTGTCGACCTGTTATATAAAAATAAAATTATCAAAGGTTGTAATCAAGGATTCAATGTGTATTATTTATTTCTACCTGGATGTTATCATTTGGAGACGTTGTTATAGTTTCCTAACATACCTAAAACAAGGTGTCACATAGTTTGAAGACACTATGTTGTTTTGTTTTCTACATTCAGTTAATGTTATTGGGTCACTATAGTTAGCAGATTTAGAAACTAAAATATATAATAATTATTATTGAGTCACTATTATTGACATAAGCATTGAACTATAACAAAAATCAATCTTTAAACACTGAAATTATCCTTTATGATTGGCATCACCGTACATTGGTTAGTATTGTGAAGATTTTTGAGATGGCATCACCATACCTTCCTACACAATAATATAGCATTGAGATACTGAACCGATAAGATATAATTTAAGTTTCTATTATCAATAGATATTTTGATTATATTGTTATCAATCGATAAGGTATATTGTTATATCATATCAAGGATAGTCAAATACACATATTTATGTAAGTCTATGTTTGGTAGATCATTATATTATGATTATAGGAGAGTCATCATTTGATAAGTATTTATTGCCAAGTTATATCTATTTCCAAGTGTTTAGTATTATTAATTCAAGGGTTAATTGTGGGATGCTAAAATTTTAATTACCTTGTTATAAGTTGGGCATCACCACACTTTATTTTTAAATTGAATGTTTTATTAGAAGGTTTGTCGGTTGTTGTAATATGAATGTCCCATGAGTTGGAGTAAGAAAAGAATAATGTTATTAAGGTAACTAATCTATAATTTTAAAAGGGATCCGCTTGAGTATTATGGGATTTCAAGTGGTAAATGAAATATAAAACTAATACTAGCGAGTATTGTTTTAGTTACATATATGGGACTATATATATTTATACAACATGAAAATTTAGATGGAAAAATTAATTTAGCTCATCTGGGAATGAATTTTGAACCAAGCTAAATTTATGATCCTTAAAATAAGATATTTACTTTAGCAAAATAAACCATGATATAATAATCTCATGTATATTTGATATCATTGATAGCTAAATGTGGTTAAGTGATATTTTGGGTAATAGTAAACTAATAAGAGGTTAGCAATAGAGGTCAATGGATTTGATTTTTTTCCAAAATGGTATTACATGGTCATTTGATATTTTTTGATAACTATGGTATGCCTATTCTGTATCTTGAAGTATGGAACCCATTATACAAATGCAAATATATATAAGCTATGTATTGATAAATATGCAAAAAGAACATAGATATACTCATACTCAAGTGAAAGAGTGTGTTGCTTTAACTATAGTTCCACGGGTGAGTGTAAACTATAAAACTATGTTTAAAAAAGACTTATGTTTTATGTGCATAATAACACCATGGAAGAGGATCTTGATTTTATGTTTTGGTTAATAGGATCATATCTATTTAGTATATATTAGAGATTATGAGATAATTGACACTCATGAATTGTAGATGTATATTTATAACTTGACATGGATGTTCATTATCTAGGATTAAGTATGTGATTTAATATCCCCAGTTAGAGTTATAAATGCCTTAGGGGGCTCTTGTTTTAAAGTATAAATGAGCAGTGATATAGTGTTTGCATATCATTTGTGTACTTATATATGGTGTTTGTATAATTACTCATAGATAGGGGTTATTCATATAATTAAATATATGGTTGAAATAAGTCTTAAGGTGTCCATGGGACTGAAAATACAACCATATTAAAGTAGTCTTTTGAAAAATAAAAAGAGATCTGTACATAAATATTATAATGGGTTTATAAATTCTCTATTTCCCTACAAATGATTGAGTGACTATTAGTTATTTATTGATTACTTGTGAACAACACATGATTTTGAGAGTGTTTGATTATATCCAACATATAATAATATATCATGATGTGTACTTATAGATGTGTTGCTCTGAATGATGGTAAGAAATTTAGACTTAAGTTATACCCAGGGTGTATAATTCCATATTTACTTGATTGTTGTTATGTATGTAGATCGTTTGATTCTTGATATCGTAAGTCTAAGTTATGTGTTTTGTGTAGTTGGGAAAATATGATAGTATGGGATATCATAGTATACTATAATATAAATGTATGTTATACCCAGATGGTACATAACATAATTTTTATGCCATACTCATATCTACATTTTTTTATTATATGTAAGGGTGATGGTTATTACTATGATTATTCTCTTTGTGACTATTGGCAGGACTATGTGTATGCATGCATACAATGTGGAGAGTTTAATAAATGATGTGGTATTACATTATTATGTTTCATGTGAACTATTATTTGTTTCGTTATATCTAGTTGCTTGAATATAATCTTGTTTTTCCATGTAGTTATGACTACCTTATTATGAATGGTTGAGAAAAAATAGTAGTTATGTCTTAGAATACTAGACTATGGTGATATGGATTACCATAGGGTGTAGTATGTTGGAAACTAATTGTGGTAGTAAAAATCTATGGTTAAATATGTATCTACCTAGATGATATAAACTATATTCATTATTTTTAGTATGGGATAGAGAATAATGTAAGATTCATTCATACATTTGTAGGAATAAATGTATGTTTTAGTTATTCCTATGTTTAGATTTTTATATAATATGTTTTCTAGTAGGATGTAGATTAAATGAATATTTTATTTGAATTATATTTGAATAATATGTATTGATAATATGGAGTAAGAAGTGAGTTGGACTTCATTAGCTTACTAGTGTCATATTGACAGATGAAGGTAGTCCAATCAAGTGGTGTGTATGAATTTGATTGATCTATATTATTATTATTATTATTATTATTATTATTATTATTATTATTATTATTATTAAAAATTTGGGTCAAAGTGTGTTTAGTGAGACATTATCATTTTATGAGTATGGTTTATATGTATGTGTGATATCTAGTAATAGATTGAGTTTTCTATGATACACTGCATATTTAGTTTAGATAGATATCATACAACACATGGGTACTTGTTTGTCTCTCTAGATTCCCACATCATCACTATCTACTCATCCATAAAGAGAGGGCCATTTCATGATGTGATGAGTGTGGGGGATCATTGGTCCATGGTTAGCATAGAAAAGCCATTGAATGATGCTCTCTCTCTCCACAACAATACTACTTATCGAGATGACACTTGAGATTGCCATAGATACTTGAGTTTGAGAATTATGCTTTGGGGGAGCCATGTATCTTATATGTACACTGTATTATACTTATCATTTAATATTATCATAAAGAGTGGTAATTACTTAATACTATGCTTGACAGTGGTGGATGTAGACTTGTATCAAATGTAGCTAAGTTAATGTGATTACTTTCTATATTTTTGTATTGATGTGTACTCTCATGATATTAGAGATAAATATTATGTGAGGTATTATGCTTGTTGATATTATTTCATCTTGTGTATTTTTATGGTCTCTTTAGATTCTCGTGGTGTTCACATTTTTCTTGGTCTAACCTAGTGGGGTTTTTACAATTTTCATTGATATCCTTCCCAGTAATGAGGTTTAGTAGAGAGAGACTGTCTTTAGCATTAATTATTTCTCAATTGAATAGAGTAATCATACACAAGGAAAAAAATGTCAAGGTATTCCATGGCATTCTTGACTAAATCTTATTCTTCTAAAAGTGTAATAAATTAATCATCTAAAAAATTACCATTGATGAGATATTGAAAAAAATATAGGAAATAAATGGATTTCATCAAACCTATTGAAGATTAATTTTTCAGAAGGTGATGTAGAGCTTGCATAAGTTTCCTTCTATAGTCCTTGAACAAAGGATCACTTCTCTAGGTTAAAGAGCTCATTCACCATGAAAGTGCAAGTTTAAAAGATTGATATAAGATTTTAATATCTTTATCTAGATTAAAATATTCTCTAATAACCCTCTATACCTATTTTAAAACTATCTCAAACACTTATCTTCAACTCATGCAACTTTGCCAAAATAACTCTCCATCTTTATAGCTCGGTCTGAATGAAAATAGGTTAGTATAGAAAAAATAATAACAATTATGAATTTACAATATGATATTAACCTTTTTATTTTTTAAATAAACTTTTTGGTCAATTTTCAAGACCTAACTCACTTCCTAAGTCCACTTTTCATCTTAGAACCTTCCAAACTAGGCCTCTTTTAGCCCTTTTCCAAGACCTCTTACTATAAATCCATACTTTAGGTAATGTACAATAATGAAACTATGTGAATCAGTTATATAATGACAAAATACATTATAATACAAGTTTTTGTCAAATTTTTAGGGTTACTTTTCCTAGAATGAGTAAAACCTTAGTTGACAGGGTTTTTAGTCAGTAAGTAGACTAAGAGTGGTCAAAATTGCATAAAATGAAGAAAAAAAGTTTAAAATCAAAAAAATAGTTGTAATGGGTCTATATGTATGTCGTGCACATTTTTAATTCTTTGAGAAATCCATTTTGAGACACAATGCATTTACAAACTCAAGATCTCAGACTTTCTTGATTGTATCTTATAACAAAATTTAGGGTAAGCACAGGTTTTACCAATATTTTCAACTCTATAATTATTTATATCCTATTATTAGGTTATCACACATAAATATACATATATAAACCCTTCTTGAACACAATCTAGATCCAAAACAAGTTTCAAAGACAATATTCTCAATCTATAGGTTTCTGCATGATAGACAATGTTATTAATGAATAGGGCTTATCACAAAAAGAAAACAAAATCAAACATATGTAAGATATGAATTGATAAATTTAACTCTTAATAAACCATGAGCATCTCAATTTAAACCATTCATAAAACTTATTACCAAAAAGGATCATAAGCTCTTTCAAATGCATGAACATGACTATAAAAGCCCTTACCTTGTTTCAAGTCTGGTTATCTTAGAAAAGTAACCTTTCCAATTAAATTTTGGGTTTCCTATCTCACATAGGAGAATTTAATTTATTATTAAACTTTTTTAATAATCTAACAACCAATCACTTACCACATTGAAGATTCAAACAAACATAATTGCTAAAACTCAATCATGCCATGCCAAGAAACTCAAAATTTTCAACATCCCAATATTATTATTCACCAAATTTAATTGATTTCATGTAAATTATATGATAATTCAAATGTAATAAAAAATATAAAATCCAAAACTAACTTTTCCACCTTCTACTAAGATACATAACTGATTCTTGGAGGTTTCCCACATGGAAGTGTTTGAAAATTACATTGCATTTTTCATGTTTCAAACTAGGAATACTATATGACCATGTCTATAGACAAAATAATATTTTTATGACCTTTAAATAAATTAAGACACATTTTATACCTATTTAACTTCTTTTTACACCTTTACACCTTTAAACAGTGCATAGAAATCCTTTTACAAGGCTTAAAAATTCAAATTTTCAAATGTGGCAGTTTTGGAGGGAAACTCCATAATTCAAATTTTATGATACTTGTACTAAACTAGATCACTCCTATTAATTAATTAGGACATAATAAACCTAAATAACACATAAAAGATAAATTCAAGCCAAAAATTAGTCCATTTTGGGATCCACAAGGATGCCCCTGCATCATACTACTAAGCTGAAGAAATTTTGCCATAGGAATCATCTTCATCTATGCTTCTTTTTATTTTATTTGTACCTCTTTATGGAAGGTTTTTGCTTATACTTGACTCTCATATAAGTGAACATGTTCTTGGGCCCTATAGCTAGGCCTCTTTTGGTTCTTCTTCTACGTTGATGTACTTGCACATGCAACAAACATGTTAAGGAAAACACTATTGTTATCTTCTATTGCTTGCTTTGGATGTGCATACCATGGTTACTATTTTGAAAATTGATCCATTACAACATTAATTACATAAGTAACTACTAATGTATATGTATATTATTCATCCTTTACCCATTCTCCTTGTTTTTTACACTTTACCTCATGCATATCATCTATTTCGTCCTTGTATGCCCTTTTTTTGCCTAAATGCTTGGTTTGTTGCTGCATACCATCTTCATAACTTACCTTAACCTCCTCTTTACACAAAGTATTTCATTTTCTCATCCAAATTCTCATGATATTTATGTATCACTCTCATGCTTTTACCTTCACTTGGCTATCCTTATTGGACCTACTATACAGTTCCATCTTTTTTTCAACTCTTTCCTTTTTAAAACTTTCTTTCATACATTGAAACTTGCCTATCATGCATTCTATGAGTTCAAAAATAGAAATATTTTCCAAATTCTAAAACAAATTTTCAAAAAAATCATTTGCAAACTTACTTGAAAAAGTGTTACTTGGCATAGATTCACATTCATCAAATTGGGCTACCTCAATCTTCTTGGGCTACTCATCCATCTTCACTTCTTCATCTTGCTACTACACCAACTCTTTGTGACCTGTAACCAATACCTTAAAAAAGAAACCTAAAAATTTATCATCATACTTCAAAGGAAATAATGTATACTTGACTCCCTTATGCCCCAAATAATAGGTGTTTTTCACCCCATCATGACTAGTTGACTTGTCAAACTGCCAAGGCCTACCTAGTAGTACATGATAAACACTCATGGTGATGTCATTACACATGAATTGATCCCTATATGTTCCAATATGAAAATATACTAAGCATTGTTAATTAATAAGTACACTATATCCTTTTTGAAGCCAAGAAACTTTATAAGGTGCAAGATGAGGCAATATTTTGAGACCAAGTTTACTTACCATCTCATTGGAAACTAAATTGTCTATGCTTCTTAAGTCTATAATTATTTTTCAACATTTACCATGGGACTTACATGTTGTCCTAAAGAGTTTTCTCCATTATGTAGGTTCTTTCTCCTTTAGTGGCTTTAGCAATGTCCTTATCAAGAGTGACTCTCCTTCTTTAGGTGATACTATATGTGAATATGATCCAACACTCTCTTCCTCTATATGATGCACCACTTGATTTGTGCTCTCATTCCTATAATTTTTTTCTTGTTTCTCCTTTGTACACTCCCAATAATTATGACCTATAAACTTGTTGCATTTGAAACATTTTCCTATTAAACCACTAGTCCCTATTCATCTATCATCTCCACCTCTATAATATGGCCTCCTACCTCTATAAACATCTCTTGGTTGTGATTCATTCCTTTGTCCACTACTTTCACCTTCCTCATGTACATGTTTTTTGTCATACTCTCATCTTCCTCTCACTTGTTTCACTCTTCCTATTGATTTCTACGTATGCCTTCTTTCTAGATTTTATTGAGATTTCAAGGATGGTCAGTATTCTTATTCAACTATTTTCAAGGTCAATATATTTATCTCATCTTGTATGGAGAACTTGAGACCATTCAGGTACTTTGCTACCTTCTCATCGTCCTCTTCCAAGGTCCTGTTCTGATTGTTAACCTATGAAATTATTTAATAAATTCCTTCACTAAATGCTTCTTTTGTCTAATATTTTTAAACCTCCTAAACAAATGTGTGTGGTAATCCTTAGGCATGAAGTTTTCCTTCATCTTCATCACCATCCTATCCCATGACTAGATTTTGGTTTTGCCTCTTCTCTTTCTCTCTTCCTGGATTCCATCCCATCATAAAGAATCATGTACTCTCAATATTATTAATAAAAAATTCACTTTATTGGTGTCATCAACCTCCTCATACTCAAAATACTTAACCATGGGTTCTATCTAATCCACATTAAGATTGCCTTCATACATTGGCACATCTAGCTTTGATTTTGAACCCATCTTCATCATGGCTTTGATAAATCTTTCCTCCATTATATATTCTCTTTCTTCCTCCCCTTCTAATTTATGATCTTCCTCTTCTCTATCACTATCATCATCAAATATGACTCTTCTTATTTGAGTTGTCTCCATGGCTGCCATTCTAACCTATATATTCCTCATTTCAATGACCAAATTGACCACATTCTATTGCATTATTTGAGATATTATAGGTTGAATATATATTTATGACATTTTATCCTCTTACTCTTGTCCTCTGACCATCCTTAGGATTTAATACTAAATGATGCAAAGCTTGCACACGTTTATTTTTATAGTCCTTGAACAAAGGATCACTTCTCTAAGTTCAAGAACTCATTCACCATGCAAGTACAATTTTACATGACTGATATAAGATTTAAAGATCTTTATATAGATTAAAATTGTCTCTAATAACCCTCTATACCTCTTTTGAAACTATCTCAAACACTTATCTTCAACTCATGCAACTCTACCAAAGCAATTCTCCATCTTTGTATCACTGTGTAATTGTAAATAGGTTAGTATAGAAAAATTACTACCAATTATGACTTGAAAATATGATATTCACCTTTATATTATTGAAATAAACTTGTGGATTAATTTTCAAGACCTAACTCACTTCTTCAGTCCACTTTCCTTCTTAGAACCTTCCAAATTAGGCCTCTTTTAGCCCTTTTCCAAGACCTCTTACTATAAATCTATATTATAGGAATTATACGGTCATGAAACTATGTGAATCAGTTATATAATTAAAAAATAAATTATAAAACAATTTTTTGGAAAATTTTTAGGGTTACTTTTCTTAGAATGAGCAAAACCCTAGTTGGTAGGGTTTCTAGTCACTAAATAGGCCGACAGTGGTCAAAATTGCATAAAAGGGACCATAAAAATTTTAAAATCAAAAAAATAGCTGGAATTGGTTTTTATGTAGGTCATGAACCTTTTCCCTTCTTTTAGAAAGTCATTTTGAGACACAATGCATTTACAAACTCAAGATCTCAGACTTTCTTGATTGTATCTTATAACAAAATTTAGGGTAAGCACATGGTTTTACCAATATTTTCAAATACAGAAGTATTTATATCCTATGATTAGGTTATACAAAATAAATAGACATATCCAAACCATTATTCAACATCATCTAGATCCAAAACAATTTTCAAAGATAATATTCTCAATCTACAGGCTTTTACATGATAGACAATGTTATCAATGAACAAGGTTTATCACAACAAGGAAACAAAATCAAACATCTATCAGATATGAATTGATTAAAGTTAACTCTTAATAAACCATGAGAATATCAATTTAAAACATTCAAAAAACTTAGTACCAAAAAGGATCATAAATTCTTTCAACTGCATGAATAAGACTATAAAAGCTCTTACCCTATTTTAGGGATGGTTATCTCAGTAAAGTAACCTTTCCAATTCAATTTGGGTTTTCCTGTCTCACACAAGAGAATGTAATTGATTCTTAAAAATTTCAATAATCTAAAAACCAATCACTTACCACATTTCATATTCAAACAAACAAAATTGCTAAAACTCAGTCATGCCATGTCAAGAAACTCATAATTTTCAACATCACAATATTCTCATTCACCAAATTTCATTACTTTCATGTCCATTATATGATCCTTTAAATGTAATAAAAAATAAAAAATAAAAAACTAACTTCACCACCTTCTACCAAGATACATAACTGAATCTTGGAGGTTTCCCACATGGAAGTGTTTGAAAATTACATTGCATTTTTCATGTTTCCCACTAGGAATACTCGATGACCATGCATATAGATAAACGAACATGTTTATGACCTTTACATAGCCTTAAGACATCTTGGACACCTATTTAACTTGTTATTACACCTTTCTACCTTTAAAAAATGCATATAAATCGTTTCACAAGGCTCAAAAATTCAAAATTTTAAATGTGGTAGTTTTGGAGGGAAACTCCATAATTCAAATTTGATGCCACTTGTACTAGACTAGATCACTCCTATGACTTCATTAGGACCTAATACACATATAAAACACCTAAAAGACAAATTCATGACAAAAATGAGGCCATTTTTGGATCCACAAGGATTTTCATGCATCAGTAGGTATTTGAACCCTTCTATAAGAAGCACATAGAGAGGGAGTCAAGGGGAAACCTTTCCTAATATATCTATTCAGTCCAAACTTGTGAGATTGTACTCCATTAATGGTAATATAAGTTATAACATTTTTAAACAACATATTAACAATGTGGACCAACCAAGGCACACATCCAAGAGCTTGAAGCACGGAAATGATGAAGGCACACTCAATCATGTCATAAACTTTCTCAAAATCAATATTTAAAAACATGGCTTTTTTACCAATGTCTTTGGCCCATTCTGTACCATCTTAAACAAAAATAAAATTCTCTAGAATATACCTATGTTGTATAAACCTTATTTTTTCACTTTTAACAATGAGGGGAAGAATATATCTCAGTATGTGGGCAAGAGATGTAGCGATGATTTTATATGAGACATTAAAAAGAGTGATAGGCCTCCAATTGGTAATAAGCTTAAGATATTTAGATTATGGAATGAAGTTGATATTACCTTGATTGATGAGGTCTCATAGAGAGTTGAATATAAATGCTTCAGAATATACTTTATGAAGATATGGTCCAACATTGTCCCATAGGACATGATAAAATTCAGAGGCGAAACCATCAATGTCAGGGGATTTGTCAAAGGCCATCTATGTGATTGCTTCCTTGAGATATTTTAGGATAAGGGGTATATCATAGACAACTCTTTGTGATTTATAAAGATTTTAGGGGATAAATTGAAGGTATTATAGGAGATATATTTCATGATTTGGGGAAGAGGGATGGGCAAAAAAATATCCATGATAATGGTGCATAAAATCTTGTAGGATGTTCAAGAGCTTGGTAAACCTAGCGTTGGCATCTTTAATGGCTTTGACTCTTTATTTAGCTTATCTAGAGGAGATAAGAGCAAATAATTATTTATAAACTCTATCACCAACTTTTAAATGATGCATTTTAGCTTTAAGTTGGGATCCCCTATCTTTTGATGTTTCCTCAATTTTGAGTTGGTGTCTCCAATGAGTAGCTTGAGATTGCAAATGAACATCAAACGGACAATTTTTAAGTTCTTGTCAAATCATATGGAATTCATGGTATGATGTTCCATGAACATGATATCTAAATATATATACTTTCTTACCATACATTTAAAAAAATGTGGTAGTCTGATTAATGGAATCAACACACCAATCAACACAACCTATGTTTCTTACGGGTTTGGATACTAAAATACAAATCTCTTTAATATGGCCTAGAGTTATCTCATGCCTAAGATGAGTAGTATTAAGATAGAACTAGGTCTTAGTTGATCTAGTTTGAGGGGAGTTCTAATCAATACAAAAGTGAGTACATTTATGGTATGAAATAATGACATAGTCAATGATAAACATTGGTCAAGTGGTGGAACTAAATAAGGAGAAGAAGTCATGCTCTATGAGAAAAGCATGATCTAGTGTTTTAAACACCCTATCTTGACTTTTTTTGAAATTTGGCTAAGTAGACTGAGATGAAGTATAATATTTCATTTAGTGGTGATTGAGATCTTAGAGACCAAATTTATTATGCATGTAAAACCACAATTATTGCTCCCTATCATAACCATGCATAAAAACGTGATCTTATCTATCTATGTTGGATTCCACCATGTTAAAGTCACCACATAGAATCCATTGAGCTTCTAGAAGTGTATCTACCAACCATATCCAAAGTATAGATATATCAAGAAAAATATTTGAATTATTAAGTTGGCCAGAACAAAACATCAACCATCACAATTAAAAAAGTCCACACCACCTAATGGGTAGGGTCAGACCCCCAAGAAATAATATTGTGTGAAAGTTCTAGTGCTAACAATGTGATGAATCCTCCATGACCAGACTCATGATTAGACACTTGATAGAGTTTTCCTAAATAAATCTTGTGAGTGGTAGACCAAGAATAAAACTAGAAATTTTGACCTTTTGTAAACACAATAATTTCATATTTGGAAAGTTATAAAAATTGTCCATGATCATGTACTTACATGTCAGTTCATTGAGGTTGCATATGTCCCAAGAGTAATTTATCACAGGGAAACATCAAGGTTCATGTTATTTCCCTTTACGAGATATTTGAATGTTGTAAAATTGTTAGCAAAGGTAAGATTTTTTTAATTTTCATGCAAAATGTCACTCATTTTGAAGGGATACCATTTTTATTGAAGATATTCTCAATATTCCAAAGTAGAGGGATTGTGGGAACAACTAGGCACATAGTTGTGATAAAACAACACCACATTATCCTCTATGTCTGTGAATATCACCCCAAAAAATAGTTGTGATGATTGGGTAATGAAAACCATAGGCTATGAGGGAATAATGGTGGCTAATTTCTACAACATGATAGAGAGTCATAGTGGTGCTTTGGAGGTGGAGGGACTAGCGTGTATTAAGAAAATCTATAAATCAAATAAGCTAAGAAATCAAATGAAATTTTAATATAAGCTAACTCAACCTATGATACAACTATAAATGAAATAAAAATAAATAAATTATATCTTAGCACAAAAAAAAGATTCCTCCATTGTAATGTGAATTTGATTTGCTCTCTTTGAATTGCAGTAGGGCAAATGGGCAACGTTGTGGTATGCAATCTCTTATAATCTCAACGTGATAAACCTGTAATGAAGAATATTTTTGAAATATGCTAGTAGGATAAATTTGGATTGAATAAGCTTAGCTAAATTAGAGGAAAAACTTCCAATTTATAGAATTTATAAATGGATGTGAACCAACCATCTTGAGATGAAGATCAAGCGCTAAGAATAAAATGTACTTTTTAATTCATAATGAGAATTTTGAATTGAAAATTAGAGTGAAGAACATGTGGGACTCACAAATGAATATAAAATTTATTTGGGATGATGATATGATATAAAATTAGTAAGTGGATGTGAGGTGGATTATTAAATTGGATCATGTAAGATAAAGAGAACAAAGGTGGATTATTAAATCATATCATGGAAGACAATGTGAATAAAGATGGATTATTAAATTGGATCATGGAGGACAATGAGAATAAAGGTATATTATTAAATTGGATTATAGAAGACAATATAATTATTAATTGGAATAGTGGATAAAAGAATTATTAAATTAGATCATGGAAGACAATGAGAATAAAGATGGATTATCAAATCAGAATGGTGGAGGACAGGTGGAGCCTTAGGGCATGTGAGGATAATTTTGAATTTTTAGATTTATTCAAATTATGAATTTCTAAAATCCATGGAATTTTTAATTAGAGAAAGATTAGTTAATTAACTTTGGATTAATTTAAGGATAATAAAACAATAAATAGTGATTAGGGAAAATTAAGGATGATTAGAGATGATTAGGTATAGTTCATATTATTTTCACTTATTTTTTTTTCTTTATTTTTTATCATTTATTAAGTCAAGATTCTTTTGTGTATTACACTATAGTGTGATTATGATTTTTCCATATCGTGATGCACTCTATTTTTTACAATTACAATCTTTTCAATCCTTATGCATCAAACATAGATATTCATCATGATTATTTCATATCATTGGTGATTATTGTTTTATGCTAAATTAAAACTTAGGTTGTGTTACCTTTTGAGTTTCCCTTATTCAATTTTTTATGAAATTTCCTTAAGCAAGAGTTGACTTATCATTTTCCCCTTATTGGTCATATCTTTGTTTATTAAGTCAACTCTTTATTTTTAAAGCTCACCCACTTATTGTATTTTGTGTGTGAAATTGATAAAGAATTGAACCTTTGCACTTGAACCATTTTCAAAAGGTTCAACAGCTCAATGGTTCAAAAGGTTCAATGGTTTAATGTTTCTTAAAGTGAATTGTTTGTCCATTTGTGTATTTCAATTATGTCTTTGAACCGTCCGATTGAACTTGAACCTTTTTTTGGAGTTTAATAGTTCAATGGTTCAATGGTTCATTGTTTCAAAGTTCAAACTTTCTTGAAAAGTCATGTGACTATTCGTCGGTCTATGTAGTTCATCTCGTATCTTTGAAACTTTGGGTTGAACCACATTCTAAAATTTTAATGGTTCAATGGTTCAAGGGTTCAGTGACTATACTCTCATCTCACCCCGAAGCTTTCTCTAAGTCAAATTTAGCGAGAGATTTAGAAGATAATATATCTGAATCTCATTATGAAGCAAAATTTTTTAACTTTTTGCAAGGTTATGAATAATCATTATTCATCAAGGTCACGCATGAAAAATACTTGCCATTAATGCATATGTCAAAGTTTATGTCTTATCAAGTATTTTTAGCATGTATTGTTTTAGTTAATAATTATTTGACCTAGTTAATGTCTATATCAAGAGAGAACAAGCCAAATTTAGCAAAAAAACATACTAGGTAATGCAAACGGGGAACAATGTAGAGGTATAATATTTTTGTTGCCCAATTTTACCGTTATTTCAGATACATTGAAGGTGAGTTCTATTCTTCCTATAATCTATTTCTATTTCTTAATTGGAAAGAAAAATCCTTTTGAATTTCTAACATTATTTAAGAAATTTGAAGCATTATTTTTCATTATATCCTCTAATCTATAGCTATTAAGTTAGCTTGTCTTGGTTATGAGCATGGTTCCAGTCTCATCTATTCTCTTGCTGAATTTGGGGACACCTCTCTAGTTTAATATGACTTAGAAGATTTTAGGGAGAGGGTAAAAAATCCTGTACTAAATCCTATGATGAAGAAGATAGTAGAAAGTGGTTTGATCAAAGCTATGGCCTTTTATATGGTTGTATAGTGCACTAAATTAGTTCTAGAGTGCATGAATAGATATGAACCCTAAAATAGGTGCATCAGAATTGCAGATGGTAATGTTTTACTTCATATCAATAGACAAAATTTAATGTCTATGATGAGAATTCTGCCTAAGGAACCATATTATGACCTCAATATTACTTCTTCCTATGGTCATTTTTCACTAAAGAAAATAAATTATAGGAGGTTTAATGATGTTTTTACTGGAAGAATGACTTATGAACTGGCAAGCAAAATAAGCAAGAGAATGTCTAATGAAGCACTATAGTTGATTTGAATCTATGGCAGCTTCTTTATCCAGTTCCCCAAATTTACTTATATTAGAGTTGGGGGTTTTGACGGTGAACCTTTGAAGTTACCTAGGTATGTTTTTGACCAGTTTGTGTTGATTGAAGTCTACATACAATTAGCACATGTGGAGAAAAAATTCTTAATGAAAAAGGAATCTGGTATATCTTTTCCCATTGAATTTGGATGTTATTCATGCTAGCCAATATCTGATGCTTTGAATTTAGAAGTGGATCTTAAAAAAATTAATTTTTAGCATTATACTGCATGATCCCAATTCGACAACAAAGGTTTTACCAGAGATAACCTAGATTTTGGGATAGGATTTTCACATATCCCTCAAATAGAGGATTATTGGGAAGATTGTTTAGATGAATTTGAAGTCAATAAGAGACTTTGGTGTAGGTTCTCCTTGGGGCAAATAGTCACCCTCAATATAAATATGAATATTTCTAGGATAGTTGATAATGAAGAACAACTAATTAATT
Source organism: Torreya grandis (assembly GCA_037957365.1). Taxonomy (NCBI): domain Eukaryota; kingdom Viridiplantae; phylum Streptophyta; class Pinopsida; order Cupressales; family Taxaceae; genus Torreya; species Torreya grandis. The sequence continues at coordinate 2,077,652 of JARHVA010000983.1, read as the reverse complement.
CTCAATTTGAAAAAGTAAAATAATTACCTATCCCAAAAATTGATTAGGATAAAGAGGAAGACGATTGACTTGAGGTACTTCTAAGCCTAAAACTAGAAAGAGTCCTATCATTAGAGAATCCAAGAAATCCCTCACAACTATTCTACCCCCTCATGCCACCAAATCAAAAACTAGAAGCAAGAGGAAGAAGCAAATTTCTGAAAGAATAGTTGTAAAATTGAATTCTGAAGAAGATTCAGGAGAAGCAATAGGTGATAAAGTGTCTGATTCACCAATGATAGAGGAGGTTAGTGAAAAACTACATAAAGAGGTTGCTTTAGGGTTTACTGACCTAATGGTGATTTTAAATGTGCCTTCTTATAAGTTAAATCCCACTACAGAAGTCCTAACCCATACACCCAAATGGCTCAAAAGTTTGATCAACAACAAAATAAAAATAGTCCCAATTTCATTGCCATTGGAGGACATGGATAGCAAGTGCCTAGGAAAATACTCCTAAATCTAAGAAGCTAAAAATAACATCTAGGGTAGACATCGACCCTAACACAGGAAACTCGAATGCAAAAATAGCCCAACCAATAACTAATGAGGAAGTTCAAGATCCTACGGTTCAGAATTTTATAGTTGAAAAGATAGATCTTGGGACTGCATCACGTGCCATAGATGTGCATCACCTTGAACCATCCACCAAAATAATAATCAGTTAAACCTGGAAAGATGAGAAAGACAAAAAAAAGTTGAAACAAATCTTACAATCAATGGTAGAGTACATCGATGCCATTCATAACCCAAATCTACAACCTATTGCCCAACTACCCCTATCTTTCAATCCAAAATCACCAGTCAATCAAAAGATGCTGGACCAAATACACAAAAACAAAATGGTTGCCAGGGTATTTGATGATTGGTTAGATGGCATCATCTAGAAAGGTAAAGAATAAATTTATTAATTAAAGAAGATATATGATCAAACCACAACTATCATCGAAGACTTGAAAACATAGAATAATTCATGGATAAAATATGAAAGTAAATGGATGAATGAGATGAACCAAATTGATGAAGTACAGAAGTATGGGATAGCAATGCTTTTATCAGAAAAGAATTTGATGTATCTGGATGAGGATGTATTATATGTAAGTAAGAAAAAAATTGAATGGAGGAATTCAATATCCTGACAAGGGTAAATTGAACTCACAAAAATGATCAAAGAAATAATTGAAATCACTCAATCATTACAGCATGATCTACATTATATTAATGTAAAATACATAAAGGATGATGGAAAACTAGAAAATGACATCGATACTATAATTCAATCTTTCAAGAAAAAGATCAGCTTCATTAAAGAAAGTGACAACTTATTAACAAAAAATTTATCTCAAATTTTAAAAGTGGAGTCGCTTCTTTATCTCTACCTCAACACACTCCCAGAGCACATGGAGAAGATGGGGAAAATTCGAAGGGAGAAAGATGTCTGGAAGGCAAGGGTAAAGCACATCAATATTCTTAATTTCTTGAAAATCTAGGAGTTTGTTACAACATTTTAGGAGTGGAAGGCTCAACGTGCTTCACCAATTGAACACAACAAATTTGGAGATACTAATCCATCACCTCAGCCATGATCTTACTTACATAATCTTTTATTCAGTGTTTTAGTTGGTATTCTATTTAAAACTTGGTTTTTAAATGAGTTTGTAAAAAAAAAATGAATCCCATATGGGTTTGAGTTAATTTAACTCTGGGTTGGTTTGCAAGATTGAATAATTAGGGCAACTATATATATATATATATATATATATATATATATATGCATTTTTAGATGTTAAAAGGGAGAGAGAATAGTGAAGAAAAAGAGACAAGAAATTTTAGAGCTGAACTGTTGTTGTTCCACAATATATATGATGTTTGTTTGAAGCATTTTTCATCTATGAATGAAAAGGATAAATAATTACTGCATACTTAGATCTGTGCATTTGAGTACTTGAAATTGGGTTTTCTATGTGAAATAATCTTTCATATGGTAATTACTCTTTCATTAGACAACTCATTGTATGTGTTCTATCATTTATTAGTTTAACAATATTTACATGTCTATATCCGATTATTATTGAAGATGGAATCTATGTATTCTATTACCAAATGATGTTATAAAATCTCACATTCATAACATGATGATGTATGGATGTTAGTTTGCCTTTAAGCACTTTTTGGTTAAAAGTGTATTTGAATATTTAGAATAATTAGAATTCACTGAAGATCTTAAAGGGAGCTATATCTTAATTTAAAGGGGAACTATTCCTGATAGTTCACCCATATGTTTATTAACTTATTTGTTCTTGAAAGAAAAAGGTATAGAGTTAGAAGAAATTAGAATAAATCTGTTAGCTAACAGTTTTTAGTGACTTCACTGGGGAAAATGAATAATATTTGTTGAAATATTAGTCACCTTAATATGAAGCAACAATGATGCTTCCACATGAAAATATAATTCATGTTCTACAACCTAATCTTGGTTTTCAAGATGAGCAGGAAGATATAATTGGTCAGTTAAATACCCTTGCTTGGTGCAGTCATCAAAATATTGATGATTATAGGAGGGCAAGCAAAATATTAGAAAAAGAAGAAGAGTTAGTTGATAATTTGAGATTGTTGTTACTCAGGCAAAGGAGAAAACAAGTGGAAAACATAGTAAGAAACTGAGCCCCTGAAGGATGAAGAGATCAAAAACATCCTAGAAACCAATAACTGCCTATCCAATCACAAAATTATAAGCTATATTCTAGAAGGTACACAAGATGTTTGAGAAGAGAGGGAGTTGAAGATCCTACTTTTCAAACATTTAAAAGCTTAAATTTTCCTTATATTCCTACCTGTGTTAGAAAAGCTAGAAGTAAACCTCATAGCCCTCCTAAACCCTTTACATTCTCTATCTGTCAAGCCTTAACTCTTTTTGATACTATTTTTCCTTATGCCATAAGTTTTCTTCCAATGGCCCAACTTTGAGGAGTAGCTATAGGACCTCTAAATTTAGGGGCCAACCTAAATCCTTTGCCTAAAAATGCAAGAAAAAACTTGCCTAAGTTTAATGGAGATGGGAGATAATGACTAGAGAAACATCTAAGTGCCTTTTTAGCAGCATGTGGTGTGTTAGGTGTGCAATATCAAGATGTATCCATAAGACTTTTTGTGCAAACTCTAACTTATACTGTAGCACAATGGTTCTATCATCTAGCTGACTCTTTAATTATGAATTGGAATGATATGAAATTTGCATTTGAAAATAGGTTCAAAAATGTGGAAGATGAGCATTCCCTTCTTGCTCAATTAACTCAACTCAAGAAATAAATACATGAGCATATGAGGGAATATATAGCTAAATTCAATAGAATAGTGCACAAAATCCCAACTGCTAAAAGACCGACTACTAAGAATTAGAAATGTTTCTTTATTAATGCTATGCCTCTTGATATTAGCTTCCATCTTAGAAGAAATGTAATTGCTGACTTGGTAGCCGCTCAAACCTTGGCGGTTGGTTTAGAAGATGATCTTATTATGGCTGAAAAATGGAAGAAAAATGTGCAAATACCTAATGCTCATCCTTCATCCTCTACAGATCCTATGGTCTAAATATTGGTGAATGATATGATTTCCCTAAAAAGGAAAATGCCTAAGGTTAATACCCCATTTCAACAACCATATCAAGATATAAGTAGGAGAAATCTTAATCAACAGATGAATGCTGGTAAGACATTGCCACTCACATCAATACAACCAAAGTTAGCTATTGAAGTTCCTCCTAGGAGAGAAAATATGTGTGCCTTTCATTTGACTACTGATCATGATGATAATTCTTGTTTGGAGATAATTAGATATGCTCAAATGGCTGCTACTCAAGATGTACTAGGAGAGGCTACTGAACAAGAAAGGAACTTTGAGGAACCTGTTGACTCTGAAATACACTTCCTAGAATATGAATTAGATTCAAAAATACGAGGTGAAATATTAGTTACTCTCAAAGATCCTTCATGTGCTATCCTCACCAGAAGTCAGAAGAATTTGAGATTTTTTAATACTCAAGAAGTGCCTGTTAAAGGTATAGAACCTTTTACTAGCATTTTTGATGCTAATATGAAGACCCAAAAAAATAAATTGTTACATAGAAATGATCATGAGGCTTCTTTTGATATTTTAGAATTTTGTAAGTCTAAAAAGATTCAAATATTTCCTCTTAAATACCTTAGGTTGAAACCCAAAGAAATTGATAAATCAGTTAAATATGTCAAAAATGGCCCTACACAAGTTGAACCTAAGAGACAATTAAATGTTAATACTAAGTCTCCCATTGTCCAATTATTTGCTTATCTACCTGAATCACCCACACATACTCTTAGAATGACCCTCAATTCATTTGATGATACTTCTTATATGGCTGATATGAAGCTCAACCCATTTTATGTTTCTTTGTTCATAAATGGTCATAAACTTAATAATTGTATCATAGACTCAGGTGCTTCTGATAATATAATGCCTTCTTCTATAGCCAAAGCCCTAGGCTTATCTCTTAAAAAAACAATTGGTATATGTTACTATATGGATGGCAAACATATTTATTTTCTTAGACAAATTAAAGATGCAAGGGTTGCTCTTATAGCCTATCCTGATAAAAAGGTGAAGTTGACTATCTTGGTAGCAGATATTCCTGCTAGTTATGGGATGTTGTTGAACAAGACTTTTTGCAAAGATTTAGGTGGGAAAATTAAATTGGATTGGTCAAAAGCTACAATTATAGCGGGAAAGTAGAAAGTTAAGCTATAACCTAAACCTGAATGCAAATTTACTGTATATCCTTCTGATGATCCTAAATCTCAGATTCTATTTGAGGAATATCAATTTGGTAATTATTTTCTCTCTTCTCAAGAAATGAAGGAAGAACCTATCCCAAAGGTTGTTTATTCAGATGATATATGGACTATGGAATTTGATGGTAGTTATTATACCAATGGTTCAGGAGCAAGGGTTGTGTTGATCTCCCCTGAAGGTGAAAATTTTCCTTACTCTTTCAAGCTAGAATTTTAAAATATTAATAACATTGCGGAGTATAAAGCTCTATTGCTGGGATTAAATGAAGCTAAAGGAAAAGTTATAAAGATAATCAGGGTAAAAGGAGATGTTGAATTAATTTTTAAATAGGTGAGAGGCATATTTTCAGTTAAAAATGAAAGATTAAGACATTACAAGAACAGAGTTTGGGATGAGATAAATTTTTTTGATGTCTTTTCTATCGAAGCAATTTCTAGAGATCTAAATATGTAGGTAGATTCTCTAGCAGTGTCAGCTTCCCTTCTCCTCCCACAACCTAATTTCAAAATGGATTCATATAGAATAGAATTGGTCTACCGTCCTAATGTCTTAGATAATGCTGAAAATTGGCAAGTTTTTGAGAATGGTAAGTAGATCAAAAAATCCTTGGAGAATGTTGAGATGTTCTTGGGGACTTATTTTGAAGGTTTTGAAGCATAATGTAAAGAATTCAGTCATGATCCAGGGATCAATTCAAAATATTATGTAATTCAGTCAAAGGGAAACATAATCCCTAAAGGATTGGTCTCTCTAGAACATTTGTTCACTCGACAAGATGAATTTGCTAAAGGCAAACTTACCCTGAATCCTAACAAAGTGGAGGACTATGAGAAAATAAACATTGGAAGTAAAACTAATCCTAATTGGATTTATATTGGTAGATGTTAATCCCCAGAGGAGACAAATAAATTGAATAATCTGTTGACCAGGTATAAGGGTGTCTTTGCTTGGTGCTATGATGACCTTAAGGATTTTAGACGTAGGCAATTTCAGCATCATATTCCTTTGAAAAAAAATGCAACTCCATTCAAGCAGAAGCTAAGAAATTATAACCCAAAAGTTGCTGAGGCCATCTTTAAGGAGATTGAAAAGATGTTGAAGCCTAGGATTATTTATCCAATTCATCACTCCACCTGGGTGGCAAACATTGTTCCAGTATGTAAAAAGAATGAAGAAATAAGAATATGTGTTGATTTTAGGAACCTGAACCAAGCCAATTTGAAAGATAATTATCTTTTACCTATGATGGATCACATATTAAAAATAGTTTTTGGGTCAGAAATGATGTCCATGTTGGATGGATTCTCAGGTTATAATCAGATAAGTTTAGGTGCAGCTGATCAACATAAAACTCCTTTCACTACACCTCAAGAACTTTTGCTTATAATCATATGCCCTTTGGTTTAATTAATGCTGGTGCAACTTTTTAATGGGTGATGGATTCATCCTTTAGAGATCTAAAAGTTATAATTATTATCATTTATCTTGATGATCTGACTATTTTTTCAAAAAAAGAGAAGATCATCTGAAGGATCTAGAAATCATTTTGCAAAGGTGTTGAAGTCATGGCATATCTCTTAACCCTAAGAATTTAGTTTTCTATGTCGCAGAAGGGAAGTTATTGGGACACCTAGTTTCAAAGGCTGAAATCAAGATTGATCCAGAAAGGGTTAGAGCAATACAACAGCTAAGCCTTTCTTCAAATAGGACTGGAGTTAAGTCCTTCTTTGGCTAGATCAACTTCTTCAGGAGGTTCATCCCTGATTTTTCTGAAATTACAAAACATATTATGGGGATGATGAGTGAAAAAAAGCATTCAGATGGAATGAAGCTGCTAAGAAAGCATTTGAAGATATTAAAGAGGTGATTACATAAACACCTACTTTGGTAAACCCTAATTTCCAAAAAGATTTTGTTATTTACTGTTATGCTTCAGAACATACCAAGTCTGGTATCTTGTTACAGAAAAGTGAATCGAATGTAGAAGCCCCAATAGCATTTATGAGTGTTCCTCTCAAGAAGCATGAACTTAAATATTATTTAACTGAGAAGTAAGCTTTCACTATGGTAAAGACTATCAAATAATTTAGATATTACATTCTACACTCTCATTCAGTTGTGTTTATGCCCAGTTTGGCTGTAAAAAAACATTCTCACTCAACAAGATGTTGGGGTGAACAATAGAGAAACATGGGTTAATAAAATTCAAGAATATGACTTGGAGATTATACCCACCAAATTGGTTAGAGGTCAAGGTCTATGCAAATTGATTGCTGAAAGTAAGGAAGAAAAATAAGAAGAACTCTCCACTATCCTATTGGTGAGCTTACAAGATCCATGCTTCCTAAATGTGGCACACCATCTTACTTATGAAGACTGTCCCAATCACTTATCCCCAAAGGAGAAAAGGAATATGAGGTTAAAAGTAGAGAAATATGTCATTTGGGGTGATGTCCTATACAAAAAGGACTAGATGGAACCTTTTTGAGGTGTGTAGATAAGGAACAACAATACAAATTATTGGAAGTTTTTCATAATAAATCCTATGGTGGACATTTCTCTTCTTCAGTCACAACATTCAAAATCCTTATAAATTATTATTATTGGCCAAGTATGTTCAAAGATGCATACATATGGGTAGACAACTGTTAATAATGTAAAATGTTTTCAGGAAGGCCACAATTTGCAGTATTGTCTCTGAGGCATGTTGTTATAGAATAACCTTTAAAACAATGGGGTTTGGATTTTATTAGGCCTCTTTCACCTCCTTCAAGTGTTGGACATACTCACATTTTAATGGCAACAGACTATTTTATGAAATGGGTTGAAGCAGCCCCTGTGAAGAGAACCACTTCAAAAGTGGCATGCAATTTTCTCAAAGAAAATATACTGGTACATTTTGGTGTTCCCCAAAAGCTTGTGGGAGATAATGCCACCAAATTTTCCTCAATTGAGCTTACTTATTTTTGATATGAGCATAGTATATCTCTATCTCACTCATCAGATTACTACCCTCAAGGGAATGGACAAGCTAAGTCTAGTAATAAAAATCTGATAGCCATCATTAAGAAATTGGTGAGTGATAACCTCAAAGATTGACATAAGAAGCTATACGAAGAAATTTGGGCTGATAGGATAACCCCAAAAAAAGCAATAACAATGATGCCTTTTGAGCTGGTTTATGGGATAGGAGCACAATTATCATTATCTATGGAATTATCTATGGCTAAATTACAAAATGTTACTGAAGATCAATACTTTCAACATTACTTAGAGAAAAGAGCTATGTACTTAACTAAGATTGAGGAGGAGAGGAATGAATTGGTTGATCAGATTACTACTCATCAAGCCAGGGTTAAAAATATTTTTGATCAAAAACTAGACCTAGAAAGTTCATGGAAGGAGATGAAGTATTGCTATGGGATAGGAAAGAACCTAAAGGAGCACATGGAAAATTTGATTCACTTTAGAAAGGGCCTTTCAAAATTCATCAGGTTCTAGGTCCTAATTCTTTTAAATTGGAATATCTAGATGGAGTTGTTTTACCCCTGTTCTATAATGGACAGGATCTTAAGTTGTATCGACTATGAAATAGGTGTCCCCTATTTTGTATATAGCCTTTCTTTTGTTGTCACGTTTTGTGTTTTCCTTTCCTGATTTTGGTTTGTCTTGCTTCTTTTCTTCTATCTTTGTGTTTCAGTTTATGCATAATCAAAGTTTCCAAGTTCTCTACATTTTGCTATAAAATGCAGTCCCCAGTTAGAGCCAATGTTACCTTTTGAGTCACCTTTATTCAATTTTTCATGAAATTTCCTTAAGCAAGAGTTGAATTATCATTTTCCCTTTATTGTTCATATCTTTGTTTATTAAGTCAGCTCTTTATTTTTAAAGCTCGCCCACCTATCATCTTTTGTGTGTGAAATTGATAAAGAATTGAACCTTTGCACTTGAACCATTTTCAAAAGGTTCAATGGTTCAAAGGGTTCAATGGTTCAATGTTTTTTAAAGTGAATTATTTGTCCTTCTGTGTATTTCAATTATGTCTTTGAACCATCTAGTTGAACTTGAACCCTTTTTTGGAGTTCAATAGTTCAATGGTTCAACAGTTCATTGTCTCAAAGTTTAAAGTTTTTTGAAAAGTCGTGTGACTATTGGTCGGTCTGTGTAGTTCATCTTGTGTCTTTGAAACTTTGGGTTGAACCACATTCCAAAATTCTAATGGTTCAATGGTTTAAGGGTTCAGTGACTATACTCTCATCTTGCCTTGAGGCTTTCTCTAAGTCAATTTTAATGGGAGATTTAGAGGAGAATATATCCAAAACTCATTCTGAGTAAAAAGTTTTAACTTTTCATAAGGTTATGGATAATCATTATTCATCAAGGTCACGTGTGAAAAATGCTTGTCATTAATGAATATGTCAAAGTTTATGTCCTATCAATAATTTTTAGCATGTATTGTTTCAGTTAATAATTATTTGACCTTGTAAATGTTTGTATCAAGAGAGAACAAGCCAAATTTAGCAAACAAACATTACTAGGTAATGCAAATGGGGAACAACATGGAAGTATAATATTTTTTTACCCAATTTCATAGTTATTTCAGATACATTGAAGGTGAATTCTATTCTTCCTATAAACTGTTTCCATTTCTTAACTGGAAAGAAAAATCCTTTTGAGTTTATGACATTATTTAAGAAATTTGAAGCATTATTTTTCATTATATCCTCCAATCTATAGCTATGAAGTTAGCTTGTCTTGGTTATGAGCATGGTTCTGGTCTCATCTATTCTCTTCCTAAATTTGGGGACACCTCTGTGGTTCAATATGCGTTAGAAGATTTTAGGGAGAGGGTTAAAAATCATGTGCTAAATCTTATGATACAGAAGATAGTAAAAAGTGGTTTGATCGAAGCTGTAGCCTTTCCCATGGCTGTACAATGCCCCAAACTAGTTCTAAAGTGCATGAATAGATATGAACCCTAAAATAGGTGCATCAAAACTGCAAATGGTAATGTTTTACTTCATATCAAAAGACAAAACTTAATGTTTGTGATGAGAATTTCACCCAAGGAACCATATTCTGACCTCAATATTACTTCTTCCTATGGTCATTTTTCACTAAAGAAAATGAATTATAGGAGAGTTAATGATGTTTTTACTGGAAGAATGACTTATGAACTTGTAGGCAATATAAGTAAGAGAATGTTTGATGAAGCAATGCATTTGATCAGTATTTATGGCAGCTTATTTATCCAGTCCCCCAAATTGACTTATATCAGAGTTGGGGGTT
>JARHVA010000983.1:2055000-2062500 GCA_037957365.1 Torreya grandis | reverse complement strand
GTATGAAACCCTAAAACATTCCTTCAATCCTCTTCCACTAATAAAAAAACCAACAATTCCAATATGTATCGATCAAAAATTTATTTTTAAATCAAAATAATAAAAAAAAATATATTTATATAAGTTTTTTTTTTCCATAAAACCATTTAATCGCAAATAACTCCACAAAATTCTTAGAAATATTTCAGCTACAACTATTCCACAGAACTAGTGCCTAATTATCCCTGTACATAATTTAGGTAATAAAACATACTTTAGTTTCTTGTTTTGACATCGAATGGTTCACATTATGATGTGTTTCTATTCTTAAATCATGGGTTTAGGGGTTCCCTTAATAATGCTAAGGGATCAACGACACTGAAAATTTAGAAATAAGATTAATCACATCAACCATCAATGCATAGAGAAATCTTCAAATATAATTTTCGATGTTTATGAGAACACTAACATAATTGAGTTCAGTTAATCAATAGAATATAATTAAAATGGTAAATGGGCCTTATTATTTACAATAAAATCGTAATTCCGTTCTATGAATATAGGTTATCATTGAGCCCTCCCTGTCACCACACAATATGGGATTTATTATGGCTTCTGTATTATGAATAAATGGGTTTCAATTAAATACTAATATAAAATATTAAATTAAATTAATTAATAAATTAAAATTATAACTAAAAAAATGAAGTTTTAGAAAATATATTTAGAGATTTAGAGATAATCATCAAAGTTTTTTGTGACATGATCATGAAAAACATGAAAATTTGTACAAGCAAATGAAGGATCTTGTCCAAACGGCAAATTAGATGTTTCAAGGAAATGTCAAGCAAGAAAAAAAATTAAATTTTATGTTTTTAAAAATGTGTTTTTGGGTTTACATTATACTAATGAATAATAGAGGTATCTTGATATTTTCCAAACCCCTTGATAGATATAATATTAAAAATGAAACTCTACTGATTATAATGATTCATCAACAAATAACCCTAGTGTAATGCAATATTTCACTAACATGAAATTCAATGTTATAGTACATATTTTAATGGTTTATTTATTTCTCTATACACATACATATATACTTAGTATATTCGCATTAACAATAAATACTACATTCTTTTTTACATTGATTTATAGATATAACCCTAAATGCACTAAGTTGTTTGTGTATTTATCAATATTCAATAGTTGAAAAAAGTGAAAAATAGTGAACAAGGGCCATGTGGGGAAATTGGAGGAAGGGCTAAAAGGCAAGTTTCAAGAACCATACACTTGATATTTTTGGTATGCAAAAAATTTAAAATCCATGTTTCTGGAAAAGTAGGTAGAGAATATCCAAATATAGAAGAAATTGAGATGACAACTTTAGGGTGTTATGAGAATATGCTTGAATTGATAAAAGTTTGTAAGTGCATCAATAACACTTGATTCAAACCAATAATTAATAAGTAAATTGACATCCTATAAATATGTAATTTAATGACTAATAATATGTAGGATAATTTTTAGGTATCTACATTTTCCCACAATATGATGCATGTGTAAATAACATAGATACAAGAGAGAAGACATGACATGGATACAACTTTTTGTGCCCCTAAATCTCTTAAAGAAAACTTCAATGTACTAGTGAATCTTGCAAGAACATTATTTACTTTTTTACATATACATGGGGTGAGTGCTAATAATAATAATCTACTTGATTATATAAAATTGAAGTCAACATACCTAATTTGACTAAAGACATGGGTAATGCCACTATTAAATCACATGCATCTTAATTTGTGTTCAATCTTGCATACATTTTTGAGTAAAATTATTAGTGACACAAAATCAAGCAATTTTTTTTGGGTATTATGAAAAATACTATCTTGAATATATCTCATGGTGGGAAGAGATGAGATGTCATGAGTATATGTTGTCATGATAATGAGTTAAATATGGATGTTCCCTTCTATAGAAGTGAAATATGTGTCGAGTTTTTATAATCCATATGAATATAATAAGTGGAATGTATTCCCACCTTTTGAGATGTGGGATGAATATGTGAAGCATGTATCTTAAAACAAATCAATCATGGTCATCATATGTAAGATAAGATATAAACCAATTATGGCAAACATAGAAAGATGTAATCTTAGAAATTTGTATGTTATAAAATTTTCCATGAATACCTATGATATATTCAATATAAGCACACAAATAATGTACCCCACATGGAAAAAATAAATAAATTTAAGATTAAAGAGATGCCCAAGGTGGGCATAAGATGTAAATAGTATATCAAAAAGAGTAATATGCCCCACGCAGTGACACAATATAAGCAATGTAGTATCAATATCATAAGATATAGAAATACAAAGCACTAGTATGTATTTTTCCCCCTAATATATTCATGATAGGAATCATGACAACATAAGGAAAAAGTAAGATGATTGTGCATCATATAAATCATGGCACTATAGAAGAAAAAAAAATACATGTAGACAGGAACTAGAACAAGTGACACATATGTCAAGGCACATATCAAACATTTTAGATATTGAAAGCACACCAAACACAAAAAATACACACGATAATGGAGACACATCAAGCACAAAGTAAACATATAAGACAATGTAGGCATGTAAAACATGTTGAAGACACATCAAACACTAAAAACTACATCAAGCACACTGAAAACACATCAGACACTGAGAAAACACATATTTAAGTGAAAAATGTCAAGCATAATACAAACAAGTAAAATATATGACAAAGTGAGGAGAAAACTTTTAAGATATAGAAAATAGAAAGAACCAAAAACTTTATGAAGGCATATTAAACAAAAACATAGCTATAATCTATAACAACTCGACATAGATGCATGCATCTCACAATAAAAAATACATCAAACATATGAATAGATATGAGAGCATGAAGCATATAAAGACACATTCAATAGATAAGGCACAATAGAGAACACACATCATGGAAATAAAACATAATATTAAATGAAATACTAATATGACAAAAATAATAAATAAAGATAGAACATGAAGTAGGACTACGAGGTGCCCCATATTGTTCCCTAGTGAACATGGGATGTGTCCCCAGTGTTTAGTGAATCCACGATTATGAATAGTTCTATAAGTTTTTGAACACTTAAGACCTCCATCTATCTTGGCATTGAAAACAAAACACATAAACAATAAGGAAATATAACCTTTAGTTATAGATGGATACAAATGAACATATAATGTGTATTCTAGTATAGTCATAATATATTTATTCTTTACAAATAATCACTTCACAATATAAAGACAAATAAATTTTGGAATACCTATAATAAGGTTTAATCTTAAAAACTAATTTGTATGAGTAGTGATAAGCTTATTAAGGATGTGGTTTTATGGAGGGGAATACAATTATTATTTACTAGTATAAATATTTTAAATATATAAAATAATTTGAGAGATATCAATTTTGAGTTGCCTATCTTAAAATTATCACATACTACATTGATTAACAAGTCCATTACTTTCTTTGTGAATCTATTGCTGACTGGTGACATATGGCCTCAATCTAATTTATCATTATATTAGGCTTGAAAAAAATATTTTGGGGAAAATAAATAACGTCAAACCTCCACAATATATCAATATATCACAATTTTTTGATTGAATTCTTTAAATAATAATAAAAAATTATATATGATGATCAAACACATAAAATTTATGGTTGAAAATATTTTATAATAATTAAATATACATTAAATTTAAATTCAATCATTTTTATTGATATTTCATACTATTACACTTGATCCTTTCAATTCTTTAGATATAATTTTTTTCTATGAAATATAAAACAAAAATATTAGAATTATAATATATTTGTCTTATTAGTCTCGAAAGGATAGATTAAACTATTCATAATATATTAATATTTGATTAAATAATTTACCGTTAAATCAATGAAATGACATTGTTTTGTGTGTATTAAAAATTTAACTATCCCATTAAATGATGGTTTTGTGTCTGCTGTTGATGTTCGGATGGTAGTAAGTTTTGTTGGTTATTCTGTTCATGGTTTTGTGATCGTTTGATACATTTAGTTTTCAGTAATTATGTTAGTTTAGTTTGACTGGTCTATATTATCTTATTTTTTGTAAAAACTTTACGTTTTCTAATATAAAACAAAGGATCCATTAAACCCTAGTATTTATCTAAAATAATTTAATCCTTCCATTACCATTTATCTGCATTGGCAATTGTATGTGGTTGAGTTGACAGGGAATCCAGAATTTTCAATTTCTTCCGACTGTATTGTGCCTAGTGCCTACTGTTGGAGCTCATTTCCGTTGAGACATAGAGCTCAGCTTGTTCGGTGCATCCCATTTTCTGTCCTGGTACATAATTATAATTTTCATAAGCACTTCTTGTCATAGAATTTGGAGAGAAGCTTGGCAGATATGCATGTAACGTATCAAAAAGACATTTTTTTGGGGTTTCGCATGGTTCAATAAAGACGATTCTCTGAAATCGATGTCATTTTTTATTGTTTGGCATTGTGTAGTGAAAAATGGTTTTCGAAATGGGTGTGGTTTTTGAGGTGAATTTTTTACTGTTTGTGCCCATCTGCCCCGTCTGTTTTTTGAAAGAAGACTTTTTATACATTGGTATTTGGAATTCTATAATTATGTAATCAAAGTGAAAGTGATTTGTGCCTGTGTCTGTCACTATTTTTAGTTGATTGATCTGAGATTTGGAAGTCATATGCTTTTGTCCTTTTGAGTTGTTGCAATGGTATGCATTTTAGCTCTATGAAGTGATGTGTTTATCTATATTTATGGTGGAAACATGACAATGGTTGTTTAGGGTCATAGATGGTTTGAAGGTTTCAAGAAAGGAATTTACCCAGATGCATACGAATTGATCATATATTATATTTCATTTATATTTATAGGGATGCTTGTACAAAGGTGCATACTGATCTAAGAATTTTAAAAAATAAAAAATCAAAGGTAAGTTACACTGTTCAAATATAAATACTAAAAGTAAAGGGTAGTTATATTGATTGATGTTGTTGTGATTATGTAATCAAATTGAAAGTTGTACGAATTGATAGATATGGACTTTATTATCTAAGGGACACTAGGGATTTCTTGATATTGAAATATAATTTCCATGCTAGTAACTTTTTAGATTATATATGACAAAAACAAGAGAAATTTTGAAAACTTAACAAGTATTTGACCAAGTTAAATAATTGTTTTAAGTAATTACTAGATTTCAAATCACTTAAATTTTAATCAATAAAATGCAACACAAATATAAAGTGTATTTGGTGTTATGGTTAGCATGGGTGATTTACAATTGAGTGATGACAAATTCAACAAAATTTTGTAGTTGAAACATAGTGCCTTTCTACAAGATTGTCTTGTATTCACTTTAGATAGAAAATTTGAGTTTCTTCTTATTGGGACCTCAAAATATATCTATTGAACTAGGTACACACAAAATACCAGGGAGAGTTAACGGCCTTTATCCCTTTCATTTTAGGATTGCAACTGATGCAATCCAACGCACAATTTTTAGATATTGGGTTCCATTATGTAGCCTACTTGGCATAAGTCTATGAAAGATGCACTAATACCAATAGAAGATCAACACTGTCTAAACCAGTGTATTTTTTAGGGGTTATTTTTTTGTCAATTGGTTATTTTTTTTGATAAATTTTTTCAAAAAAATATTTTCTAATGAACAATGTTTTTTAAAAATATTCACCAAGCTTTCCAATAAAATGTCTATAAAGTTGTAAAAATTATATATATATATATATATATATATATATATATATATATTCATTCTATGATTTTCCTTAAAATTCATCTACCATACATATGTTTCATAGTTTTTGATATAAAAATATTCACCTAAAATTAGACACCTCTAAAAACACCATTCCTTAAAAAATGCCCTAATATAAACACACCTAACATCCTAAGAATCCATTGCCTCATAAATTTAGTGCCAACAATTTACCCATATAAAAAGTTTGATTTGTAATACTAACTAAAGAAACAAATAAAAGGAAGGGAAAAGGTTAAGGAAGAAAGAGAAGGTTCCTTAGATGAGTGTGGAGACACCAATGTCTAAGACCGAGTATGAGCCCAACTAAAATTTTACCACTATATGTTGAGTTTCACATCACCTTAAAATTTAGCCATACAAGGAAATGATCCAAAGGAAACATTATGTGATTAGATCCAACACTTCTATTCCATAGATAAATCCCATAAGATAGTTGTTAATACACACACAAACTTATAATTATTTTTTAAAATAAGAAAAAACACATGAATTAATTATAAAATCATATCACTCATCCTAATTAGACACATGCATTGCATGTAGACTCATATCATAAGATTTTACATTAATATTCTCCATTCCCACCATAAATATTAGAAGACATCAATAAAATAGACACAACATAATGTAAAAAAAACTAACAAAATGCAAAAAATTATAAGTATATTAATTCTTTGTGTCTTATTTTAAAAAAATTCCAACCCGAAAACAATACTAAAAAGTAGTATTTATAGAAAAGAGAAGAAATATGCCACCTATTTTCATGGAATCCCACTCCAAGCCACCGTGGATAAGTTATTATGATACTATCATGATGTACTCCAAAAGTGACAAAATGTGTGTGTGTGTGTGTGTGTGTGTGTGTGTGTGTGTGTGTGTGTGTGTGTGTGTGTGTGTGTGTGTGTGTGTGTGTGTGTGTGTGTGTGTGTGTGTGTGTGTGTGTGTGCGTGCGCGTGCGCGCGTGCATGCATGTGCGTGTGTGTGCGTGCATGCATGCGCTTGTGTGTGTGTGTGTGTGTGTGAGAGAGAGAGAGAGAGAGAGAGAGAGAGAGAGAGAGAGAGAGAGAGAGAGAGAGAGAGAGAGAGAGAGAGAGAGAGAGAGAGAGAGAGAGAGAGAGAGAGAGAGAGAGAGAGAGAGAGAGAGAGAGAGAGAGAGAGAGAGAGAGAATATGATAACCACTTTCCCACTTGGGACCACAAGAGAAACAATGAGATCATTAGTTAGTTCCTATAGAGGTACCACTTCCCAATTAGATCTAATCATCTCAATGAGATATCAGTGCATTTGCAATGAGATTTGCTTATTTTTCAAGCTTAGGTAGGTTGAAATGAGGTTCCCTAAATATAACCTCATCCTTCATCAATAATTTAGCATGTGTTCTTTTGGGGGATTCGAGATAGGCCTTGATTGCATTGAGTTGGCTGATGTTGGTCGTGGATTGTGTAGCAAGCTCCATAATAGCGTAGGCTTCATCCTTATTAGCCTTTGACACCTTCCTCCTCATGATTTTTTTAAAATGTTATAGGTGGAATCCAAATTGGTTTGTGCTAATCAAAGTGCCATCAGGGTGGAAGAGAATAGTTATGCTCACCTCCTTGAAGTAAGCAAGGATTTGGTCTTTGCTTTTCTCTAAGGGCTCAATAACTACAT
>JARHVA010000983.1:1890000-2045000 GCA_037957365.1 Torreya grandis | reverse complement strand
AGCCAGTTTAAACATAACTAAACCATTAGCATTAGGAGACCACCATTCTATAATCCTATCATGAATTTTCAAATGAGAAAACCACATGTGTTCCATCCTAAAGGGGTATATGTTTTCCTTTGAGGCAATATCCACAAAACTTAACTTAAGAGGGTTATGATCTGATACCACCCTAAGAAGAGCCTTTAATGCCATATCCTTATCCACCAACCAGATCATTAAAATAAAAAATCTATCCAGCTTACTGCTATACCCTTAACCTATAGTGCATTTAGGGATATATGTCGCTGACTTGTGGCTTACACATATTCATATTAGCTTTTTGAATTTTTTCATGTTCTTAGTATAATCAGCTTATAGAATAACCATGGATAAGTAGAGTATATATAAGAGGTATTGGCTAGTATTTTATCATCATATTTTGAATTATGTTCCTATTACATTATTGTGGAGGTTGCCCCCTCGAAGTGGCTCAGTCATAATATTCCAGTATTCTACTCTTTGCCAATTATTATTATATATCTACTTATTTTGCTCTTAATTATGTGCTATATAATTCTAATATTGTGAATAATCTAAGTAATTTCCTTACAAGTGATATCAGAGCATTGATTTGGGCATGTTTTTATGGTGCATTTTTTTGGATTTATCAACCTAAGCACTAAAAGGTTGAAAAACAATAACTTGTGATCTAGGAGGATTTGATTTTTTCCATCACCATAGTTTTGTTGTTGATTTTTTTAGTGTATAATTTTTTTTACCTTTTGAAAATTAAAAGTCATTAGATTCATCTCAATGAGATTATCATGACAGTGTATTCCACTGGTATACTTTTTTAGTTTAAAATATTTTCACCCTCATGCATAATAATAGTCATTGGATTCATTTTGGTGAGATGATCATAATGATGTATTCAATTGGTAAAAATATTTTGGGGCTAAAACCCTCATAGGGTTTGTCCATGGTTGGTATAAACACTCACAAATTCAAGAAAGAGAAAGAAACTCCAAAAACACCTCATAAGGATGACATATAATTTGAAAATTTTGATCCATCTATTTTAGAGGTAGTTTAGTAACTTAAGTCAAAGTTGTAAGGCATGGTGAAAAAATATGATTTTGATATAGCTCAAGGGGACATTAAAGTCTTGAGAGGGGTCTTGGATAGTTTGAAAGATCAATAACAACAAATATCTAGGCAATTAGCTAACTTGTCAGCTCAACCACTACAAAATAATCCTCCACTTTAGTTTAGTTCTCCTACTTCAAATAATACTAATACCAATTCTAGACCTAATCTGATGTTGTCAAAAGTGGACCTATGCAAGTTTGATGGTAATTATCCACTCACTTGGCTCACTCAAATTGAAAATTTATTTGATCTACATCAAATTCCATGTTCGTAAAAAGTGGTTATGGCCTCTCTCTATCTAGAACTTGAGCCGTTCATTTACTATTATTGGTTGTATGCTCAAAAGAAAAAGAAGGGTGTCCCAATTTCATGGTCAATATTTTTTTAGGAGTTGAATCTCCACTATCACAATAATGTCTCTAAAAATTAATTCAATCATCTATCCAAGTTATGCCAAATCAAGACTATGAAAGACTAAATTCATCAATTTTAGAATCTCTCCTTACGTGTGGCAAACATAATTGAGAAAAATTTGACTGACCTATTTTTGGGTGTCCTCAAAAATAGTATCCAATTGTAGGTTCACATTTTTCATCCTAGTACTATATTTGAGGCCATACCAATGGCATGCATGGTTGAGGAAAAATACCTAATCAGGCAAAGACCTTTCACCAATGTTTATGAACACACCTTTCTAACACTGTCATTTCATCGGTCTACCATATTTTTACCTCAATAGGTGGAAGAAAAATGTGCAAAAGGTTTATGTTTTAGTTGTGATAGAAAATGGAGTGAAGGGCATTGATGTGTTGAAAAGAAGTTGTTTTATATTAATGGTACTAATGATGAAGAAGAAGATGAGGAGGTTTTTGAGGAAGGGTTATAAGAACCTGAGCATGAATCTAAATATTCTCAACCTATTATTTCCTATCATACACTTTCAATCATTAATAATATTCAAACTTTTAATCTATTGGGGTTAATGAATAAATAGGCGACTATGTTAATTGACTCTACGAGTACACATAACTTCATCAATAGTAAGTTGGTTGATTGTTTGAATTGTTTCATTTACCTAGCTCTAAAATTTTAGGTCATAATTGTAGATGGTGGTACATTCAATTATTCTATAAATTGTCATAGTATTGATATTTATATGGGAGACTATTTTTTAGATTCCCCTATGTTTGTTATTCCTATGGGAGGAGCTAACATAGTTTTGGACGTGTAATGTCTCACCACTTTGGGCACTATTGAGATGAATTTCTAGGAATTATTCATGACATTCCATTTAGAAGGAATGACTTTTAAAATACATGGATTACAATCTAAATCTCCATAAATGGCTATTTCCCACTAGATGACAAACATTCTCAGAAAAGGTGCAGAAGGTTTTGTGGCATGCTTATTTTCCATGGAGGTTCAACCAACCAAGGAGTCTACACACCCTAATTTGTAAAAAGTGTTGGATGACCATTATGTTAATTTTGGTGACATGTCAAAAGGACTTCCTCTAAGTTGTGAAAATGATCATGCCATTAGACTCATTCCAAGAAGTACACCACCCACTATCATACCCTACAAGTATCCATATGCCCAAAAGTATGAAATTGAAAATATGATATAAGAGATGTTGGAGGCAAGAATCATCTGACATAGTCAAAGTGAATATTCCTCCTTGATATTTATGGTGCATAAGAAGGATAATAATTGGAGGATGTGCCTAGACTATTGAGAACTCAATAAACACACCATACAAGATAAGTTTCATATTCCTATAATTTATGATTTTCTAGATGAATTACATGGTGCCATTTATTTTACCAAGTTAGATATTCACTCTAGATATCATCAGACTTGCATCCTAAATGAAGACATCTATAAAACAACTTTCATAACTCATGAAGGCCATTATGAATTTATGGTCATGACTTTTGGCCTAAAAAATACACCATCTAAATTTCAAAGTTTGATGAATGATGTTTTAAGGCTATTTTTGAGAAATTTTGTATTAGTGTTTTTGGATGATATCTTCATCTACAAAAAAAATTGGGAAGACCATTTGAAGCATGTGAAATAGGTGTTTTTAGTTCTGGAACAATATTAACTTTATGCCAAACTTTCCAAATGTGCTTTTGGTGTCCAAGAGGTGGAGTAATTAGTTCATATTATTTCACATGGAGTGAAATTTGATCCTAAGAAAATCTATGCAATGATGGAGTGGTAGGTTCTCAATACCCTCAAGAACCTCCATGTAATTTTGGAGCTAATTGGTTACTATGACAAGTTTGTCAAAAAATATGGTAGAATTACAACACCACTAACCTATTTGCTGAAGAAAGACTCCTTCCAATGGAGTGATTCAACTACCAAGGCATTTGATCAGTTTAAAATGGTTATGTGCACAACTCCAATTTTGGCTACTCGTAATTTTTTTAACACTTTTATTGTCAAGTGTGACGCATGAAGATATGGCATGGGGGTTGTACTCATGCAATAAGGTAGACCACTAGCATTTGAAATTCCCCAACTTAAGGGAAAAAATAGGCTCAAACAAATATATGAGAAAGAGATGATGGCTATTCTGCATGTAGTGAAGTAATGGATATTGTATCTGATGGTCATCACTTTCATGATACTTTTTAGAATAATGCTTTTCATCTAAAGAAAAATAAAAATGGGTGACTAAAATGTTAGGATATGATTTTTAAATGGTGTATAATAAATGAAAAGATAATGTGGTGGAAAATTCCCTCTCTCGGTGAGATGAATTAATTGAAGCATTATTATGCACCATAGCCATGTGGCAAGTAGATTGGCTAGAGGAAGCAAGATTAAAATGGGAGAATGAAAATACTACCATGGGTTTGATTCAAAATATTCAGTAGGGTTATAATGAATCTAAAAAATTTACATGGAAGGGGAACACATTATGGTATGCATATAGATAATACATTTGTAAGCATTCTCTCCTCAAACATAAAATTCTTTAGGAACTTCATGCCTTTCCACTTGGAAGAAACTTAGGATTTTTGAAAAACTTTCATAGAATCATGTAATATTTCATTTCGGAGGGATGTTAAAAAATATGTGGCTTAATGCATGGTATGCCAATAAAATAAAGGTGAAACCATTAAGATCTCAGGGCTTTTGCAGGCTTTATCCATCCCTAGCCAACATTGGGAAGAGGTTTCTATGGATTTCATTATGGGGTTACCAAGGTCTATGGGTAAAAATGTTATCATGGTAGTTGTGGATCAACTCACCAAGTATACTCATTTTTTCTCCTTATCATACCATTTGTTGCTAGTACAAAAACTTTTGCTTTTCTTAATATAGTTCAAAAATTGCATGGCACTCTAAAGATCATTGTAAGTGACTGAGATCTCATATTTACCAGTAATTTTTGGACTAAATTATTTGTATGTTTGGGTACCCAGTTATCTCATAGCTCATCCTATCATCCTCAATTTGATGGAAAAATAGAGTTAGTCAACAAATGTCTTGAATGGTATCTTCATTATTTCATTTCTAACACAAGACAAATGGGTTCATTGGCTACCACTTGTTGAATGGTGGTATACCACTTCTTTTCACACTTCTTCTAAGATGTCCCCCTTTGTGGTATTGTATGGGTATCACCCCCATCCATCACTTCAGTTTTGATAGTGCATCCTAAGGCTTGAGCTATTGAGGAACATATTCACCATCAATAGTTGGTGTTAGTCAGTTTCTAAGAGAATTTAATAATGACACAAAATCAAATGAAGTAGCAAGAAGATCAACACCACATTGACTAACATTTTGACATATGTGATTGGTTCTTTATATATTTATATCCATATGATAAAATGTCTCTGAAGTAATAGAAAAATCATAATAATTTGTCACTTAAGTATTATGGTCCTTATTAGATCTTGTAGAAAATTCATTGTCTTGATTATAAGTTAGAATTACCCCCAACCACTTGCATACATCTAGTATTCCATGTATGTTACTTGAAGAAATTAGTTAGACACAAAGTTTCCACTCAGACTGAGTTACCTAAATTATATGAAGAAGGCAGAGTCATTATAGAGCCTAAGGAGTTCCTTCACATGTGCACTAAGCAACTATGGACTTGAACCATTAAGCAGTATTTGATCAAATGGATAAACCTACATTCTAAAGATGTAACATGGGAGGATGAATAATTCTTATAGAAACATCTTGGTTTGATTTAATGTTGAAGACAATGTTGTTTTGAAGGGGATGGTAATGCTACACCCTTAAACTATAGTGCATCTAGGGTATGTGTGTCCAACTTGTAGCTTACACATATTTATATTAGCTTTTGCATTTCTTGATGTTCTTAATATGGTCAACCTATAGAATAACCATGTCTAAGTAGAGTATATATAGGAGGTATTGGTTATTATTTTATCATCCTATTTTGAATTCTATTCCTATTTCATTGCTATGGAGGTTTCCCCCTCAAAGTGGCTTAGTTATAATATTCTAGTATTCTACTCTTTCACCAATTGTTATTGTGTATCTATTTATTATTTTCTTAATTTTGTCTTATATAATTATACTATTGCAAATCATCTAATTAATTTCCTTACACCTACATTGAATAAGGTTTTTGCCTAATCTCCTATTTCTCTAAGTGTATTTAGAGCCTCTCAATTACACACCTATTAGACCTATATCTAAAATGAGGGAAGAGAAGTATTCTTACTATCTGAAATCGATTGATTCCCTCATTTTTTATCCCATGGATATAAAGGAGAGTTTAAATATCTAGCCACAACCCAAGGGAAATATTTGTAAGTGTTCCTAAAAGTTATTATGTCTTCCCAGAGCTTTCTATGAGCAATTGAAGAATTTGGTACACAGTGTTAGAGAATATCCATTGATTACCATCCATCACATCCATGAAGAGGAATACCACATGATTTCGGGATTTGAGGATAGCTTCCCCAATAAAAAATTTAGTATCCCAAAATTTGATGAGACCTCTAGATGCTCCTAAAGAACTAGTACAAATAGATCTAGCATCATTCCAATAAGCATTCTTATGATTAAGAAAAAGGGTTCTTCTATCTTAGATTCTTGAATAGCCAAGATAACTAGTTTATGAGTCCTTCTAAAATCCCTAAAAGATTTTTTCTTTGAGAAACTATGAATTCCTCTAATATTAAATGAAAAGATCAACATGATTAACTAAATGGTAAAGGTTTACCTCCCTTGAAAGGAAGGGTTGTTTGGAGCCTATCTGCAATTTACACCTTTATATGTTTTTTAAAAAATTTATTTTCTAGAAATTTTTATAACTTTGGCTGGCATATTATACATAAGGCCTTTAATTACCCTTCTAGTAATGATAAAGGATGTGAAATTTGATTTAATGTTGTGCCTAGGTGTGACATGAATGCATTGAGAATCCTTAACTTATTCTTAGGAATCTTTAGGATAAGAATCTATTGAGAGATTAAGAAGATCTAAATTAATCAAAACCTCTAAACATTTCTTTTTGTTATCCCGAATCTTCCATTATTATGTCTATTCTAAGACTTTGAACTGATTGGGAGACTTAGGAATGACGATTTCTTGGTTATCTATTTCCTTATTTTCAATCAAAAAAATAATTGCATCTTATTCATTGTTAAAAGGTAGTTGATTATCTTGATTGAGCATCATGTTTGGCTTAAGTTATTTAGATGTGTTAGAAGAAATTTCATTTTCCTTCTTGACTTTGTTAAAGTCTTCCTACGTCATCTTATTTTGAATGTGAACTTATCTCACCTCTATTTATAATTTTTCCTTATTAATATTCTCTAGCTCCGTTTGTTGGTCTAATTCCTCAAAAGAAATACCTCATTTCCTTTGCCAAGAAGGTTTGATTCACACTAATTTGGATGCAATTAGACATATTTTTTAGGAATGTCCCAATTTATGGCACTTGTCACACATAAGTACATATTTTTCAAATACAATTTTCTAATTTTTTATGAAGGAAGTGTGCAAGAAGATTGAATAAGGAAGTTATTTGTTCATAAAGGTGTTGACATAGAACCTAGCATGAACCAGTCTAGATATGGCTTTGGTTACTAAATCAAAATCTAGAAAATAGCTAAAAGTCTTGGAAATTATAATAAAGATACATTTCTCCAAATATTCTATAGGGATCCTAGTGAGATGCACCCATATTGGGATTAGATTAATATTCTCTATCTTAGGGTCAAACCCCAGGTACCATTTTTTTAAATAGAAAAAAGGCCTAATTTTCCAAAAAACTAGGGACCTCTTGCTAAAATATGAGCACAATATTCTGATTTGTTGAGTTTGATCATGAAAAAACCATTTACCAGAACTATAATGTCCATATGAGCTTTGGGGTTCTTTTTTTATCTAGCCTAATCTCTGAAAGCATCAATATTGGGTCTAACTCCCATAAATTTACCTACCAAAGCCTATTCCATTTTGTAAGTGGCTCAAATTATGAGAGGAGTGACTTTAATATGAATATTTTTTTACATATTTAATGGTCTTAAGTTGTTCAATAGGAAAAAATTTCTTCTTATCCATTAAACCTAAAAGTGTATAACTCTAAGACAACTTACCCGGTGCCTATCTTGAGCTCTCATTGTTAGTTTTATTAGGATCTCCCTAAAATATTCCATTTATTTGATATTTCTTCCCTTGAAAGGAATCATTCATGTTGTCCCAAGTGAAATACCTCTCTCCATCACCATCAGATTTCTCCCATTCAGAGTCAGGATTTGAAATTTGTTTTTCGTGCTCACCTCCATTCTTACATTGTTCACTACCCATAACCCCATGGCATAATTATGATTTTATGCCTTTATCCCATTGAATGTCAAGATTAGGTATGTTGATATGATGTCCCCTAAATGTAATGTTAGAATGTGTCAACAATTTAACATGTGCTCTTTTGGGAGCTTAAAGAGAAGCCTTGACTACACTAAATTGGTTGATGCTAGCTATGGATTGTGTGGCAAACTCCTTTATATCATGGGATCCATCCTTATCTACCTTTACCATCATCCTCCTCATGGATATTTTAAAGTGTTTGAGGGGACTCCAAACTCATATGTGATAATAAAAGTGACATTAGGATGGAAGAGAACAATTATGCTCACTCCTTAATGTAAGTGAGGATTTAATCTTTAATTTTATCTAAGGGCCTAATGGTTGCTCGATTGTCTCTAAACCAATAATCAAGTGATCTTATCATGATTCCTAAAACATTTAGATATAAGTTAAGGTCCATGAGGGGAATGATCTTGATTTCAAGGAACATCCCCTTCTTGATGATCACCACCATCTTCTTTCACTTTTTATCAATTATTATGATTAAGTCCAAGTAGTTCTATGCTATTTGGACTAGCACATTGCTATTTGAAATAACCCCAATCACCTCTCCTAAGGTTACAAATAATTTTGAAATTATGGTTTCTACCTTGAAAATTAGGCCCACTGGGAATGATCTCTTAACTTAGGACTCTAAGGTCCTCACTTAATATTTAAGGTCCTCCATGATCTTTTATGTTTGTTCATTTGTCTCACACCATAATGACTGGGTCCTATACAGATTTATCCTCTCTATTCAGGGTCATATTATTCATGAGTGAGAAGAGGTCCTATTATTTCCTCGATAACATAGGGTCTCCATACTATGGGAAGGTCTTGGTCATCACCCTCTTAATCCTCCTTAAATATATATTAAATTAGATATGGATGTTTGGGTCCCCATGGTAGACCATATCAGGTCTCTGTGATCCTTGATCTCTTGAGGTAATAATCCAACCTTATCCCTCTATTGGTTACATGGTTGTTGAAGATGAGGTAATATTTGAAGTGGATGGTGGATGCATGGGTGGAGGTGGTAATAATGGAGGAAGGATATGCCATGGCATGAAATTTTGAGGGGGAAGCATGGGGGAGTGGCCAAGGGATATTTTCATGAGAACAATTGTGATCATATTTGGTACTATGTCATATATAATTAGGGACCAATGATACCTGAGAGTTGAGCATTGACCTAAAGAGAGGAAAACATAATATCAAATTTAATTCCTGAGGAACCATGTATGAGGGAGAGGGAGGTCCACAATGATGATGCAAGTATAGTAGGATGTTTCACTGATGGCCTAAGGGTAAACAAATTTGCATGCTTGATAGTATTTTATTAAAGACTAATTTGTCACACTACCATAATTAGGGGAGTATAACTAGAGGGAACCTAAGGTGCAAGGAGATTCTTAGTTTATACCTTGATAACACTCAAAGTTGGTGGGTTGCCCATGGTTATTAAAAATGAACTTGTTGTAACACTAAAGGGTGAAAACATAGGAGAGACTTGTGTACTTGGGATCAAAATAATTGTAGGGGAAATATGAGTAATGTGAGGAACCAAACTCACACAAGTCACTATGACAACCAAGATTGGAAGTGGAGCACGAGAAGATACCATACCAATCACAAGCGATAGTCTAGGAATGGTTTCAGGAGTGGGCCGCATTAGTACAACTAAAACTAGAAGGCATAAAAAATAGGAGCACCAAGGGTTACAAGACCCAACAGTATAGGGTAACCCCAAAAATAAATTTCAAGGTAAACCACATGAGAAGGTTGAACCTAGGTTGGATAAACAAGAGTGCATGCAATTTGATACCTTGATGTGCCTAAGGTGGGAGATGAAGGATCCAAAGATGCTAGGGGTTGAGCCTGAGGGGACATGTGTTGAGACTCCAAGCTTTTAAAAAAATGAAGGGAATAATCAAAATGAGGTTAGCTTACTTGGGATGTCCTTATATTTATAATTTATTCATAGTTTTTACATGTTTACCTTGTAGGATCAATTAGGAGAGCCTCTTACTAGTGGTTGGGACTTTAGTAAAAATTTTGGATAATGAAGCCTCTCCTCTAACATAAGATTGGGATGCACCTGCTACTATCTATCGAGTCATGTTGTTTCAAGATTGGTAATAACTTCAACATCATTGGTTAGGTTGAGATGTTAAGATTCATTTGGGTGGCTCTCATTGTGGTAATTAGTGTGCAACCTAACCCAATAATGTTCCACATGATCCTTCACCCTAACATTAGGATCCCATTGGCTATCATTAGTAAGGGGGAGATTAAATGAGTCACTATGTGTAGAAATGGTATGAATGGTATGGAAGTTATTATATTCATAGTTACCTATGATGATAGGGAGTGGGGGATAAAACTTTTTTATCTTTCCAAGGCAAAGACTGGCTATGCCATTAATGAGATAGAAAATGATCTCCTACTCTACCAATCAGTCTAGGATAATGTAAGGTATCTTGAATGGAGGTACCTATATGCCTTCTACCCTAATGACCATATGGTATTCATAGTATCAATAGGTGCCTATGTCTAGGATAGATCCCCTCATATCTTATGATAATATCAACATGGGATTATCATTTATTTCTAAGTATAAAATGGGTATAAATTATCACATATATCCTTGATGTGATGCATGAAGTAATGGATATACAAATTTGAGAAGACCACATGAATAGTGAAAACTACAGGCATCCATTAAGGGAACATAATGCTTCTAAAATTTATGGTGTCAAATTTTTTATCACCTAAATAGGACATCATATATACATTTCCACTAACATGAACCTTGGGGCCTTACTAAGATAAGTTGAAGATGATTATGTCCCCAAGATTCAGAACTTACCTTCGAGGATGATTTTATGTATAAGGACCCAATATTATTTCACATGAACAATGTAATTTTCCTTGTATAAATGGTTGAGTAACAATATGCGAACTCAAATCCATTCTCTATAATTATTAATGGTGTGGGAGTTGACATCCTCTTTGTTGACCTAGTGATCGACGTCTTGTGCCTAATCCTTCAGAGTTTCATAAATGCTATGCATATTCATATATCTAGTAGTAACCTCCTTGTCATATGATATGTTATACTCTAAAATATTATATTATCTCTTAATCATGGCCCTAGAGATGTCTCCAATTCAAAGTTGTTATTGGGTGAGTGAACAATGTCATTGGTGCACTTGGAAGTCCATAACAAGTTGAAAAAAAAGTTATCTATAGGGTAAAACATTATAATTATTAGTATCCTTATAGAGTCATAATTTATTTAGTGTAATGAGCTCTCTATAAATTCAACATCATCATCCTCAGGCTCATTATCTCTACTAGGCAACTAGATGTCTTCAATTACCTTAAATATTTCATTCTAGTGCGTATACCATGTGATCCCTTAGATAAACATGGTGTCCATGAAATATTTCTATAGTTTAATGTGGAGGTATAAGTTTCCAATTATGTTTACTTAACTTTATAAAACTTTCATAGGTATCTTGAAATTTTCTCTCTTGTTCATGATATATCCTCAGAGATGTGCCTCAAGATATCTCAAGGATAATCAAATAGAGGGGCATTATATATTTAAATAACAAAGAATAGATAAATAATAAATAAATTTATATGAGACCTTATAGGGATATTATATATCCCCATAATAATGGCATCAAGGGCTCATGACACATGATTTGATCTGTTAGTTGATGGTATGATTTGAATTAGTCATTTCCATTTTTTGCTTACATTTGATTTTATGGAACAAACCTTAAATAGATCAATGTATAGTAGAGGGACCCATACAAGTGTCATATTATGATGTACCTAAATGGGTTAATGAATTTAGAGAGTGTGGTAGGCAAGTACCTAGTTTTTTCCCTCTTGGTATATAGTATGAATTCGGAGTCGACCTAATGTCACTTATACTGTAATGATCCCAAGGGGTGATTCTATTGATTTAGATTTATAGGAATTTTATATGTGTATAGTACTCTAAGTGTATGGAAGTACATGTGGCATGTATTAATTAGATAAATACTCCCAAAATATGCTATTCTCTAACACCTTTAAGACTTGATTATGCAAACTATCTCTCAAGTGTATGAAAGTGCACATGGTGATCCTTGATTAGATCAGAGATCCCAAATTGTAATATAATCTGATACTTATGGGAACTGACTATGAAAACTATCTCCCAAGTGTCTGAAATTATACTTGGTTATCCTTGATTAGATTGGGTCTCCCACATTGTAATTTTATTTATCACAACCAAGACCTAACTATGTAAACTATGTCTTAGGTGTACAAAATTAAATGTGGAAATTCATGATTAGATTAGCGATCCCATATCATACTCTACTTTGATAGATCTATGACATAAAAATTTTACAAAAACAATAAGTCCTTATAAATATTTTTTTAAAGGAAAGGATGCTTACCTATTGGAAATAGCCTTTGGGAAGGTGCCATTTGGACTTTGGGACTTTGTGATGTTAATTTTTTGAAATGAAAAGTTAGTGCCCAAAAATAAAACTAAGTATATAAACCTTTTAGAATCCCAATAGGATAGAATTTCTTGAGACTAAAATATGTGAAATATATATACATATAAACAAAGGGTATTTGTCAAAGTTGGTAAAAATTTGAAGACTAAAACTCGATTGGTATTTCACTTGTATGCATAGGGCCCAAGGTTTTGTAAAAATTTAAACTTTAGGCTAGGCTTAAAAAAGGGATAATTTTTAAATCTTTATATCTTATAGGGTGTCTCCTTTTATTATTTAAAAAAGGGACATGTTTGTCATAATACTTCTCTTGGTATTTATATATTATATTACTATGTGATATTTGATATTCATTCAATACATGGTCAGATATGAGAGTAATGTCATTGATACATATGGTCTCTCTAACTATTTTATATAATTTGGATAATATATTGTTATATTTCATTTATATCTTATTTTACTATTGGTATTATATACTTTTTAACTCAAAACTATGCATAATTATTACACTCTATAATTCATTATTTAATTGTTGAGGTAGCAAATTAGAGTGCCCAAAATCATATCCAAGTGCTAGATTATATTATCAATATTTATTTCAAATAAAAATTAAGTGCAGCTGGCATTAAAATTTCCACTATCACATTTTGGAGGATTTTAAACTAATCCCATTTAAAAAGAGAAACACAATGAGGTTTAGGTTGGATCATTTTCTTAAAAAAATAAATATTCAAAATTTGTAAGAGTATATGCATGATTCATAAGGAAGATAAGGTTAATATAAACTAATAGTTACACACTACTTAATTCACAAAAAAAATAAACTCAAAATATGATATGATTGATAATATATATAAAAATATTTAAATCGCCATGAATAACTACGTTAACCAAGACATTTGCTAAGAACAATAATTAGAAGAAACTATCCAAAGTGTAGATAAAGACCAATTTTAAGTATCCATATTTCTAACTAGATATCTTTCCTAGTTTATACTTTAGACTAGGGATATCAAGTTTTTATTTCAAGTAAAAAAATCTATTGATTGTGTCTAGGTGTGCATTGCATCATATGTGCTATAATTATAATTTATTAGAGTATGTTTCTCATGATTGATAGGTTTTAGCTAGGATTTTTGTCATTTCCTAGTTTTGTCTTATGTGAGGATTTATCCCACATTGACTAGTTAGGATTGAGTATTTTTCTCCTTTCCTACTTAATCAAGGGTTCTCTATGTTTAGAGTTGTTCTTATTATTGAGTTTTGTCATTGATGTTGTCATTGATGTCAATTTTTTTTTGAGAAGGTCTTCATGAGGTCATTGAAGAGTGTAGCTATGAGAGAGAATATTGATCAGTGTTGTAGTGATTTTGAGAGTGCAAGATATGATTGGTATATGTTATTATTACTACATTAGTGATGTGAAGGTCAACATGGAAGGTCCTTGTTGTCAAAGTTGTCAAGTGCTTGAGCCTAGTAGTGTCTTAATAAGGTATATACATGTGATGCCTACTCTTATGAATGAAGGAGCATGATGGCTTGGTGATATAAATGCACATAGGAACTAATGGGTATATGAAATATATTGATCATGTATATGAGTTATTGAATCACTAATGTGAGATTCAGGATAAGCCTACAGGGGTAATAACTTCAGGCCAAGTCTGCACCTAGACCACTCTTAGAGCCTACCTTGCCTAATGAGGCATCATGTTCTATTTTCAAGGCATATGAAGGATTTATGATAGTGTTTAAGAATATATGAGATTTCTTGATTATGTGAGAGTAGTGGAGAGTGCATGGAAAGAGG
The DNA here is from genome assembly GCA_037957365.1 of Torreya grandis. Classification (NCBI taxonomy): domain Eukaryota; kingdom Viridiplantae; phylum Streptophyta; class Pinopsida; order Cupressales; family Taxaceae; genus Torreya; species Torreya grandis. Next base: position 2,030,675 of record JARHVA010000983.1, on the reverse strand, counting down.
AATGAAGGTCAATTTTAAGGCCTAATGTGGTTTGTAGGTCAAGGTTTAAGTGAGCAAAGAGAGAGAGAGAGAGAGAGAGAGAGAGTGTGTGGCTTAATAGGGTATCAAGATAAGTTTTAATAGAAAGTGTGAGTAGGAAAGAATTGAAAAAGGTGACTCAAAGTTTTTTTAAGCATGTGCATGAAGTTTGAGGTCAAATATTGAAGGATAAGGTATGAAAATGTGTTATAAGGTATCTTAAGTGCACAAAATGAAGGGTTCTCTACCTGTAAAAGGTTTTTATTATGCTCATTAGATTATTAAAAATATACATGGGAACTTAAGATATTCATGGTAGATGGGTAAGGGTCATAGATAAAAAATTCTAGGCATTGGTTTTTAGATTGAAGGGCTAGGCTTTATGAATGATTGTAAGAATGGAAATAGGTTTAAACCCTCTTAGAACCCTAATAAGGACCCAATATTGAAGATGTTGATCAAAAGTGCTTAGAATGAATTGGTATTCTCAAGTAAGATATTGGAGGTTGTATTCAACTCTCTCAGGGACCTCCAAGTGTGTTTGAGTTATTAGGTGTGTGAGTAGACACTACAGGAAAGTGCTAATTTATTAGAGATTTGTTATAACAATCAGAGTTGACCAAGTCAAAATATGTAAATGGATGGAATATGAATATTTATAATAATTTTTAATTCCCATGAATGTTTATGGACATAATATATCCCTCAATTTTGATAAATTGGTCATCTAAGTTAGCCAATCACTAACAAGCCTAATGGTGGAAATAGTGAAAAACCCAAGTAGTAGAGAGAAGAAGATTAGGGATGTGTTACTATGATAGAGTGATTAAACCAAGTGCATGAATATGTTTTTTGGGACTATTATATACTATTAATTATTGGTATAAATATTTAAATTCAAGCATAATGGTGAAAATGATGAAGCCAAAATGGCTTATCTGAATCAGTAAGGTCTATATGTAGTGAGGTCAACAAATTGGTCTGTAAGACCAATAGTTGCCACTATTCCATATGATATTTATATTTTAAGATTGTATAAATATGTCATAAGTTAATTTACATTCATAATAATCCATTTAAAATGTCTATATAGGTGTTAGAGGTCTGATTCACCATGATTGATCTTTGAAGAAAATTAGTAGTTCTAAGTGAGCAAGTTGTAGGAGTGTTTTTGAGTCCTTTTTCCATGTGTGATGAAGTGTAATGCACTTGATGATTTTTTTTAGGTATTTTAATTTCTATGTATGTGATTTATTTTCATGGTTGTGTGTCTAAATAACTTATTATCTATTGAAGATAGACCTTTCTATGTGTGTGAAGGCCTAATGTAAATAGTACTAATGGTGTGCTTCAAGTGGTGGTTGGACCTAAAAAGTGTCATGTACTTAAGATGAGCCTATTTGGTGTATATTTGAGTTGTAAATGAATTTTTACTATTGTGTGTGGAGTTTAAAAAGTGTTCCAAGGAGATCAAAGGATAATATTTACTAATGAAGGCCCAATTGAATTAGGTTTGCTTAAGGCCTACAAAAGGATTTGGTCTATTTGAGCTATGGATGATCTAATGTAATCATTTATTCATGTTTTAAGAATTTAATAAATATATATTTTGTGGAAAATATAAGTGGGAAAGTGTGTATGGCTGACCAAAATGTGTGTGAGGTAGAGGATTGTATAAGAACAAGGCCTAATATGCCTAGTTAACTTGTTAGATACATTGAGAGTGAAAGCTAAGGATATAACATATTAAAAGGATTAAGGAGGTTTTTTATACCATTATATGGGTGTAGATAAAAGTTCATGAATATATAATAGGGGTACTATAGCTAAATATCAAAGTCATATGGCCTAATCTGTCTTGAAGAACCTAGTTGAGTGAAGAAGCATCAAAGGTAGTTTGAGAGGGATAGAAGAGTGAGAAGAGATAAAAAAAAGGTGATATTCATATATTATGTGAGAAATAAGGTTTTATGAATATTATCAAAGTTTTTAGGTGGATGAGTTGGTGATAAGTCATCTAGGGGGTTGGTGTCTCCTTGTAAGTTGGTGTTTGCTAAAGCCTAGTTGAGTGGGTGCTTGACTAGTTAGGGTTAGTGCTCCATGTGAATTTGGTGCTTCACAAAAGATTGTTTTTTTTATTATAGGACTATAATCCATTTGTATATATCATTGGGTTTTATTCCCCTTTAGTTTTTCCCACATATGTAATGTGTTTCATGATCTTGTGTGGTTGCATACGCTTTGCTAGATGTTTATGTTTGTATAAATGGTTCATATATGCTTAAATGGAATTGAATGATTATTTTAAAGAAAATGATTCACCCCCATACCTCAATTATTATGTTTAAAACAATTGGTATCAAAACCTAGTCCTTTGAAGCAAGTCTAATAACTTGAAGGTGATCCTAAGAAGCATAAGATGTCTAATGATAAAAAATAAGAAGACAACATATCTGCTGAAGAAGTCTACTATGACAGTGAAGAAGGAGAAGCTAAAGTATACTTTAAATATGAGATCATAATTTCCCTTGATTATTTTAACCATAAAATTAATACTATCAAGGATCTAAGGAATCAGTTAGAAGGTGTCAACACAAAGTTTAGGTCAAAGGAAATTGAGGATGACCAGTTGAAGATAGAGATACATTCCTTGAAGGTTTAGCATGAGAAGCTCATAGATAAGATGTGAAAGCCTGATAAAGAGCATGAGAAGTCATAATAATCCAAGAGTGCCAACATGAAAAGACCAATTAGATATCCCAATGCAATAAGGGATAAGTTATCATGGGACTATGGGAAAATGAGTGATCAATCAAGAGGTAAGTATATGAATGTTATTTTCTATAGTTGTCATAATATGGGACATATTACAAGATTATGTTCTAATATAATTATAAGACCCTCAAGATTCAACAAGATATATGAAACTCGTAGAGTGCATGAGAGGTTCAAACATTAGTATGGAATCCAAATCAAGTTAGGACTAGTCATATTGAACCCAAGAGTCAAGATGGAATATTTGCTAAGGAAGAATAAATTACTAAAGAATATTTTATGCTAGCTCAAACTAACTTTCACATTCAAGATGAAATAATTAAATGGTATATATATAGTGGTTGCTCAAGTCACATGATAGGAGACAAAAATAAGTTCCTCTCATTGAAGAATAATGCTACAAAAATAATGAGGTTTGGAGATAGCACAACTACCAATATAGTTGGTAGCAAACATTAAGGAAATTTAGTATGAACTATATTTATATTGTAAATATATATAATGATTAAATAATACTCGTAATATATCTCTTATGAAAGAGCCTTATGGAGGATCTAATATATTTTGGGAGAGGTTGAGAGATAAAATGATGAGGATAATATTGACTCCTCATTTTGAGGAGTATCCTCTCCTATTTATTTATACTCCCATATTGTAAATATATATCAAATAAACTAAATATCTTGGTGTGTTGTTTTGAAAATATGTGATAGTTTTATAAACTATAATATACCTCATTATTTGGTATTAGAGCCTAGTTAATCCAAACTTCTGAAGATATTCAATGCATTTGAATGAATCATAAATGAGGTATGTAGTGGCTGCAAAAGGTGAAGCATATAATTAAGGGATGTGGCAAATTTTTCCTTATATATGGTCAATAAATACACACAAATTGATTAAAAAGAGTTCCTAATTTTTTTTAATAAAGACCAGACACATAGCATGCTTCACTCCATGTGTATTACATTCTGCATCAATCCCTACATGGTTTTTGTTTAGTAACATATAATTATACATTTTGGTTTGAAGCAAGATTACAACCTGTAGAAAAGAAGCAATTTGTTTGAGATAAAAATCACTCTTAGAAGTAACAATGACATCTGCATTTGAATTGGCACCATTTGTTTAATTAAGTAAAGCTATGCAAACCCAATGACTACCATTTACCAAAAGTTTTCATCATTGAAAGTTTATATGCCAATCTGGCACATGGCATTCTCAAACCGGCCAACCAAACCCCATAGCCTATCGATCAAATTTATGAATTACATTGCAAATTCATTTATTCTATATGTCAGTTTATTATGTGTCTAGGTATATTTTAAGAGGTTTTATTATTATTTAATCCTAGTTTAATTTGGAATATTGTCTAAAAATTGTCAAGTCTAGTTTTTTGTTTAAAATTTGGTATTATGTTATTTTATATTTTGTTGAAAGTTCAAAATGTCTTTTTTTAGTCATTTGTCATCATGTCAAAAGTAAAAATGAATCAAAAAAAATATTTTATAATTAAGTTGATCAAGTTGAACATTTGTTTATGAGTCTATTAAAGTTTTTAAATATTTCAAATTCTAGTATGTTGGTAAAAGTCAAAAATAAGAATAATTAGTAATCTTGTCTATATACATGTAATTGGATGCATTATCAATCATACACGATATCCAAATTGTGAAGAGGTAAATATGGAAAAAGTAAATTATATTGAAAATTTTGAAGGCAAATATTTTCATCCCTGGCAAGTTAAAACATAATTGCATTTAATTGGTAAAAACTTGTGGGAAATTACAAATGGTAAAATAACAAAACCAACTAATGCAAATTAATCCATCAAGTGGGAAATCAAGGATCAAAGAGAAATGAAAACTATTGGTCTAGGGTTGCTTGATGCATAATTAAATCATATAGGCCTATTAAAGACTTCAAATGGTATTTAGGACACATTAAACAAGATGTTTGGATCACAAATAGGAAGTACAATAGTGACCCTGAAGCAGAAGCTATTTAGACTCAAGATGGAGGAAGGAAAAACCATAGTACAACATATAAGTAACTTTCTCTCCATTATAAATTAGCTAGATGGAATAAAAGTATATGTACCTGATGATGATGCAAAATATGTCTTACTAAATAGTATGCCAGCTAGTTATTCAAACATAGTTTTTACACTAAGCAAAGTAAATCCTAAATTATAAAATCTAATTTCCTCATTGATAGATGAAGAAAATAAGAATATTTCTGTTGAGGAAAGTGTTATGTATGTGAAAAATAAAAACAAATCTATTTCTAAGTCAAGATCTGAAAGTTCAAGGAAAAGGGTTATTTGTCATTATTGTAAAAAACCCAGACATGGTGTTAAATATTGTAGATAAAGAGCACAAGATCTCCTTGAAGGGAAAATAAAAGAGAAGGATCTTGTTTTTAAAAAAAAGAGATGAATAAAGTGATTGGGAAGTGAAAAATACTTTTTCAAATGATAAAGAATTAGTTGGTCAAAGCAATGATGAAGACTATCTATACTAAATAACTACACTAGAGGCAGGAGGAAAAAGGAAGATGGAAGACACATGTACCTCTCATTAGCCACTAATGATGGGTTAGTGTTTTGTAGTAGTGGCACTTTCTACTTTTACTATCTTTTCTATAGTTTGAAATAAGAATAAGAGTGCATCCCTATTTATGTAATTTCTAAATATAATCCCCTAAAAAGTGTGATAGTATAGGAGATTAAGACCATCAATAATAAAGTAGGAGATGTTCTTGATAAAAATAGTTGGTAGGAGTGTTCCTACTACTTTTTTGATTGGCTCGATTGATGTTCCTAGATTTGGTTAATTTTTGCATGGCTGATGGTTGATGCATGTTCCCACCATGGAAGAGGTTCCCATGATTGATAGTGTTCCAATTTTTTGGTTGATTAGTTCCCATAATCAGAGTGTAAGGAAGTAGGGCATAGGAAAATCAAGACATGTGTATGCTACTGAGATAGAAAATGGTGTTTCTTCCCTTGTTCATACTATGGAGGGGAATATTAAAGAAATTTAGTATGAATTATATTTATGTTATAACTATATCTAATGATTAAATAAGAATCATAAGATATCTCTTATGAAAGAGTCTTACGAAGGATCTGAGAGATTTTAGGAGATGTTGAGAGATAAAAGGATGAGGATAATATTGAATCCTCATTTTAAGGAGTATCCTCTCCTATTTATTTATACTCCCGTATTATGATTTATATATAAAATAAACCATATGTTTTAGTGTGTTGTTCTATAAATATGGGTTAGTTTTATAAATTCTAATATACCTCATTAGCAAGGGTATCTTGAGTTTGGATAATGGGAATACTACGACACAAAATGTGTTATATGTGGAAGGTTTGAAACATACTTGCTTAATGTAAGTCAAATGTGCAATCAAGGACACACACTAACCTTTCATGACAGAGGATGTGAGATAAGGAGAGCTAAATTAGGAAGGCTAATTGCTAATGCTAAAAGGATTAAGAACAATCTATATGTCTTGAATGAGATGAAGAAGGAGAGATGCTTTATGAGCAAGATGGATGAATGTTGGCTGTAGAATAGATGTCTATGTCAACTAAAATTTGACAATATGTTTCAGATAAGTACTAATAAGTTTGTGAATAACATGCCTAATATCACCAAAACTACAAACATACTTTATATGGCATGTCAACATGGTAAACATACTAGAAGAAGGTTCAATTCTAAGGGTTACTCTACGACAAGACCCTTGGAGTTGATACAAATTGATCTTTATGGGCCTATAAGAATTCAAATCATTTATATAGATAGTTACTTCATGTTACTCATAGATGAATACATAAGAATGACTTGGGTAACATTCTTGAAAGAAAAGTCAAAAAATCTTGACAAGTTCAAGGCAATCAAGGATATTTTTAAGAATGAGAATAATGGGAAGATCAAGTATCTAAGATCTGATAAAGGAGGAGAGTTTTGTTTAATGAGTTTGATGATTTATGTGAGGTTCATGGAATAATGAGACAATTCTCAGTAGCTAGGACACCTCAGCATAATGGGGTAGTGGAAAGAAAGAATATGATAATTCAAGAGATGGATAAGACTATGCTAAGTGAGTCTATATTATCTATTGGATATTGGAGAGAGGTAGTAAGTATTGTAGAATGCATTTTTAATAGAGGACATATAAGGACTAATGGAAACAAGACTCCTTATGAACTATGGAAAGGAAAACCTACTAATGCATAATAATTTAGAGCGTTTAGGAGAAAATGTTTCATCAAAAGAGATGATGAAGACTTGGGAAAGTTTGATTCCATATCTAATGAAGTTATATTATTAGGATACCTATCAATGATCTTAGCTATAAATATTATAACAAGAAGCTACAAAAGATAGTGGAAATAACCAATGTGAATATTGATGAGACAAAAAAATCACACTCACAGTCAAAGGATACTTTAGAGAATCTGGACTTCAAGAATGAAGAGGAAACTATAGAGGTTGCTTAGGAAGAGGAAGAAGTTTAGGAGAGATAGGACTAAACGGTCTCTTAATATAGATTCAAAGAGATCATCATAAATCTAAAATCATTGAAAACAAGAATGCAAGTATGCAAACAAGGAAAACATTAGTAAGTAATCAAGCAAAGACAAATTATGGATAGGTGATATAAATGAGGAGTTAGAAAAAATAGAGAACAATGAGACTTGGGAACTAGTTCCTAGGCCTAAAGATAAGAATTTCATTGACACAAAATGGGTGTTTAGAAACAAGTTGAATGAATATGGAGAAGTCACTAGGAATAAGGTTAGATTGGTATGCAAGGGATATGCATAAGTTGAATGGGTAGCCTTTGATGAGACCTTTGCACTAGTAGAAATATTGGAGGACATCAAATTATTTATAGCATATGCAAGATTCAAAGGGTTCAAGGTATACTAGATGGATGTCAAATCTACCTTTTTAAATAGGAATTTGGAAGAAGAGGTGTACATAGATCAACCTAAAGGGTTATCACTATCAGGTGACAAAGATTATGTTGGTTTTAAGTCATTCTCCTAGATCTTGGTATGTTATGTTGGATAGGTATTTATTGGATTAAAGATTAAAAATAGGACCTATAGATAGTAATCTATACATAAAGACAAAATATGACCATCAGTTGATAGTAGTTATCTATGTGGATGACATCATCTTTGGTGGAAATAATGAGAACATGACCAAGGGATTTGTATAGTTGATGAAGAAAGAGTTTGAGATGTCCATGTTGGGAAAAATATCATTTTTTATTCTATTTAAAATAACTCAATCTAAAAAATATATATTCATTTCACATTCCAAGTACATAATAGAGATGTTGAAGAAGTTTGAGATGGAAGATTGCCAGGTAGTTAGTACACCTATGATCATAATGTGTAAGTTGAGAAAGTAAGATGAGTCTCCAAATGTCAGTCATCATCATATAAGTTAATGATTAGAATTTTGTTATACACCACTACCTTTAGACCTGATATCATGGAAGAAATAGGTCTTGTGGGAAGGTTTCAAGAAGATCCAAAGGAAAATCATTTGCAAGTAGTCAAAAGGATACTCAATTATCTCAAGGGGACTATGGAATATGGGTTGTGGTATCCAAGGATCAAAGAGTTTAATTTGATATCTTATATAGATGTAAACTGGGTAGGAAGTCTAGTTGATAGGAAAAGTACCAGTGGAGGAGCCTTCTTCTTAGGTGGGTACCTAGTTTCATAGATCAACAAGAAGCAATCATTAATAGAATTATCCACTTGTGAGGCTGAGTACATTAAAACAAATTCATGTTATACTCAAGTCTTATGGATTAGATAGACCCTAAAAGATTACAGGGTCGAGTATGATAGACCTAGTCCTATATATTGTGATATTACAAGTGCTATAAGAATATCAAAGAATCCTATCATGCACTCAAGGACTAAGCACATTCCCATCAGGTATCATTTTATAAGAGAGTAGGTAAGTGAAAAAAGTATCAGACTTGAATAGGTTTCTACATAGGATTCAATTGTAGACATTTTGACCAAACCACTTCCAAAGGTAACATTTGAACACCTAAGATAGGAATTGGGTGTAATTCTTACCCCTAAAAATCATTGAAAAATCCAAGTAATTATGGGTAACTAATTAGGTTCATTAGCTCCAAGAATAGATGAGTTTTTCCAATAAGTTATGCATATAGATAGGGGATCATGTTTGTATTATGTCTCATAAACTCATAGTCCTATGTGTTGTGTATTTTGGTTGCAAGAAGTGTGATCTAAGGAGTTACAAGCATTAGTTTGTCATTTATGTCAAAGGAGGAGAAAGACCAGAATGGGGAGATAAGAATGATTAGTTTGTAGTGTGTTTTTCCATTAATGACAAAGGGGGAGATTGTTGAGCATTGTTCATGTTGTTGAGGTTTGGCATTGATGTTGTCATTGATGTCAAAGGTTCTTGAGAAGGTCTTCATAAGGTCATTAAAGAGTGTAGTTATGAGAGAGAATATTGATTAGTGTTGCAGTGATTATGAGAGTGTCTTATATGATTGGTGTACATTATTACGACTAATTGAGTGATGTGAAGGTCAGCATGGACAATCTTTGTTGTCAAATTTGTCACGTGCTTGAGCCTAGTAGTGTCTTAAGAAGGTATGGACATATGATGCTTGGTCTTGTGCATGAAGGAGCATTATGGCTTGGTGAGATGAATGTACACAAACATGAGTGGGTGTATGAAGTTTTTTTTACATGTATATTAGGAATTATAACACTCATTGAGTCTTAGGGTAATCCTACAAGGGTAATAACTTCATACCAAGTTTGCACCTAGACTACTCTTAGACCCTACCTAGTCTAATGAGGCATCACGATCTACTGTCAAGGCATATGAAGGATGTATGAAATTTATTTAGCATGTATGATGTTTCTTGAGTATGTGAGAGTGGTGGAGAGTGCATGGAAAGAGGCATGAATGCCATTTTTAAGGCCTAATATGGTTTTCAAGTCAAGGTCTAAGTGAGCAAACAAAGAGAGAGCATGGCCTAATGGGGTATTAGGATCAATTTTCAAGGTAAGTGTGAGTACGGGAGCATTGAAAAAGATAAGTTTTTTTAATCATGTGAATGAATTTTGGGGTCAAATTTTGAATGATAAGTCATGAAAATGTGTTTTAAGGTCTCTTGAATGCATAAAATGAAGGGTTCTTTACCTGAGAAGGTTTTTATTGTGCTAATTATCTGATTAAACCTATCCATGAGAACCTAAGATATTCATGGTATATGGAGAAATATCTTATATAAAAATTCTAGGAATTTTTTTTGGATTGAGGGGCTATGATTTAATATGATTGTTAATAATGGAAACATGTTTAAACCCTCTTAGAACCTTAATAAGGACCTAATGTTGAATATGTTGATCAAAAGTGCCTAGAATGGATTGGTATGCTCAAGTAAGCTATTAGAGATTATATCAAACTCTCGTAGGCACCTCTATGTGTGTTTGAGTTTTCAAGGGTGTGAGTATACCCTATAGAAAAGTGATAATTTCTTGAAGATTTACTATAGCAGTCAGAGTTGACCAAGTCAAAATATGAAAATATATGGAGGATGAAGCTTGATAATCATATTTCATTTCAATTAAGGTTTAAATATATAATATATTCCTCAAGTTTGATAAATCAATCATCAAATTTAGCTAGTCGCTAATAGGCCTAATGGTGGAAATAATGAAAAACCAAGGTAGGAGTGAGAATAAGATTAGGGATGTGTTATCATGATAGAATGATGAAACAAAGTACATAAAGATGTTGTTTGGATTATTATTTCCTATTCAATCTTGGTATAAATATTTTAATTCAAGCATATTAGTGAAAATTATGAATCCAAAATGGTTTGTTTGACTTAGTAAGGTTTATATGTAGTGAGGTTAACAAATTGGTATGTAAGACCAATAGTTACCACTAGACCATATGATATTTATATATGAGGAGGGTATAGAGATGTATACAGTTAATATACATACATAAAAATCAATTACAAATTTATATATAGGTGTTGGAGGTATGAGTCATCATGATTGGTCTTTGAGGAAAACTAGCAGTTTTGAATGAGGAAGTTACAAGAGTGTTTTTGAGTCCTTTTGCCCTATGTGATGAAGTATAATACACTTGATGAAAATTTTAAGGTATTTTAGGTTCTATTTATATTATTTATTGTCATTTTTGTGTGGAGAAATAATGCATTATCTTAATTTGTTTAAGACAAACCTTTCTGTGTATGTGAAGGCCTAATGTAAATAGTACTAATGATGTGCTTCAAGTGGTGGTTGGAGCTAAAAAGTGTCATGAACCTAAGATGAGCCTAGTGGGGGTATATTTGAGTGGTACATGAAGTTTTACTAATATTTTTTGAGTTTAAAAAGTGTTCCAAGGAGATCAATGAATAACGTGTATTAATGAAGGCCTAATTGAATTAGGTCTCCTTAAGGCCTAAAGAAGGATTTGGTCTATTTGAGCTATGACCAACCTAATGTAATTATTTATTAATGTTTTTGGCATGTATTAAGGCCTATTGTGTGGAAAATATAAGTGGACAAGTGTGTATTTTTGACCAAGAGGTGTTTGAACTAGAGGATTGTATAAAAACAAGGCCTAATTGGCTTGTTAGATAGATTGAGATTGAAAGCGAAGGATATAACATATTGAAGAGCTTAATGAGGTCTTGTAGACAATAATAGGGGTGTATATAAACTATAATTAATATATAAAATGGTTATTGTAGCTTAATATCAAGTTCATATGACCTAATCTTTCTTGAAGAGACCTAGTTGAGCAAAGAAGACTAGAATGTAGTTTAAGAGGGATAAAAGAGTGAGAAGAGATAAATAAGGTGATATCCATATATTATGTGAGAAACAAGGCATTTTAAATATGATCAAAGGTTTTAGGTGGCTAATTTGGTGTTGAGTCATCTAGGGGCTTGGTTCCTCCTTGCAAGTTGGTGCTTGGTAAAGCCTAGCTGAGTGGGTGCTTGACTAGTTGGGTTTGGTGCTCCATGTGGAGTTGGTGCTTCAATAAAGATTGGTTTTTGTATTATATGACTATATTAAATTTGTAGATATCAATGGTTTTTATTCCCCTTGAGGTTTTTCCACATATGTAATGTGTTTCATGATCTTGTATAGTTACATATGCTTTGCTAGATGTTTATATTTCTATGAATGGTTCATGTATGCTTAAGTGGAATTAAATGATTGTTTTGAAGAAAATTATTCACCTCCATCTCAGTGATTATTCTTCCAACACTCTATGGTATTAAACATGCTTTTTCAAATGCTTATTGTGAATAACAATTGGTTTTGTTCACAATTGGTTTATTCCTTGTGTATGTTGAAGCACTCATGGTTGTGGTAATGGTGTATTGGAGAGATCTTAGATGAAGAGTGTTGTGAACTATATCATGATACCATAGCCACCCTCCAATAGCCATTACTCAGTGATTTTAATTTTAGCCTCTATTTGTCTTTTTTGGACTTGGTCATATATCTCTTTTATGTACAAGATCTAATTGACCGTACTACTATAATTTTATTTACTGTGAGTTTGTAGGGTTTTGTTTATTTTTTCATATAGCCTCTATTTAAATATTTTTTATATATGAAAATTTTGTGCATAAGTTTCACCTATTTTTGAATATTTATGCATTGTTTTGATCTTGTTGAATCGGTCTAACTTTTGAGTTGATGCTTCTCTCTTTTGGATCATGGATCCTATTTTATAATAGTATAACCCATTTGAGATGAAATTAAATGGTTTTGGTGGTGAAAAAACCATTAATTTCACCTACACCATGACATGTTTGTCCATTGTTAATGATTTGACTTTTTAGTTGCATTGCATTGTATTGAAGGAATGCAGAGTGTGCATATCACTTTATAGTAAGTATCACATCCTTATATTTGTATAAAGAAGTTGAGGGATATATCAATCAAACATGGTTATCTATATCAATATATTGAATCCAACCATCCCTCACCATGTAATGGTTGGCACAAAATAGGAACTATTTGCTTACATTGCTTTAGAACTAGCAAAATTTGTCACAAAGGAATGTAAAAAAATTCTATCCAAAACCTAGTCATCAACAAGAGTTTGGTTTCACTTTTTAATTTACATTTAATCAAATAGTAGTTGCATTTGACACACTTATCAAGTGGATTAAGTGGGTTTCTATCTCTAAAATTTTTAGCAAGGATGTGGTAGTAGCTTTAATGGAGTCCATGGAAAGACAAGGTTTGAACATCCGTGTCTTTACCTTAGTGAATGGTAATGTTAGGATATAAACTAGAGAAAATTATTGAGATGAAGATGTTATGGATGTTATTATTCTATTCATCTAGACTAATTATTACTATGTGGAACTTTCATATATGATCCTAAATTGGAAATGTCCTCTCCCAAAATCTGGTTATAGGGTTATTAACATAGAGTGGGGGAATTTTTGGTCTCCTCATCTTCCCATGACATTGGGATATGGTTCCATGCTCTTGTGTAGGAATCATTATGGGAAAATTAATTTTTTGATTGATTTTTCCTATCTCATTAGCTTCCATGTTATTATATGAATGGCAATTCTTGGAAGAAAAGAGGGATTGATGCAACTAGTACTCTCGTGGTCTTGACCCTCAAAGTCATTTTTATGCAATCAACTATCAAGATAATTATTGTTGGGTGAATATAATTATGGGTCACATGGAATTTTTGATTGTTTTTATTGAAAAACTATATATTGTAAAGTAGTCTATTTCATTTGCTTGATTTTACCTTGTTCTCTCACTAGTTAAAGATGAAGGGTGAGGCCCGGGTTGGTAGGAGGCCAATTCTGCCTCACAATCTAAACCATTGCATTCTACACTCCGTACCAGTTCTAATGAGTGGTTGGAATTATACCTTACCCATTTTTTGGTTATGCATTTAAACTGCTTGTGTAAATGTAATTAAAATAAGCCATTAATGATGGTAAATTTTATTATCCATAACTTTTGGTCGATAACGTAGATTTGAGTGTCACTTTTTGTAAAAGTACTTTATTTTTCATTCCCATTCCATTTTTAATTTTTATTATAAATGCACTAAATTTATAAAGTGAAATATTTTGGGGAGTTACCTATGTTATATGCCCTACTAATTTCTGCATTATACTTCATGCACACACTATCTCAGATGCATTTTTGGATGAACCCAATGTCCTTTTGCATGTGATTTATAGGTTATTATTTTTGGATATTGATCATTTTTTGGTGTGGTTTTACATACAAGATATATTTTTTTCTATTTTCCACACTATTTTATCAGCCCACGACATGCATTGGTGCTTTGATACACCAGTAGTTTGTGTCATGTCTCCTCAAGGCCCCTTTCTTAGCACCTTTCCTTATTCTATGGAGACACATTTTCACTCCCTTATTTTTGGAATATCTCTCATGATTATTGATGGCTTATTTGATAGGTAAATACTCTCCTCATTTAGATCTATTTTGGTGAATCCCAATGTCTTCTTTATTTCTATTTTGTGTTTTTGTGTATGAGATATATTTTACTCAAACTAAATCATAAAGTGCCATGGGGGGTTTGCTTATTTAGCCTTGTCTACCTTCATGTGTTTGTGTGCTCTATTTTGGGCACCTTTTCACTTCTTAAGTTGTTTGTCTCTTCCATCACCACCATGGGCCATCATCTTTGAGAGAGATTATATGTATTTTAGGCCCCACTTTTTGACAGTTGATAATCTCTCATAGCTTATAGTGTATCTATTCTGGTGAATCCTAGTGTCATCTTGTCTTCTTCGACAATTCGATAGTTTATTTTAGTATGATATGGAGCTATTCTGGTGTATACAATGTCAACTTATTTTATGTTTGAATAGTAGATTCAAACCACTTATGCAGACCTTTTTTTCTCCACTCCTCCTAGTCAGTATTATGTGGGGGTATGGTGTACATTTTGATTCTTAGGTGTTGATCATTCCTTGCACATGTAGTACTCTTTTGTACTGTATTCACCATTGATAGTCTTCTTGATTAAAGCTATTCTAGTGAAGCCCAGTGTCAATTATTTTTTTGATCGAGTAGTGGGTTTAGACCACTTATATAGATTGAGTTCCTTTATGACTCATGAGTACTTAGAGTGCAAAATTCTTCAACATCATCTTTGGGGGGGATTTCTATCTCTTATTTCTTCTTTCTCTCTTTTTTTATGGGGGGGGGGAGTTTTTCCTACAAGTTTTCTCTTTTTCCTTACTTTATTAGAGTTATATATACGTGTTACACTTTTTTAATATTTTCTAGATTTTTCCTTTATACATGGCTATTGTATTCAGGTACTTTATTTGTTAGAACCCATCTGAGGATTTTTACTTGACTCTATGGCATTTTTGGTGATTCTTATATTGATACTTGTATGGTATCCCCACCAGTGACACCAATGAGGCGTCCCTACCAGTCTTTGTACTCACTTATCACCATCTCATTGGAGGGTTTTCAAGTAATGATTCCTCAAGTTTATTATTATACCCAATATTCTGGAGCATAGTGTTTGTGTTCAGTGATCCTTATATTCAACACCATTCCTACTTTCACTTGGCAATTATAGAAACTCGACATCCATGTACTTTGACACGATGGATTGGCATCTATAGGGAAACATGGATTCATACTACATCCTCTATTATTATCCCCAAAATTCACTTAAGGGGGGGTTTTAGTATATTTCTCATGAATGTTAGGTTCTTGTTTGGATTTTTGTCATTTCCTAGTTTTGTCCTATGTGAGGATTTATCACAAATTGGCTAGTTAGGCTTGACTCTTGTTTCTCATACCTATTTAACCAAGGGTTATCTAATTTATTAAACATGTTTCTTCATATGTTTATTGTGAATAACAATTGGTTTTGTTAATATTTGGTTTATTCTCTCTATGTATGCTAAAGCACTCATGGTTGTGGTAATGGTGTGTTGGCGAGATCTTGGTTGAAGAGTGTTGTGAACTCTTTTAGAAATCTAGTAATTTTTTTTAAAGAATATCTAATATTTGTTGGAGGTTATATAAATACATAAAAAACTATTATACATCAAACTTATATTGATTTTTTCATGATTGTATTTTATATATGATCTAAACATTTGTTGCTACAATTAGTTATGTTTGAAATAGATAAATATCAATGGAAGAAAACATTAGATTATGGCTATGTTTATTTATAATGTCATATATGTCACCAATGAGGCCATGCATTTTGAAATTTATTACTTGTTAAAAAATGAGCTAACTAATACATTTGTTAAGAATAATAACAATCTACACTACCCAAATCATGAATATAAGATATGAATTATAGAATGTGATTTTTTAAAACTTTGCATGTATCAGTCTAGGCAAAGAGAAAATTTGTTTAAAACAAAAAGGTGACTATGTGCACTAAAATTTTGTGAATGCATAGAAAATAAAAAATTATACGTGTGATAGTCAAACTAAAAGGTTATAATTTATTCATATGGAAACTACAAATATGAAAGAGACAAGGGTTGCGATAAATGTTAGAATAATAAATCTAACATGACCATAGTCTTGATGTGAGTTTGTGACTCACTCAAAAGGATGATGGGTTTTCACCCACTTATTCTAGTACTACCAAAAGTTAACTTAGAGAATGAGTTATAGGTTTTGAGTCTCTTACATAGTTGTGATGGAATAACAAAGATAAAAAAATTGTGAAGGTTATAAATTTCAAGAAGAAACTTTCCCTACTTATGAACCTATCTCAAACTGACTGCTAAATATAATATAACATGGATATTAAAATTTATACTATTATATAAAGTCTAGTTTTGATTTAAAAAACACAAAATAAGAAAGGATGGTAGGATAGAAAATAAATGTTCCCTAATTTCATGCAAAGGATAAATTTTACTAAAGCAATCATTCCATGATATTTACTACTACAAGTCAATGTTCATTAAGTATTTCATTCACACAATCTCTTGCAAACATGATAGAGAGTCTAAGGAGATTATTCATGAATAAATGTATATAACATAGCATTTGAAATATAAATCACTACAACAAATTGTTTAAAAATACATTCATATACAGTGATAAATTTAAACAAAGCTAACCTTTAAGGTGACTACATTAGTTAATTGCATAATCTAATCAATCCAAAAATAAATAGTAGATCTCATGCAATAAATGAACAAAGATAAACATGATAAAATTAACCCAATAATTAAGGGAGTAAATAAAACTTGAAAAATTCAAGAAATGTTCAAAAGATTTTTAAAGCTTCTTAAGTCTTAATAAAATCTTCCCATTTCAAAATTTTAAATTAATATATTTATAAAAGGATGGGCATGGCATCATCATAAAATTATTGTTTGCATAAAAAATTAAAAAAATATTATTATTAATAAAACTAAATAAGCTAGAAGTTGGAAACATGCAAAATAAAACTCCTAAAAATTTCAAAACACATTACAAAATAAAACTCCTAAAAATTTCAAAACATAGCTAAAAATAGCCTTAGATCTTCAAAGTCACATAGACTTATAACTAACTAGCTAAGCTTTTGTTTTTGATTTTCTTGGAATGCATGGGCAATTAATTAGGCATCTTTATCAAATTTTGAAATGTTAATAATTGGTCTACAAAACAAAATTTCTCCTCTAGTCAATAAACTTGCATGATTATTCAAATGAGTTCATATACTTAGTCTAATTCCCTTAAATTTATCAATTTTCTGTATTTCATCTGTGATTAAGTCGATGACCTACTAAATTCAATCTATGCTTGCCTTAGTGACATTATATTTAAATGCACTCTTGAAAGTGTTCATATAGACCCCAAATTCTATAACAATGATGATTTTATTATCTTATGTGAATATTAAAGGTATATTGGCTTCATTGAAATAACCCAATATTACTCATTGCAATCATCAATGGGTACCAATACTACATTCATGTCTTGGGACCAATATTACAAATAATATATCATATGAATAAAATTTTAGTCATAATATTTAGCCATGGGAAGATACCTTTGTAATTACTAGGGGAAATATTATTTAGTCTATTATCCATTTTTGTGATCTCTTTCAATTATTATTATATCTTTTGATGCAGTATATCTCCCTTTAACTTGGATTCACAATTTTTAACTAATGATCCAAACAAAGAATACAATTTTTTCTACTTTACCATTCATCTCTTCAGGGAATATAATTTTGACTTGGGTTTCAAGTCTTCTTACCTTAATCTTCATCACTTTGATGACTTTATCTATAAGTTCATTAGATGATTTGACCACTGGTTTGGATCTTCTATAAATTTCTCTTCATCAACAAAATATTTCTTCTTCCTTTAACTTGTTAATGGAAATAATTCCTCTATTTATAGAAGTGTTAGGTTAGCATCTTAAATGAGCTTTTTCATTTTTATTCTCTTCATTTTACTTGTATAATTATAAAAGTATAATTTGAATTTAGGTTTTTACATAATATATCATCTCAAGCATCTACACTTTAGCCATTTTTCAAGCTATTAATCCAATCATCTTGAGAAGCATGGCATTATCTAATTGTTTTCATAAATATGTAAGGTGCTAATATAACATGTGGAATGAAAGTGGTGGAGGTGAGGTGGAAATATGAATAGAAATGGGTGTAGTGAACACAAGGGATGAATAAGATGGAAAAAATTGTTCATAGAACCCTACATTATTGAGGTGGGACCAAATGGTGACATGTATATAAGGAATTTTTGTTTGGACATATGTAATAATGGAGAGTTATACTAAGAATTATAAGAAACATCGTAAATGTGGATTATGGTCGAATATTAAAATAAATAATTGGAAGAGTTAAAACTAATGAAAAATATGAAATAACATCAACATTTATCTTAGAAAAATCCATATAGGAACTATCCATTGGCCATGTGAAATTGATCACATATGATACCTTTGAAATCTGAATTGCCACCATATAAACTAAATTCCATATTGGAACATTGGGAGTGCCTTATGTTGTTGTGCCCTATCTACTATAAACATAAGTAAATCACATAGGTCTCATAAAATTAATAGAAGAATTAGTTAGTATTAAAATAATTATTGGGGTGGAAATAAGGGTACTTATAAATGGATACATACCTAGAGGAGTAGTTGTACTAGTTGATACGAAATAAAAAATGGATGTAAATAAAAGTCCTATTACCGGATCACTACTTATAACCTTATATGAAGATGATGGAGGCAATCCATGTATCAATTTAATATTTAGCCTTAGATGTATTATTTGTGATCATCAAAATAGATATGGTCACATGATTCTTCCCCAGCTTGCTAATGTGATTAGTATATTTGAAACTAGAGTCTCAATCTATCAACACCTTCCAATTTTTTATTACATTTACATCATTCATAGGATTCAAGTAAAACTTGTCATCATCATAGGCATTGTGATTGTACTCAATACTGATCCTTGAACTATGTATATCCACATGTCTCTTGAATCTTCCCTAGGGGTCCAATCATATAATGTCACTATCATCCAGGTTAAATTATGACATAAGAGAAGAGAAACCTTGAATTGAAGGGTATTTTTATATTATTTATTGTTTCTCCTAAGAGGTAAAATGGGAAATTTATTATGAAGCCTCCTCCTATAATATCCTCCCATTTATTCAACAAATTGGTAGGTTATTTATTTATTTGAATATCTATTTGTCACAAAATATGGTAACTTAAGGGGGGAAAAAAGAATTCTTTCAATATTGATCACTGTAAAACCTTGGTAATATCAGTATCCACCAATTTTAAGAATTGATGCACTCATATCCTTTATCAACCTCAACATTATTTGTTCATTATTGGCCATGTAAAGAGGGGGATAAAACAAACTAAAAATTTATTTAATGTGTTTCAAGTATCTATGCTTATACAATTTATAATATAACAAATGAATTAGAGGAGAAGAGGGCATCCATTTAGGAAAATTAGAGTGTGTAAAGACCATAATGGCACAACATGCATCAACCAGATAAGACATCATGTAAAAACTATGATTTTGTATAAAACATAATACTTATTATTTGAAATTAAAGGATATAATCTCTCCAAATGTTGGTTTATCTTTGTCTTCAATGGTCCTAAATAAAAGAAGAAACCAATTTTTTTTCATATGTACAATTTCATAGGCACCTTACATTTTGTTCATAAGAAACATTCATATGCAAAACCCTTTTATAAAATTTTTAATAGAAAAAAAAATTGACATCATATCTATTAAACTATTTATATTGATCCTCAACCCAATCCTTGAGAGTTTCCTTGAGGTCATGTGTGTCCAATCAACATTGGGCCACTATCTGATTATATGTGGTTGTGGGGTTTAGTAAATGGTAATATATTTCAAAGGCCATCCTAGATATATAATATAGTTTCAAATTTATTTTATGTGAGTAAACTATGCCATTATGGCATGCATACATCATGAATAAATTAAAAAAAAAAGTCAATATAGGGAAATACCTTTTGTTTAGCTACTACTTTGTATGATACTACATTTTATATTGTGACCACATCCTCTAATAAATTTATATTATTTTATGATGGGTTCTCATCATCAAGATTATGTGAGCCTCTTACACTAATTTAAACACAACATTTTACTTCTTATAACTCATAATTCTAGTGGTGAAATCATTATCCCTAATATCTTGAGCATGGCTAATAGAAGAGGGAGATATATCTATGGAAAATGATTTTAGTTACTAGATAACTAAAATGATATAGAAAAATATTTGTAATAATTCAATTTTAAATAATTTCCTTGCAATGGTATATTCAGGATGAAATTTTACAAAATATTTACTTTTGAATAAAATATGGAAGTCATTGTGAGATTTAAATCAAATGTTATTTCAAAATTCTTCATCGTACTTTGTAATTATAACTCTTAATGATGGATTTAATCATGTAATTCATGTGTATTACCTACTAATTTTTCCTTTTTACACAATATTAACTCATTTTCTGGTTGTGATTTTTATTTTATTCCATTTTTTTTTTATTACTTAGATCTCATCCATCCACATTTCATGATATTAAGGGTTTGGGACTCCTAGAGTCTACATTTGGGTTGTTTTTAACATTAATTTTATGATAATAATGTCTCATATAATAATATGCCATGTGAATTAAAATACTACTAACTATAATATTGAAACCTATTTTACTTTTAATATGGGTTGATGACGTGTTTGGTGATCATGGCTCTTCACTTGTTATAATTCTCCAAATATCAACATGATTGTTCTACATGTTATCCTAAAATTATTTTGGGTCTCAGAGTTTACAACATTACTAGAGTCTCTTGGAGTTTATTTTAGTATTAAAAGGATCCAGTGGAATGTGAGAGTGTAAGAGGAGTCAAAAGTGGAAAAATTAATTTTTTTTGGCACTTAGAGTGTAATTTATTCCTCATGTAGTGTGTTGAATCTATTCTAAGAATTTTAGGACCGTAGAAACATGAAATTATCCCATGAATAGATAATAAGTAATCCAGATTTTTATTTAAAAATAAACACATGTCATTGAATAAATATTCAAGAAGTCCTAATGTATGTTTTTCAGTGAACTAATTGATAGTTTTTTATTTCTTAAATTCTTGAAGGATTATTGGAACATCAACATGCTATAATAAAAATATGGATTAATTACTTTTCATGACTACATTTATTATTTATATTATTGTAATTTTGATTTTTAGACTATTTAAAATTTTGATTTATAAGAGAGATCTCAGTTGTGCACATGTTTTGGTCCCATGGTTCCAAATTCCAAAAAATCATGAAGCTCATAGATTTATCATAGAGATGTCTGAGCCTTTTACCCAAGTCTAGGACCATGGGGGAAATTTAAAATTCCTATATGTAAACTAAAAAGTAAAAGATAATTCAATAGTAATCATGTAAAAAAATAGACAAATAATTTGAAACTGATGCCAAAAGACACAACATTCATTGGATAGTTAGGGGGCCCAATACTCACATCATATATTATTAGTGAGTTGGCCTCGATGATATTACATAAGTATGTGAAAGTTAACTAGTTGTAAAATTATACCCACAATACATATATAACACACTTACAACAAATGAATTATTATTTTTATTAATAAATATTAGGGCAAACTATAAAATAAAGGTCATCCCAAAAACATCACTCCCATAATAAATAAATAAATTCATGAAGTTTGAGGTAAAAAGTTCATAAGTTAAAAAAATTACATGAATGTGGGGAATCAATAAATGTGTGATAATTCCATTCAATTTATACATTATGATTTATACAAATTTTAGAGGAAAAAATAAATAAACAAGATAAATATGATTTTAAAATGATTGAAGGTCTGTAGTTCTTGGAAAAATGATTTAAAATGATACATGTTTTACAATTTTAATTAGGTTTATTTTATACTCATTATTTTGTTAGAGTTTACTAGTGTATTATTTAATCATATGATACTTTCCATATTATTGCGGTATATCAATTTTTTGTGCATTTTAGGAGGAAGGAGGTACAATTTGGGAGCCCAGTCACACCAAAAGTTTCCACTTTTCATTCCTCTCATAGTCTCATACTCTCTCAAAGTATTTTTTGATTATAATAAGCCCTGAGAGAATTTGTGAGACATTAGTTATTTAGGAATGTCATGCACCCTAGGATCTTGATCCACTATAAGGACGAAATTAGGATAATTATGTTAATATTTGAAAACTCATAATAAAAAAAAGTTATGGTCACTAAACACACATCATCGACTCATGCCAAGTGGTAAACATGTGTCAATATCACATTCACCCAGACCATAATTCATAAAATATATCAATTAATAAGGACATATTATCACATAGTGTATATTAAACAAGAAGATCAAATGTAGACTTTAAGAGACTTCATAATGCTTAGAATAGTGCCATGGTGATTGATGATATCTTGTTTAGAGAAAACATTATGAGAAAAAGGGGTAAAATTAAAATCATAATAGGAAAACATAGTTAATATAGATATTAAATTCCACATTCTTAATTAAATCACATTTATGATGTGAATAAAACTATCAGTAACACTTTAAAATTAAAAAAATCAAAGGATGGTGAAATAATAATTGATTTCAAGGAAGTTTGGGGAAGGAAATAATGTATTCTCTTTAGCCTTTGATTCAATATTTTGTTAAAGTTAAACTAAGAGGGGTTTTCATTTATAAAATAAATAAAAGGATGTTGGTCACAACATAGTAAAATAATTATTTTTTAATTTTAAATAGAAGAATATTACAATAATGAATGTTGAGTAAAAAATATAAAAATGAATGGCAAGTCTAGATTAAAATAATGTACCTTACTATTCTCAATAAAATATAATGTTAATTAGTCTATTTATCATCCATTAAATACTTAATTAGTGTAGATGATATCCATTCATGTTCTCTTTTATTTTTGGATTTATTTTTAGCTCATAGTCATATGGGATGATAAACATGTTGATGTTAAATTTAATTTCAAGGTCATGGATCATACAAATCCACATTATTTATGGGATGATGGTCAATATGGTGGATGCATTGACATCAAGTTTATGATAATGTTCATGATATGGAAATTATGTGAAATGTTGAATTCAATGCAATATTCATGGGATAATGGGCCTCAATTTTCTTATCATTTTATTGTAAGTGCTCATAGAAGTTTGAATATGTGAGATGGTGGCATGTGACATGATCTTGGCATATATTTTTTTGTAGTTAAATTTGATAGTCATATGACAAGCAAATTTCACATTTTATGATTCAAAAGATATGTTAGGAATTTTCTTAAACATATGCAATAGATGATCACACCACATCATGCAGGGATGTTAAAATATTTTACCATAAAAAGATTTACAAATAAATTGTATACATCATCTAAGCTTGTCAATTAATATTATCATTGAAAAATAATATTCATAATGTCACGAAAAACTAGAAATCAAATAAGTGTAACAAAAATTAATCTCAAGTTTATTAAATATATAAAATAGTTTTATCCATTACAAGACGCATTAGAAATAAAATGAGTTTGAATGAAAATATTTTAATTCTACTCTAGTCCCACACTAATGATATATTAAAACCCATAGTTAATGTAAAAATAATAGGAAATGGACTAGTTGAGAAATATTGCTTAATTTTTGTTCATTGGCTGATAGTGATAAATCATTTCCTTGTAAGTCCTTTAGTTTAAAGGTATTATGTTTCAAGAACATTAAAATCTGTTATGGATTGATATAGAGAAGTTCCAATTTTACATGGTGACATTTCTTCTCATGTATTTTGTCTTGAAGGAGGATCAAATCTAAAATAGTTAAAGCTTCTACCTTGATCTTTTATCAAACAATCTCTTCATGATTTCTTTATGTTTGTTGAAGTTCTAGTGGGCTTTATCAAATACATCATTCATTTAAAATTTTGAAGGTAATGGATACATGATATAATAATTATTTATTGAGGACTAAATAGAATATTTTTATTTATTTTAAGACCCACAGTTGCTTTTATGATGATCACTTGAATAAAATTTATAAATATTAAAAGGTGTCAATTATAATAATTTAAAAATAAAATTTAAGGCTGTAAAATAAATATAATAGGGTTACATGAAAATATAATATTTAATTATAATCCAAATATTTTAAAATATAAAAGGAATCATGAATATTAGAGAATGAAATGTCACAAGAATTATCTAATTAATTTCATAATATTTACATATGGAATGAAATGATTTTAATTCTATTCAAGAAATAAAATGGTTTATTAGACAACTAATTATACTAAATGGATATACATGTTGTTTAGACATTCAAAGATGAGATATTACTTTGTTTTGATAGCCCTTATATTACATAAAAAAACTATTTGTTTGGTTACATCTTTATTATTTGTTTTTTATCTACCTATATCATAACTTGAGTATATGAAAGTAGTTCTTAGTTGAGCAATGTGGACCTTTTACCTCCATTTAAGTTTATCTCCTATAGATGTCTTTTGAATGACATGACATACTTTAAATTTCTAAATCTATTTTAAGAATGTAATTAGAGTAATTTTTTCATAGTATCATGATTATTAGTTGGAGATGACATAAATGTTTTGGATGCATTGGACCCTGTGGCAATTGTTGTTGTGATCTACTAAATACATTTTTTAAACATTTAAGGGTGTCAATTATATAAACATATAATTAGTATTTAAGTATGTAAAATTAATTAAACAAAATTGTAAGATAATATAATATTTGATTGTAGTTCAATGATTATTTCACATCCAATATTTGATTAGAATCAAGTCACTTTTTTAGCTTTCATGCTTTTTATGTGGTGCCTTTTCATATTTATATTTGAGTAGAGATAAATTTTGTGCTAGATTTATATAGAATTTGCATTGATAAATATGTAGTATTATGTAAATTGTAATACACCCATTTTAAAATCAATCTTATTGAAAGTGTTATTTGTAAAATCATTTTGTTGTAATCATCATGTTTATTTTTTTTTCCTTGAAAAAAATAAGCACATTCTTTCTCAATTAAGCTTTACATTTTATTGGAAATCATAAGATTACTTTGCATATGATCTATTATTACAAGGAAATCAAAATAGGCCATATGTTTCATTGTGTGGAATGAATTTAAGAATCAACAACATTTCATAGTTTATACAAAGATCAAGTAAAAAGAGTTTGACACCACGTTAAATTTTTTAATAAATAAAACATATAGGAAAAAAATATATAAATGCAATAGGATAATAATTATGAAAAATAAGACTTTCAATTTGTTGTTTTCCAAGTAAAAAAATAAAAAGAAGAAATTCAAGTACCATATACATTAAATATGAAATAAAACCATGAAAAAATAAATGCAAAGATAATGCATCAAGCAACATAATAAGGAGGGAAAAAAAACTAATATAGCAATTACATGTTTTGAGATTAAAGTTTTTTAATAAATTTAGGTGATAGTTTTTTCATTGCCTTTAAAAAAAATTAAGTAGATTATATATTAAAAAAATAATTGATCATCGATCTCAACAAATGAAAAAAATAAAAAAAAGGGGCTAAGTTTTTTTTTTTTTTTTTAGGAATCATATATATTGAAGAAAAATAAGAGAGATTAGTTTTGTTCCTATAGGATGCATACTAATGATTACAACACTTGTCATATATAGTAAATATTTAATTTACTAATAATCTTTGTGTTGCTTTAATTTTTTTGGATAGGTTTCTCAAAATAGAAACACATAAACACTATAAACCTTTAGAAAAAATCTTTTGATCTGCATTCATATAATTGTAATTAAGAGCCTTATGTACAAATAACATGTTTAGTGAAGTTAGAGACTTTGAATAAACATATTGAAACATTGTCAAGTTAATTTTATTTATTTCATGTTGGTGAACCTACCTAATTCTAAGATAGATTTGGTCTTTTTTGATAGACATAATTTTATTGTTCATAAAAAGTGTAAAAATGCCATGTATTTGATAGTGTCCCAACAAAGAATAACATTATTGAAATGTCTTATTAATATTGTTAGAATTGTATTTTGGTAAAGGATGGGAAATTTTATGTAAGGAGTTTTTTTTCAAAGTTAAATTAAATGGTCCACTTTCTTTGTGTAGCATGCATTGCAATACATGTTGAAATAATTTTAGTGTATATTTTTAACAATTTTAATAATACAATGAATCATTTAAAAAAAAAAACATCAACTAAAATCACTTGGCCACAATCATTACAAAATGTTTGAAATGGGGATGCATAGACATTTTTTTCTATTAATAGTCCTTGACCTATAAAAAAAATGGTTGTCTGTCATAGTAAAATAATTTCATAGATACTGAAACCTATTTTAGGATAGTATTGCAAGCCTAGTAATGTATGCTAAATAAGTAATTGGATTTATATTTGCATGTGCTGAATTTGTAAATGATATTGCAAGCCTAGTAATGTATGCTAAATAAATAATTGGATTTATATTTGCATGTGCTAAATTTGTAAATGTTGTTTTGTGTGGGTGTCATTCAATGCATCAAAGTAGATTGGCTTCTTGTAGTGTGTTGAGGCCATTGGGAACATTTTCACAACTTTTTTTGAAAAGAACCATTTGCATATGTGTTTAAGATAGAAATTATTACAAGATAGGATAAATTTATTTGTAGTTATAAGTGATTATAAGCTAAATATGAACTAAAAAATATTAATGTTTCACAATAAATATAGAATATGAAAAAAAACCATATTTTTGAGTATGATAACTTATTGTAGCCATGTCATCTAATGAATCAACATCCTTTAGACAAAGTTCATATTGATTAAATTTCTTATGAAAAACAACCAAAATAAATCAAATTGAACACGTAAAGAATGGTTGATTTTTTATTGTACAAGTTCATGTATGGTGGTGTCTGGAGTAAACTTACATTCTTTAGAAACTATTTTGATATTTTCAATTGTACTATCTATATTCAATGAAAGAAAATAATTAATATCACCTCTTTTATATTGAATTTTGTTTTTAATTAAAAACTCTGTATTGTGAACACTAGATCCAGTGCACAACTGTGGAAATATTTTTTATATCGACTTATTATTGATGTTGATAGTTATTGTAATTTGTCCACTCTTGTTTACAAGGTTGACATGCACTATTTCTATGTTTTTTGGTGAATTCATGATATTTATAAAACTAAGACCATATATTAACATCACAAAAACTTTGAAACAATTCCATATCAATTTTTAGATAGATCAAGTATTGAATCTACATCACATTTTTAGTTTTGAGCCTAAAAATATAACTTCAAATTTTAGGTTTCAATGTGGAAAGTGTAGAATAAGATAAAATGAAATTTGTGTTTTGAGTTGTGACAAGCAAAGTCTCTCTTTATATGCTCTTCTAAAAAAAACTATAATTGACTTTTTTATTATTACATAGAAAATATCATGAATGAGACATTATCAGGTGAAGAAACAACAAATTTACTTTTTAAAGCCTTTTAGACATTTTAATTTAAAAAAAAATTACTCTTTTGGAAATGATTCTATAGGGTTTTGAATATCATTGAATGTATAGTTATTTGAACCCACCTTAAGTTTACTGCAATCATTATTAAAAATATGTGAACATAGTTTTATTTGTAACCCCTACTAAAAAACACTGAATGAATATATAGATGACCCTGGTAAAAGAAATTAAAAAATCAAATAACACTTATTTAATATTTTTGGGATCTTAAAAATTCTCAAGATTATTTTTGAATATTGTAATCAATAAGCTCTTCTAAATTCAAGTTAATTTTACTAAAAACATTATTACAAAGACATGCACATATTGTTTTTATTGAAAAAACTAATTATAAAAATAAAAATAAAAATAGAAATTAATAACCAAACAAGAAAATCTTATAAACTACTATTTTGACTGAGACTTTTGCTTGAATCCATTAAGTGGTCACTATATTTGTATCCAAATGTATGGAAATCATTTTTCCTCAACCTTGTTTGGATATTTGATAGTGGTTGATTCCTATTTAATAATGATTTGACCTATAGCTTGGTGTGAAATTTTGTTATTAAGTCTATGCTTGCATTATAAAATTGTATTCATAGTTTTAATATTTTAGTGTCAAGTTGCATTAATAAATTTATGAATTCATTGTGATATTAATTATGTGGAAATTTTATTGTGAAGCTGATGCAATCATAACTAGGGATCTCAATTAAGAAATTCTTTAGTCCATACAAACCTTAGAATTACACATAAGAATTTATAATATAATGAAATCACAAAAACTAACCATATATTTATTTGATTTCAATAAAAATAAATACATCAACACACGATTCAAATTAAACACGATCCCATAATGAGATACATTACCATAACAGATACATACATATTTGCCTTTGTAACTCAAAGTCTTTACAATTTCAACTTAGAATTAATATTTATAATTATCTCCTTAAAAAAAATATTGATTCATAAACTGGCACTTATTTCTATTCAAAAAATTTACCTTGGATCCTTTTGTTCAATATTCAATATCTAAAAATATTCAAAGGAAATGAATCATAATTTGACCTTTAAGAATGTGTTTATCTCAAAACTTGAAGTATTTAAAAATTTATGTTAATTGCTATTGTGATTAAATTTTATAATCAAAATGATTAATTAATTAATCAAATACAAAAAAAGAAGCATAAAAGTCAACTCATGACAACAAGGTTGATAATGGAGTTCACTTGTTGTTTGGGCTACGTCTTCAGGTCCTGCTCAAAGGTAAAACTGATTGATTATTGATAAAATTTTTTATTTATACATCATCTTATCCCTAATATGGGTTATTTATCTATAAATAAATGTTTTTATGCCATTGGCTCTAGCTCTAGCAATTGGCTCTAGATTTTGTCTCTCAGCTCTGGCTCTAGCTCTCAGCTCTTGGCTTTTAGATCTTAGCTCTGAGCTCTAGCTCTAGCTCTGAGATTTGAATTTTTTTTGAATGAATTGAAATGAACCTCTGACCCCTTTATATATTTTTTATGGGTCCAATTTTTCTGATTGGGATGATTATCCACAATCTTATTTTAATAAATTTCATAATTAACCCATACCTGATTTTTATGGGATTATAAATTATCCATTACATTAAAGAATATGGGGTGATAATTATTACCCAATATATGATGGAATATGTTTATAACCAAATATTAAAGACTTGGTTTGAATCATATTTTCACGTCACTTTATTGCCACATCATCATGTTTGACCATAACTTTGACTAGTCATAACTTGTACATATAGACTACATTTTTTTGAATCATAAAATGTGCCAGAATGCTCTTGATGGGATATACAACATGGAACTAATTTGGAAACATTATATGCTTTTCAATTTTTGAATTTTTATCATATTTGATCACCTATTGATTTACTTTGATCAAAACTTTGACTGGCTACATCAGGAGCATACGAGCTCTATTTTTGAAGTTCCACATACTGTCAAAAAGGTCTCAATGAGCCCTACATAATGGTGCATATTTTAGTCTAATCTGGTACCTATTTTGAATTGGCCTCTAGATTAATCCTCCCCATTAAGAAGGTTTTTTATCCTCAAAATTTTGATATTAGACCTAGTACTCCATGTGAGGATCTTTATAAACATTGTAATTGTACATAATGATTACAAACATTGCCCATACTTAGGTCTTATGCATTTATAAACAATGCCTATATTTAGGTCTTAAAAACATGCATACATATTTTTACATACTAAAACATACAAATTAAAATATACAACATATTTTTTGGGTTGTTCCTGATGCTTCTCATGATGGCATCTTCATGTTGCCCTGTAGTGTTCTTGTCTACAACATACATGAGTATAATAATATTTAAGGCACTATTTACCTATAACAGTTATTACTGATGTGCTCACATGAGATATTCTATCCCATCTTTTGCAATTCTATACTAATTTTCTTTATTGGAAAATTTTGCCTTTCTTAGAGACAAATATGGTTTACCTAGGATAATGCCACTAAATTGAAGTTGAACCACATCTTATTCAACTTCATCTAAAAAGTTGGAGGTAATTGCAAACTCTAGTTTATCTATTTTACTTACGTGTAAATTATTACCATCATCTATCCTATCCAAAGAATATGGTTTGAGATGTGGCTTAGTTTCCAAACCTAGAGTTTGTACAACATCTTCAAAAATTAAATTCTTTTGATAGTTTATATCAAAAATAGCATCTATCTTAGAATGCTTAACTATTATTCTTTTGAAGAAATGTTGTTTACCTCTCTAGGGTGATAAATTTTGCACTGTCATCTTGTCCTTAACTATCATCTCCCTAATTATTGTTGTCTTAGGTTCAACTTGATGAGGTTTCATCTTTTGCTTGACTAAAGATGTAGTTACAACCTTTGCTTGAGATTGTGGATAACTTTGCTTATCTTCTTTCAACATTTTCCCCTTAGCATTGAAGTGAAAACCAAACTTCATGTCTTCTTTAGGTAATTTTGTTTTGTTAATATTCTTCTTGACATGTCTCTTAAGCATCCTTCTAGGGATTTCTGAGGCATAATTATAAGATACATTCAATTATTTCTTCTTTTCATACCTCGATAAGTCATCAAAAGATGTCTTTTGAGATTTAACTACTTCATCTTTTGATAATGCTTCCTTCAACTCTTTAGGATGTTTTGACTTGTTTCTTGAGTAACTCTTTAGCTCAACTTCTTGGGAATATTGTCCTTCACCTCCATATCCTAATCCTTCATAAAATGGTCTCTTTTCCACTTGGACAAGGTGGACAATTCCTCAACCATTAATGCCAAGGCCCTTTCCATTAAATCCCATCTTGGCTAGCAGTTTAGAACCTATTCCCCTTGTGTGCTTCTCAAATGTATCATCATAATTACTTGATGAATGTATAGAGTTAAAACACAAAGTATCCCTAACATTCTTAATACAATCATAAGAATTGATTTCATTAATTTCATTTTTGAAATGCAGCATAATATTTGGTACCTAACTTGACATCATCTCTCAGAGGAATCCTTCATATACTGCTTGATGCTTAGGAGAAATGAGCTTTTCATATTTTTTGATAGGTTCCTTCCCCTTTGCTTTGCATCTCTACTAGTACCAAGATGGATCTTTGTGAATGTGTATATTCCATCATTTATCCATAATGTGACCTTCTTTAGAGCAATAGCCACAGACTTTTGACTCCACTCACATTTGCTTCTTTTGATGATGTTTTTGTTGTAGTTCTTCCTGCAGAGCATCAATGCTTTGTTAGAGCTTCTTGATCTATAACTCCTATCTTTGTTCTATATCTTTCTATTGTGTTTCTTGTGATTGCAAGTATTGCATCAATATAATGGCAATAGTATTTAGCAATAGTTGAACTTGAGCTAGCATTAGATCCATAGTATTCCATAAAATGTGAGTACAATCATAATTACACCAACATGAACTTATCTCTGATACCAAACCTGATCCATAAATTGGTACTTATTTCTATGCAAAAATTTTACCTTGGATCCTTTTGTTTAATATTCAATTTCTCAAAAATACTCAAAGGAAATGAATCAAAATTTGACCTTTAAAAATATGTTTATCTCAAAACTTGAAGAATTTAAAAATTTCCATTATGATTAACTTTTACATTAAAATTATTGATTAATTAATCAAATATGGAAAATAAAGCACAAAATTTGACTCATGACAACTAGGTTGATAATGGAGTTCACCCATTGCTCAAGATACATCTTTGGGTCCTACTCAAAGGTGGAATTGATCAATTATTGATGAAAAATTTATTTATACATCACCTTATCCCCAATAGGGGTTCTCAATCTATAAATAAATGTTTTTATGCCATTTTTTTACTCTAGCAACTGGCTCTAGCTTTTGGCTCTCAGCTCTATCTCTGGCTCTAGTTCTTGACTCTCAACTCTGTTTCTAGCTCTCAGCTCTCATATCTAAAATTTGGCTCTAGATATAGCTAAGAGATTTGAAACCTTTTTCAATGAATTTAAATTAACCTATGACCCCTTTATGTACTTTTTATGGGTACATTTTTTTTATTGGGATGATTATCTATAATCTTATTTTAATAAATTTCATAATTATCCCATACCCAATTTTTATGGGATTTTAAATTATACATTACATTTTAAAATATGGGGTGATAATTATTCCCCAATATAAGATGGAATATGTTATCCCTAAATATTAAAGACTTGGGTCAAATCATATTGCCATGTCACTTTATTTCTACATCATTAGGTTTGACCATAACTTTGACTGGTCATAACTTACACATACAAACTCTATTTTTTGAATTGTAAAATACGATAGAAAGCTCTCGATGATATATAAACCATGGAAATAATTTGGAAACATTAAATTCTGGTCAATTTTTTCATTTTGATCAGCTTTGACCACCTATTGACTTGTTTGATCAAAACTTTGACCAGTTGCATCAGGAGCATACGAGCTCTATTTTTGAAGTTCCACATACTGTCAAAAAGGTATCAACGATCCCTACATAATGGTGTAGGTTTTGGTCTGATCTGGGACCTTTTATGAACTGACCTCTAGATCACATACCTTACACAAGTCTATGGCCATGCTTATATAAACATAATATATGCTTACTTACATTAAATGTGTGTATCCCACTAATAATATTAACTCACTACAATGATTACTAAACCTTAAATGCAACCAGTATTAAATGTATTCACATTTACAAGGAATAAGAATAATTTAGAGTCTAATGTGTCCCCAAAAATATCATAGAAATTAATAAATGAATCCTTATCCACTTCTATGACTTTCGGAATCAATTATTCATCAATTTATAATAGATCCTTCCATAACACATCACAAATACTTAGAAATTTGTATAATATTACAATGCACTAAAAGAAGCAATGATCATTAAAACGTCAATATTATGACTCATATGGTTGTTCAAGGATGATGTCATTATTTACCATTTTTTATTGAAATGACATGAAAATTAATGCAAAAAATCATTATCATTGATACAACATCATCTAGAAGTTTATCCTTCCCATTTGGCTTTGCAATGAAGAATACCTTCCAACAAATATTCTATTTCAAATAAAACTTATAGAGTAAAAAAAACATAAAAATATTTTCTACAAAGCTATGCAATAATAAATATTTTATTATAAAATTTCACATTAGGCTCCCTAGACTCAACCATATGGTTATTGGAAACAACTATGAAAAAATTGATACATGGATCACAACAACACAAGTGTTTAGACAACAAAACTATGATAAAATAGGGTTTCAAAAAATAGGACACATAAAAATAATAACATAAAATGACACAAATACACTCAATATAATAATTAAGACTTTAAAAAACTTAGGACATAACAAAAGTGCAGTAATAAACCTTACACATCACAAAACTCAGACAAATTTTAAACTAACATATATTTTTAGTTGATGTAAGATTGTTTATGAAATCAGATGCTCCTACATCAATAGCTAGATTGAAATTTAAGAATTTTGGTGTTAAATTGGACAAATTAAAGTTCATATTCATGAATAATATATCGCACAGAGGTTTATTCCACATGGAAACAAAAAATATCATCATGGAAATGTGCCAAAATTTTAAAAATATAAAAAATTAATAATAAAAATAATTTTACCATTTTAAGAAATAATTTAGTCTTTATCTTTATATCTAAATACATTGATAACATGCCTACTCTATCTCTTTTAAGAGATAATTTATTTGGTAATGGCTCCTCTACATGGAATTTTTTGTCAAGAACAAAAATATTGTCATTAAATTTCATAAATGGAAATTAGGGGATGGTGATAATATCAAATTTTGGGAGGATATCTAGATTCTTCACCACCCCTTGAATAATCTTGATCCATGTTACCAAATTAGAGATCAAATTCAATTCCACTACGGGATGATGGTGGCTAACTACATACAAATGCAAGATGGCAGAAGAAAGTGAAAACACTTTCAAATTGAAAACATTGATAATGAAAATATAATTATTATGTCTAACCTCAACATTCTCTTGAAATCATTATCCTTGATAGATTGAGCATGGCTAGAAGAAGAGGGAGATATTACAATGGAAAATGATTTTAGTTACTAGATAAATAAGAGGGTAAAGATTTTTTTTTTGTGATGATTTAATTTTGAATAATCTCATTGAAATGATCTATTCATGATGAAATTATAGGAAATATTCACTTATGATTAAAATACTGAAGTCATTATGAGAGTTAAATCAAATCTTATTTGAAAATTCTTTGCAGTTTGTAGTTATAACTCTTAGTGATGGATTTAATGATGTCATGCATGTGTATTAACTAATAATTTTCCTTTTTCCATTATAATAACTCATTTTCTAGTTGTGATTTTTATTTTATTTCATTTTTATTATAATTTAGATCTCATACATCCACATTTCATGATCTTAACCATCTAGGAGTCCCATAGTTAATTATAATATTGACAGTTGTTTTCTAGTTGGTATGAGTTGATGACATGTGTTTGGTGATCATGGCTCTTCATTTGTTATACTTCTAAAAATATCAACATGATTATTCCACATGTTGTCTTAAAATTAGTTTGGGTCTCAATGTATACAACCCTTATGGAGTCTCTTGGAGTTTATTGTAGTCTTAAAAGGATCCCTGGGAGTGTGAGAGTGCAAGAGAAGTCAAAAGTGGAAAATTTTGATTTTTTATCACTCAGAGTGTAATTTCTTCCTCACATAGTGTGTTGAATATGATCTAAGAATTTTAGGACCGTGGGAGCATGGAAATTATCCCATGAATAGATAATGGATAAGTAAGCTAGATTTTTATTTAAAAAGAAACACATGTCATTGAATAAATATTCAAGAAGTCCCAATGTATGTTTCTCAGTAAACCAGTTGATAGTCTCTTATTTCTTAAATTATTTAAGGATTATTGAAACACCAACATGCTAAAATAAAAATGTGAATTGATTACCTTTTATGACTATATTTATTATTTCTATTATTGTAATTTATATTTTGAGACTATTTAAAACATTAATTTCTAAGAGATATCTTAATTGTGCACGTGTTTTGGTCCTATGGTTCCAAAGTCCAAGAGCTCATGAAGCTCATAGAGTTATCATAGAGATTTTTAATCCTTTTATCCATGTTTGGGACTATGGGGCAAGTTAAAATTCCTATATGTAAAATTAAAAAAACACAAGATAATTTAATAGTAATCCTGTAAAAAATAGATAAATAATTTGAAATTGATGACAAAAGACACATAGCATTGGTTGAATATCTAGGTTGTACAAGACTATCACAATGTATTATCAATGAATTAGCCTCTATTATATTACATAAGTATGTGAAAGTTCACTAGTTAGAAAATTGTGTCCACACTACATATATAACACACTTACAACAAATGAATTAGTATTTTCATTAATAAATTTTAGGTCAAACTATAAAATAAACGTCATCCCAAAACCATCACTCCCATAATCAATAAATTCATGAAATTTGAGGTAAAAAAACCCATAAGTTAAACAAATTACATGAACGCATGGGAATTAAGAAGTGTATGATATGTCCATTCACTTTATATATTATGAATTATATAAATTTTATAGGAAAAAATAAATAAGATAAATATGATTTTTAAATGATTGGATGTCTGTAGTTCTTGGGAAAATGATTTAAAATGACACATGTTTTGTAATCTTGGTCAAGTTTATTTTATTATCATTATTTTGTTAGAGTTGACTTGGGTATTATTTAGTCATAAGAGACTTTCCATACTATTGTGGTATCTCAATTTATTTTACATTTTAGGAGGAAGGAGGTACAATTTGGAGCCCAATCGCATCAAAAATTTCCACTTGTCACTCCTCTCACGGTCTCATACTCTCTTAGAGCATTTGTAGATTATAATAATTTGTGAGAGACTTTGGGAGACATCAGTTCTCTATGAATGTCATGTACCCTAGGACCTTGATCCACTATAAGGATGAAATTAGAAATAATTATGTTAATATTTGGAAAGGTATAATAAAAAAGAGTTTTGGTCACTAAACACATCATCAACTCATGCCAGGTAGTAAACATGTGTCAATATAACATTCACCTAGACCATAATTCATAAAATATATCAATTAACAAGGCCCTATTATTACATGGTGCATAGTAAATAAGAATTAAAAAATTAGACTTTGATAGACTTCATAACGCTTAGGATCATGCCATGTGGATTGATGATATCTTGTTTAGAGGAAAAGTTATGAGCAAAAAGGGGTAAAATTAAAATCATAATAGGAAAACACAGTTAATATAGATATGAAATTACACCTTATTAATTAAATCAAATTTATTATTTGATTAAAACTATCACTAACACTTTAAATTACAAAATTCAAAGCATTGTGAAGAAATAATTGATTTCAAAGAAGTTTGGGGGAAGGAGACAATGTATTCTCTTTTGCCTTTGATTCAATATTTTTCTACAATTAAACCAAGAGGGGTTTTCATTTATAAAATAAATGAAGGCATGTTGGTCACAACATAATTACATAATTATTTTTTAGTATTAAAGGGAAGAATATTACAATAATGAATGTTGAGTAAAAATATAAAAATGATTGACAAGTCTAGATTAAAATAATGTGTCTTACTAGCCTCAATAAAATAAAATGTTAATTAGTCTATCTATCATCCATTAAATATTTAATTAGTGTAGATGATATCCATTCATGTTCTCTTTTATGTTTGGATTTATTTTTACCTCGTAGTCACATGGGATGATAGACGTGTTGATGTAAAATTTAAATTTAAGGTCATGGATCGTACAAATCCACGTCATCTATGGGATGATGGTCAATATGGTATGTGTGTTGACATCAAGTTTATAATAGTGTTCATGATATGTAAATTTCATGAAATTTTAAACTCAATACAATATTTGAGGGTTAATGGGCCTCAATTTTCTTGCCATGTCATTGTCAGTGATCATAGGAGTCTAAATGTGAGAGATGCTGACATGTGACATGATCTTGGCATACAGTTTTTTTAGTTAAAATTGATGGTCATATGACAACCAAATTTCACATTTTATTATTCAAAATTTATGCTAGTAATTTTCCTAAGAATATGCAATAGATGATCACATCACATCATGTAAGGCTATTAAAATATTTTACCATACAAAATATTTACAAATAAATTGTATGCATCATCTAAGCTTGTTAGTTAATATTATTATTGAAAACCAATATTTATAATGCTATGAACAACCAAAAATCAAATAATTGTATCAAAAAATAATCTCATGTTGATTAAAAATATAAAATAGTCTAATCCAATACAATATGCACTTGCAATAAAATGAGTTGGAATAAAACTATTCTAATTCTACTTGTTATGAACCCATGCTACCCCTTCTCTTTATTTTGTTAGTGTATTAGTTTATATGGATGCATATGCTTTGTAAGCCATCCTAAGAGCATTTTGTTTTATCCCACATGCATGGGAAGTAGTAGTTGGTTATATTCGACTTAGTATATAAGTAAGTGTTGAGACCAATGAAGGCAACCACAAATTTATTATATTGAGCTTTCTCAAAGGAGGTTGCCCCCTTGAAGTGGCTTATGATAAATATAAACATTCCAGTCCTTTTTCTAATTTTCTAAATTTGTTATTTTAGCATTTTTATCAATTTGTTGAAGGAAGATCCTCTCATCTGATAACAAAGCACTTTTTAGAGCCAATTTTTTTTAGAAAGTCTTACCTCTGTTCTAATGCATAATTCCTTTCAAAAAATCTTAACCCTATTTTGTGGCATAATTCATTTAAATAATTTTTTGTATCAGGGTAAAACCTGAACACATAACTATGGGAAGTGCTTGGGTGAAATCCCTAAAACTCTTTTTGAGGAGTACCACAGGAACCCCAAAGTAGTTGGCCCATTGAGAGGACCTACCAACCAAATGGGAAATGGCCCCTTCTCAATTGAGTGGTTCCCATCCATGAGGAAAACCAAGAGTTGTTGAGAGATAAATCTATGGCCAAAAAATTTATAGAGATCAGTACTTGCTTAGAAAACATTGGTGGCCAGAGTGATATCTTTAAACCCTTAGGCAACCATTAAAACTTGGGGCCCATTTCTATCAGTTTCAAAATATTATCATGGAGTATTAGAAAACTTACCATATTAGATATTTACACTTGTCATACCAATTTCAACATATTACCAGTAGAGTATCAAAAAATTGTAATATCATATCTTTAGTAGAGTATCAATAGCCTTTCCATACTAGTTTTAGCATATTACTAGTAAAGTATCAAAAAATCACCATATCAGATCTACAAACTTGTTTTAACATGTTCCCAGTAGACATGTCTTATAGAAAATAGTAACTAAAAATAGAAATAGAAAAAAAAAATCCTCATTTTCATGCCATATCTCTCCATCTATAGCCTTGTTGATCCTCAAATTTTATCCAGACACCTAAAATTCCAATCCCCACATTTTCTTCTTTGAGGTCCCATATCTCAATTCCAATCCTAATTCCTAAAAATCTCAATTTATCCATTTTTTGGGTTTTTCCATAACTTCTATTTTTGTCCATTTGCCTCGAAATCTTTCCATAAGTTTCTTCTTGCCTTTCTACTCCTTTGACCTTATTTGATAAATTTTCTAGTTTTTCCATTTTCACTCCTAAAATTTCCTTCACCTTTATCAATCCTACTCCCATTGTGTAAAAAAATTCATAAAAAAGTACCTTTACCCCTTTTGATTTCACCAAAATTAAAAAATTCCCTTACTAAACATGTCTTAACTCTAGTTTTCCTACCCATTGCCAAAAAAATCTCTTATTTTGGTCATGGTAGTAACCTGAATAGGATAAAAACATGGAGGATGAAATTTCTGCCCTCAAGACCCACATCAAAGATCTTGATGAAAAAGTTCTTGGCCTCAATCTTCAATATACCACCATGAACAATAGACAACATCCAAAATCCTCTTCAAACATTGGGTTTCTTCTTCCAATAATTTTCATGGGCCAAAGCTTAATTTTCCTTGATTCAATGGTGTAGATATGACTAGACAGATCTATCAGGTAGAACAATATTTTAGTTGACATAATACTTTTGATGCCAACAAGGTCCTACTTTCCTCCTTTCACTTGGAACATGGATCCCTTCAATGGTATTGTTGGTATACCAAGGCTCATGATGAGCCCATATAGACTAATTTTTGCACCCTTATTTTGTAATGGTTTGGCCCTAATGATTTTGATGACTTCATTGGAGCACTCACTAAACTTTTCCAAATAAGAACTATGAGAGAATATCAAACAAAATTTGAAAATCTAGTGAATCACATAGAGGGATTGTCTGATGAATTCTTCAAGATTTGCTTTGTAAGTGGACTAAAGGATGCAATTTGATCTAAGGTCAAAATGTTCTAACCCAACACAATGATGGAAGCCTTAGGGTTGGCTAATTTGGCAGAGGATAAGATCATAGCTCAACAGTGATTCAAATCCAATTTTACTCCATTTAAAAATACAACTCCACAATAATTTCAAATAATGCTAACCCCCAAAACCACTCCTATCAGGAATTTAACTAAAGAAGAGATGAAAGATCATAGAGAAAAAGGATTGTGTTATAAATATGATGATAAATTCACTCAAGGACATCAAGGTGTTGAGAAAAATATCTACCTATTGGATGTGGACTCTCCACCTGAAACTAAAGATTGGGAATATGTTTAGGATACAATAGCTAATCCAAAAGAAGCTTAGTTAATTATGGATCTTGCTTCTCAAAAATACAATCTAGAGATCTCTCTCCACACCTTAGCAGGAGTCATCACCCCACAAACCATGCAAGTCATGGGTTACTTCTAGAAATTCCCTCTCACAATACTCATTTATTCTAGTAGAACTCATAACTTCATTGACCTTTAGATCACCAAATAGGTTGATTGTTTTGTCTATCCTTGCTCCAACTTTGAAGTCATGATTACCAATGGGGGCACATTACCTTGTAAAGGGAAGTGTCGTAATATGCATATCTCTATTGGATACTATAACTTGTGCTCTGACATGTTTGCCTTGCCCTTAGGTGGATGTGATGTTGTGTTGGGAGCCCAATGGTTATACACACTTGGACCCATATTATGGGATTTTGATGAAATTTGGATGCAATTTATTAAAAATGGGAAAAAAACACATTGAAATGCTTACAACTAGGGTCTCTCAGCATTAAAAGTTCACATCACATGGAAAATATTCTTAAGAACAATTCACATGGCATCATTGCCTAGCTCCATTCCATTCAAATGCAACCATCAATGATCTCCACTACTCCTTCTGATCTACAAACCATTGTACATAGGTATGTAAGTGTCTTTGTTGAACCCATGGAATTTCCACCTTCACAGCTAGAGGACCACCATGTTCATTTCTTTTTTGGAATCATTCCTCCCAACATCTGGCCCTATCGCTACCCATTTCAATAAAAGACTAATATTGAGATTCTCATTCAAGACTTACTAAAGCAAGGAATTATTTGTCCCAATACTATCTCATATTTTTCCCTAGTTCTCCTTGTTCATAAAAAATATGGGTCATGGCACCTTTGCATTGAATTCGATGCACTTAATCACATCATAATCAAGAATATGTTATTGATCCTTGTTATTGATGAGCTTCATGGCACTCATTTTTTCTCCAAGTTGGATCTCTACTCTGAATATCACCAAATATGGCTTCATGAGGATGATATCCCTAAGATAGCTTTTCACACACATGATGTCCACTATGAGTTTCTAGTCATGCCTTTTGGCCTCACTAATGTTCCTTCAACATTCTAGGCATTGATGAATAAAATATTCTGGCCCTACCTATGGTAATTCATTTTGGTCTTTTTTATTGATATCCTCATCTATAGTAAAACATGGTATGAGCATCTCCAACATCTAAATCTTGTATTTCAACTTCTCTCTTACCATCATCTTTATGCAAAATAGTCTAAATGTGCTTTTGTCCAAGATGAAGTGGTGTATCTCAGGCATATTGTTTTAGCCCAAGGGGTTTGGGTAGATCCTACAAAAATAACTACCATGACAAATTGGCCTCATCCTCAGACACTCAATAACCTCAGTAGTTTTTTGGGGCTGACTGGATATTATTGTAAGTTTGTCAAGGATTATGGAAAGATTGTAGCTCTACTGACAACTATGCTTAAAAAAGATGTTTTTAATGAACGTAAGCTATTGAGTATGTGTTTGAATAATTGAAATAGGTTATGTGTACTACACCTATTCTAGCTATGCCAAATTTTACCAAGACCTTCACTATAGAGAGTACTCTCTATTTATAAGAAGGAAATGATGGCTATTTTGTATGCAGTATAAAAGTGGTGGCCATACTTCCTAGGGAATCATTTTTGCATCAAAATTGATCACCAAAGTCTAAAATATTTCCTAGAACAATGAGACTCTACCCCATCACAATAGAAATGGGTTAATAGACTCATGGGTTATGACTATGAGATCACTTACAAAAAGGGGAAGGACAATATTTTGGTTGATGCTCTATCTCACACATTTATGAACCAAGCATCCCTTTCAACTATTTCCATGCCTATTCTAAATTGGTTGAACATTGTATAATAAGATGACATCAATGACTCCTCATTATCTCAAATCATTTAATAGTTGACCACTAACCATTCTATTGTATTGTATTATTCTTGAGATGGTGTTTCTTTGTGATACAAAGGTCATATGGTGCTTCCCTAGAGCATATATCTTCAACAAGATATATTATATGAAATCCATGCTTATCCATCTATAGGGAACTTAGGGTTTCTCAAAACTTATGAGTGGGCATGATGCAAATTATTTTGGAAGGGAATGAAAAAGATAATTCAACATATGATGGTTGAATGTGATACATGCCAATGCAACAAGGGTGAAACAACACTCATCCCTGGGTTGCTTGAATCATTTCCCATCCCTACCAAGATTTGGACCAATATTTCTATGGATTTAATTAAGGGGATCCATAAATCTAGAGGGAAAATAGTGATCTTGGTTGTGGTTGATCACCTCTCCAAATATAGTCATTTTTGTGCCCTTAGCCATCTCTATTATGCCTCCATAGCCGTACAAATTTTATTGGACTAGATTTTCCATCTTCATGGCATTCCTTCATCATTGTCTCAGATCATGATGTAACCTTCACCAGGCATTTTTTGATAGAACTATTTCATCATACAAGCACTGAAATGAAGATGAGTTTTGAGTATCATCCCCAAATGGATGAGCAGACTAAAATTATCAATAAATGCTTAGAGACTTTCCTTCATTGCTTCACCTTAGAACAACAATATTAGTGGGTAAAGTGGCTCCCCCTCACTGAAGGGTCATACAATACCTCCTAGCACACTTCAACAAAAATGACTCCATATGAAGAAGTCTATGGTCAAGCACCACCAATAATCTTTCCATACACCCCTAGTAGTTCATTAGTTCAAGCCGTCGGCATGATTCTTCAATCCCAAGATCAAATCCTCAGTACCCTATGGGATAATATTCATATGGCACAAAATCAAATGAAATAATAGGTTGATCAACATTGTTTGAGTACACTTTTAAAGTGAGCGAGATAGTTTTTCTTCATCTATAGCCATATAAGCAATCCTATATAAAACTCAAAGGATGTCATAAGATAGATCCCATGTTTTGTGGGCCCTATAAGGTTATCCAAAAGTTTGGGTTTGGTTTTTTATAAATTTGAGCTCCCACCTTCTTTCTGAGTTCACCCATTATTTCATATCTCCTATCTATAGAAAGTTTTTGGTACAAACATTAGAGTGTATAGTATTTTACCTAAACTTGATAATGAAGGATCCATCCTTCTCAAGTCAGAAATAATCTTGGATAGGTGCACATTCCAACTTTGCTCTCACTCCATCATAGAGGTTTTAATTCAGTGGCATGGAATACAACCAGAGGATGCAACATGGGAACCACTATTTTAGATTCAACACCAATTCCCACATCTGAAGCTTTGAGGACAAATATTTTTCTAAGAGAGAGGGGATGTTATGAACCCATGCTACCCCTTCTCTTTATTTTTTTAGTGTACTATTTGCTATGGATGCATATGCTTTGTAAGTTATCCTGTGAGCATTTTATTTTATCCCACATTCATGAGAAGTAGTAGTTGCTTATATTAGACTTAGTATATAAGTAAGTGTTGAGGCCAATGAAGGCATCCATGAATTTATTTTATTGAGCTTGCTCAAAGGAGGTTACCCCCTCAAAGTGGC
Source organism: Torreya grandis (assembly GCA_037957365.1). Taxonomy (NCBI): domain Eukaryota; kingdom Viridiplantae; phylum Streptophyta; class Pinopsida; order Cupressales; family Taxaceae; genus Torreya; species Torreya grandis. The sequence goes on along the minus strand of JARHVA010000983.1, from coordinate 1,986,799 downwards.
CTATGATCAATATAATCATTTTAGTGCTTCTATTAATTTTATAAATATGTTATTTCGGCATTTTTATCAATTTTTTGAAGGAGGATCCTCTCACTAATCTAGTCTGACACTAATGATACATTAAAACTCATAGTTAATATAAAAATAATGGGAGATGGACAAGTTGAGAAATATTGCTTAATTTTTGTTTATTAGCTGATAGTGATAAATCATTTCCTTGTAAGTCCTTTAGTCTTAAGGCATTTTGTTTAAGAACATTGAAATCTATTATGGATCGATATAGAGAAGGTTTAATTTTACATGGTGACATTTCTTCTCATGTATTTTGTCTTGAAGTAGGATCAAATTTGAAATAGTTAAAGCTTCTACCTTTGACCTTTTATCAAACAATCTCTTCATAATTTCTTTATGTTTGCTGAATTTCTAGTGGGATTTATCGAATGCATCATTCATTTAAAATTTTTAAGATAATGGATACATGATATCATAATTATTTATTGATGACCAAATAGAATATTTTTATTTATTTAAAGACCCCTAATGGTTTTTATGATGATCACTTGAATAAAATTTATAAATATTCAAAGGTGTCAATTATAATAATTTAAAGATAAAATTTAAGCTTATAAAAAAATATAATAGTATTACATGAAAATATAATATTTGACTACAATCCAAAGCTTTTCAAATATAAAAGGAATTGGTAATATTAGAGAATGAAATATCACAAGAATTATCTTATTGATTTCATAATATTTATAGAGGGGATGAAATGATTTTAATTATTTCTAAGAAATGAAATGGTCTATTTGACGACTAATTATACTAAATGGATATCCATGTTGTTTAGACTTTCAAGGATGAGATGTTAATTTGTTTTGATAGCCCTTATGTTGCATAAAAAAAATTTATTTTCATTATTTCATTATCTCTTGTTAATCTACCTATATCATAGCTTTAGTTTATGAAAGTAGTTCTTAGTTGAGCAATGAGGATCTTTTACCTCCATTTAATTGTAGCTCCTATAGATGTTATTTGAATGACATGACATACTTTAAATTTGTAAATATATTTTAAGAATGTAAGTAGATTAATTTTTGAATGACATCATGATTATTAGTTGGAGGCCACATAAAATGTTTTAGATGCATTGGACTCTATGGTGACTGTTTTTATGATCTACTGAATACATTTTTAAAAATATTTAATGGTGTCAATTATAATAAGATATAATTAATATTTAAGTATGTAAAATTAATTAAACAAACTTATAAGATAATATAATATTTGATTGTAATTCAATGATGATTTGACATCCAATATTTGATTTGAATTGAGTCAATTTTTTGGATTTAATGATTTTTATGTGGTGCTTTTACATATTTATAATTGAGTAGAGATAAATTTTGTGCTAGATTTGTATCAAATCTGCATTGATCAATATGTAACATTATGCAAATTGAAATACATCCATTGTAAAATCAATCTTATTGAAAATTTTATTTGTAAAATATTTTTTTTTCCTTGAAAAAAATAGGCACAATCTTTCTCAATTAAAATGCACATTTTATTGGCAATCATAAGATTACTTTGCATATGATCTATTACTAAAAGGTAATCAAAATAGGCCATATATTCCATTGTGTGGAATGAATTTAAGAAGAAATAAAATTTCATAGTTTATACAAAGATTAAATACAAAGAGTTTGACACCACGTTAAAGTTTTTAATAGACAAAACATATATAAAAAAAATCTAAATGCAATAGGCTAATAATTATGAAAAATAAGATATTGTATTTTTTGTTTTCCAAGTAAAAAAATAAAAAGAATAAATTCATATACCATAAAAATTGAACATGAAATATGATAAAAAAACTTAGAGGTTTTGGTTGAAATACAATTCAAGAACACAAAATAACACAATCATATAATGCTATCTCTAGGAAGAGATGTCTGATCTCCTTCATAGTCTACATATATTTTTATATATACTTTGAAGGTAGGAGGAGGATGTGTAATGTCACCAATATCGAGGGAGATGAAGTGGTTCAACTTTCATGATTTACAACAACACATAATTCGATAAATTACTATTTTTAGATAGCACTATTAAAATTGAAATTATAAGCACTCACATTAGGTTTTTAGGGGTAAAAACCCAATGAGCATAGATCTGTGCCATTTCATTTTGTTCTTCTAAATCTTAGATTTCTAATAGTTTGAATGGGGAGTCAAATGGAGCAATGGTTCAAAAGTTATGGCTCTCGAAAGTTCTACCACCAGTTGGGGTAAAACTGCCACCCGAATTATTGCCTGAAGTGTCACCCAAATTATCACCTGAAGTGTTGCCCAAATTAAAATAATACTATGAAAAAATAAATGTGAAGATAATGCATCGAGCTACATAATGAGGAAAAAAAACTAATATAAAAATTACATGTTTTGAGATTAAAGTTTTTAAATAAATTTAGGTGACAATGTTTTTCTTTACCATTGAAAAAAATTAAGTAGATTATAAATTTAAAAAAATAGTTGAACATCGATCTCAACAATTGAAAAAAAAATGGGCTAGGATATATTATTTTTCAAGGAATCATATATATTGAATAAAAATAAGAGACGTCAGATCTGTTCCTATAGGATGTATAGTAATGATTACAACACTTGCCATATATAGGAAATATTTAATTTAGTAATAATCTTTGCTTCGCTTTAATTTCTTTTTACAGGTATCTCAAAATAGAAACACATAAACACTATAAACCTTTAGAAAAAAACTTTTGATTGTAATTGTAATCAAGAGCCTCATGTACAAATAACAAGTTTAATGAAGTTAGAGACTTTGAAAAAACATATTGAAACATTGTCAAGTTAATTTTATTTATTGCATGTTGCTAAACCTACTTAATTCCAAGATAGATTTAGTATTTCTTGATAGACAAAATGTTAATGCTCATAACAAGTGTAAAAATGTCATGTATTTGATAGTGTATCAACAAGAATAACATTGTTGAATTGTCTTATTTATATTTTTAGAATTATATTTTGGTAAAGGCCAAGAAATTTTATTTAGGAGTTTTTTTTTTCCAAATTGAAATCAATTGATCCAATTTATTTGTGTAGCATGCATTGCAATGCATGTTGAAATGAGTTTAGTGTATATTTTTGACAATTTTCATAATACAACGAATCAATTTTTTTTAAAAAAAAATCAACTAAAATCACTTGGCCACAGTCATTAAAAAATGTTTGAAGTGGGCATGCATAGACATTTTTTTTCTTTTAATAGTCCTTTGACCTATAAAAAAGAGTGGTTTTATATCATAGTAACATAATTTCATAGATACTAAAACCTAATTCAAGATAGTATTGCAAGTCTAGTAATATATCCTAAATAAGTAATTGGATTTATATTTGCATGTGCTGAATTTTGTAAATGCTATTTTCTGTGGGGGTCATTCAGTGCATCAAAGTAGATTGGGTTGCATGTAGTGTGTTAAGGCCATTGGGAACAGTTTTTACAACTTTTTTTTGAAAAGAACCATTTTCATATGTGTTGAAGATATAAATTATTACAATCGAGGATAAATTTATTTATAGTTATCAGTGATTATAAGCTAAATATGAATTGCATAATGTTAATGCTTCACAATAAATATAGAAAAAAAAATATTGTTAAAGATAACTTATTGTAGCCATTTCATTTAATGAATCAACATCCTTTAGATGAAGTTCATATTGATTAAATTTATTATGTAAAACAACCAAAATAGCTCAAAATGAACCCGTAAAGAATGGTCAAATTTTTATCATACAAGTTCATTTATGGTGGTGTATGGAGTAAGCCTACATTCTTTAGAAAGTATTTTGATAATTTCAATAGTACTATCTATATTTAATGCAAGACAACAATTAATATCACCTCTTTACTATTGAATTTTGTTTTTAATTACAAACTCTATATTGTGAACACCAAATCTAGGGCACAACTATGGAAATATTTTTTATATCAACTTATTATTGATGTTGATACTTATTGTAATCTATCCACTCTTGTTTATAGTGTTGACATCCACTTATATTTTGATGTAGACTTTTGTTTGTCTCCATTGAGTGGTCACTATCTTTGTATCCAAATGTCTGGAAATATTTTTTCCTTAGCCTTATTTGGATATTTGACAATGGTTGATTCCTATTTAATAATGCTTTGACTTATAGCTTGGTGTGAAATTTCATTAATAATTTTATGGTTACACTATGAAATTGTATTCATAATTTTAATATTTTAGTTTCAGGTTGCATTAATAATTTTATGAATTCACTATGATATTAATCATGTGGAATTTTAATTGTGAAGTTAATACAAAGTAATTCCTTAGACCGCACAACCCTTAGAATTACAAATCATAATTTATAATAAAATGAAATCACAAAAACTACCCATATATTTATTTGATTTAAACAAAAGGAAATACATCAAGACACGACTCAAATAAAACACAATCTCATAATGAGATGCGTTACCACATCAAATACATAGATATTTACATTGATAAATCAAAGTATTTATAATTTCAACTTAGAATTAATCTCTATCCTTACCTCATAAAAAAAATACCTTCCACAAGTGTAGGGCCATGCTTATATATACGTAATACATGCTTACTTACATTAAATGTGTTTATCCCACTAATACTATTAACTCACTACAATGATTACTAAACTTTAAATGCCACCAATATTAAATGTCTTCACATTTCCAAGGAACAAGAATAATTTAGAGTCCAACATGTCCCCAAAAAGATCATAGAAATAAATAAATGAATCCTTATCCACTTCTATGACTTCCTTAATCAATTATTCATAAATTTATAATATATATTTCCATAACACATCACAAATACTTATATATTTGTACAATATTGTAATGCATTAAAACAAGCAATGATCATGAAAACCTCAGAATTTATGACTCACATAGATGTTCAAGGATGATGCCATTGTTTACCATTTTTTATTTAAATGACATGAAAATTAATGCAAAATTTCCTTATCATTGATCCAATATCCTCTAGAATTATTTCCTTTCCATTCAGCTTTGCAGTGAATAATACCTTCCAAAAAATAATCTATTTCAAATAAAACTTATAGATTAGCAAAATCATACAAATATGTTCTATAAAGTTATGAAATAATAGAATATTCTTACAAAATTTTGCATTAGGTTCCCTAGGCTCAACTACATGGTCATTAGATACAACAGTGAAAAAAAAGATACATGGATCATGACAACACAAGTGTTTCTACAACAACACTATGATAAAATAGGGTTGCACAAAATAAGACACATATAAAGAATAACATTAAATGACGTAAATACACTCAATACAACAATAAAGACTTAAAAGAACTTAGAACATAGCAAAATTTCAGTAATAAACCTTACACATCACAAAACTTAGACAATTTTTAAGCTAACACATATTTTTAGTTGATGCAAGATCGTTTGTGAACTCAAATGCTCTTGCATCAAAAGCTACTTTGAAATTTAATAATTTAGGTGTTGAATTGGACAACATTAAATTTCATATTCATGAATAATATATCGTATAAAGGTTTATTCCACATGGAAGCAACAAATTTGATCATGGAAATGTGCCAAACTTTAAAAAATATAACTAAATACATGGATAATAAGCCTGATCTAGCTATTTTAAGAGATAATTTATTTGTTAATGGCTCCTCTATATGGAATTTTTTTTATCATGAACAAAAATATCATCATCAAAGTTCATACATCAAAATTAGGGGATGGTGCTAATATCAAATTTTGGGAAGATATCTAGATTCTTGACCATACCTTGAATAATCTTGAGCCATGGTAACAAATCAGAGATCAAATTCAATTCTACTAAAGATTAATGGTGGCTGACTACATACAAATGTAGGATGGTAGAAGAAAGTGGAAAAACTAACAAATTGAAAACATTTATAATGAAAATAGAATTATTATCTTTGACCTCAACATTCTCTTTTAAAGCATCCACATCACAAATATGAATAAAGAATATGAAATATCATGGAATGCCACTCTTAGTGTTGAATATGAGGTTAATTTTAGATATAAACAAATAGTTACATACACCTAAGAAGCCATCCCTTGGTCAAAAATTTTAGATAAAGATCTTATCCCAAAGATATATTTTTTTAATAGCTTAACTTCTAAAATAAGATCCTCACTTTAGACAATCTAACCAAGAAGAGAGGTACCAATTTCAATAGATGTTATCTTTGTGAATCTAACAATGAGAATGTCATCCACCTTCTTCAATGCCCTTTTATTTTCAAAATATGGGGGCTTCTACTATAGAAACTCTAAATCAACTAGACTCATATGACTTCCTTAAGTGCTTCATGGTTATCTTGGAATACTCCATTATCAAATCAAGAACATAAAATACTTTAGACCATATCTTTCCCTCACCTCATCTAAGGGGTTTGGAAGTAAATAAATGATAGGGTCTTTATAGAATTGAGAACTCCTCATAATAGAGTTGCCAATAAAATTTTCAATTCTATCATTGAAAATATGAAGGTAATTAAACATGACAAAAAATAACAACTCTCAAGTCAAGAAGAAGAGATTGTAAAAATTTGGCTCCTACCCTCATCTAATCATCCTTCTAAGGTCATATGGATACCCCCAATCCTGAATGGATAAAACTAAATTTTGATGGGGCATCAAAAGGAAATCTTAGTATGTCAAGTAGTGGGGTAGTACCAAGAAATGATAAATATTACACTATCATTGCTTATGAGGGTGGTATGGGACATCAAAATAATCATATGGTAGAATCACTAGCTTTCCTTTGGGTTATTCAAGTTGCAAAGAATCTTGGAGTCAATAGTCATCTATTGGAGGGATATTATCTAAATATAATTAATAGTGTAAACATAATCAACAAGGATAGTTAGACCATTAAAAATATCATAGAGGAAAGCATCATCACATCTAAGAATTTTTATGAGATCATTTCCAATAGACATATAGGTAATGAAATCAGCTTTCAAACATTTTTTCTAAAATGGGAGTGGTGGAAAAATGTTTCAAGGTATGGGTAAATGAGTAGGAGATACTCATTAGTTGCAATGTCATCATTAATAAAGATAGAAATAGACTATCAAACCAATAAAAAAGACTCAAACTGATCTACACATTTGACCATGATGACCAAAATTTATAATAACAATGATTATAGTGCTCTCACATGGAAAAATAGAAGAAGCATTGAGAAAGAACTCAGGGTCAGTAATAAAAGAAATACAACCTTCCTTCTCTTGAATGCCATGAAAATTCATTGTAGGACATTTAAACACAATATGATGGGAGGAGATTAAAAAAAAATAGATCCCATGTCTACTGAAAACCTCAAACATGATCTATAGGTGTGTGAGATACTCAAATCTAGAGGCCTAACTACATTCATCACCACTAATGTCTATGAAAAGAACTTGTCAAGGAAATTCATAGAAAACTAGAATTATAGAGTTGTCTATATCAACAAGGTCACTATAAAAATTATAGGTCTCATTAGCTAGGTCACTGGTCTCAAAGTGGAAGATGTTAAATGTACAAAATTCAATAGAAATTATAAGGAAGAAAAAGCTAAATTTCTTAAAGATAATGAAGAATTACCAGAATGTATTGGAGGCTTTCTTTGGAAGGATCTCCCCAAGCCTTTCAATAGAGTGGGAAAAATAATTATGAGGTAAGTCACACTTGATGGGAGATACACTCTATTTCATCACTTTAATTTACCCTTTTTGAATTACTTCTACCATGCTATTCCTATTAGCTTACCTTTTTGTATTATTCATTCCCTTGAAAACTTTGTTTTTGAAGTCAAAATGGGTAAAAAAAAAATAACCCCTACATCATGCAGTTATTTTGATCATCTATAAATTATTCAATGCTTTGAACCCAAACCCTATCACCCTTGATCTCTAGAAAAAGGATAATAAAAAATCTCTACAAGCTCTGCCTAACCCCAAAATAAGCTTCACAAGTGCTGAAAAACCCATGCAAAAGAACCCTAATGACCAGAACCCAATATTCATTAACTCTGAAAATAATGAGAAGGACCCCTCCTTTCCCCTTTTGATAAAAACAACCCCAATAAGGGTAAATTAATCCCAAAAATATAAGCCACATAAAAGGCCCCACCTTTGAAGAGTAATCCCAAGAAGGTGGGTGACAAGATATATATGAGCAATAATCCCAAGGAAGAGATTGAAAATATTAGTATGGAAGAGGTTGATAGGATCATCTATATGCTAAAGGAAAAATTAAATCAAAGATAGATACAAGAGGTCACTAAGGAAGGGAGACAAGAGAAAGCTATAGAGGAAGACAAAATAAACATAAATCTACAAAAACAAGATGTCAACATCCCTAAGGAATATAAATAGACAATGGAGGAAATTAACACTAAAAAAACTCAGTAAAGTTGAGGATGAATTGGAACTTCAAAAATCTATTATTTTTTAGTTCATGAAAGATCACAAGAGATATAAAAAAGAGGTCAACAAAATAAGCTAAAATGATGGGATTTATTGTACCAAGTCTGATCTCCTAAAGTTAAGCATGGAATTTTAGAACATAAAAGAAAGAATGTATAATCTATAAAATTAAATGAAAAACTCAATGAGACTCTCAACACCCTAGTGGAGCACAACAAGATCACCATGATGAAAATACTACATAGTATGGAGGCTATCAATATACTATCAAAGAAAAGGTATGTTGAATCTGAGATACCAACTTATGAAAAGAATATGAAGGTCATATTAGGGGAAGACAAAACTTATAAATAAAAATTATTCAAGGAGATCACTTTAAAAATCAAGACTAATATTTAATTTTATCTCTCTATATTTCATCATTGTCCTGAGCTCTAGGGACTTACAATTGATTTTCTACTATTTTTTTCTACTTATAATCTATTTTTGTTATTTTTTTCATATAAATATAGGCTATTTGTTATATCATATTTGTATAACTAGTGTGTTTAGTATTGTACATGGTTGGGTCCCTTCTTAAAACCCACTTTTACCAATATTAAAATAGTTTTACTATTTTATTTTGAATGTAGGTTAAACCTTGCATTAAATATTTTTTTATGATTTTACTGTGACATTAATAATCATATGATTTAATTATAGTAATAACAATACCATTAATGGTTCTCCCATTCCCAATCAAAATAATTTTCAATAGCATTTTCCATGAATCTCTTACCCCAGCTTTACCTAGTTCTAGGTCATTCTTAGCTTCACTTGGCTTAGACAACTATGAAATTTGAGGCCATAGATCTTGACCTAATCCAAGGTTGGTAAGATTAGGATGGGATCCAATCTATATTATATGAAGGTAGGGGTTCTTATGGTTATGTGGTAGATTATGTTAGGAGATTAGATCAAGCTATTAAAGGTTGAAACTTTGGTGGCAGGTTGGACCCAAATTGGGGGAATTATGGATTCACTCTATAGCAAGTTTCCATGTATATATCCATCCCCTACTTACCCCATTATTATGGATATAAGTTATAGTGAGATTCTAGGTTTGGAATAAGTCATAATTTTTGAGAATAAGAATCCCAAATTTCTCAAATCTACAAGTTCTAACTCAATGACTATGGATTTTAACAATGAGGAGATAGATTTAGTTATTCAATCTAAAAACTAGTTCTCATCTAATGGTCTAATCTATTGATTTTCAAACTTCTATCTAAAACTTCAAAATCTCCATTCATGTATATCTGAGGTCTAGAAAACATTACTATAAGGTAATCTTGAAATTTACCCAAGCACAAAAAGTTTCTTTATTGTTGTTTATGATAGTTTAAAGGACACAGAAAGGTTTCAATCCCAGTTTTGGAGTTGGAGATAGCATCCTTTGGTCCTAAAACCTTGGTCTCTATTAAGCATGAGATATACTGAGAGGGGGGGGTGAATCAGTATATCATATATCTTAGAAAACATTCCCTTAATCAAATTCCACTTAATCAAGCATTCAAGATATGCAATAAAACTCAAACAATAAACACCACACAAGATAGAGAGAGACACCAAATATAATGTGGAAACCCAATGTGGGAAAAACCACAGAGAACAATCTCAAGTATATGAATGAGCACCAACCCAAAGAATATTCACAAGCACCAACTTATAGGAGCACCAACCCCTTTGCTGAGCACCAACCCAGCACCCCTTTGCTGAGCACCAACCTAACAACTATTCATGAGCACCAACCCATAGGAACACCAACCCATAGGATCACCAACCCCTTTGCCAAGCACCAACCCAACAACAATTCATGAGCACCAACCCATAGGAGTACTAGCCCCTTTTGCTGAGCACCAACCTAACAACTATTCATGAGCACCAACCCATAAGAGCACCAACCCCTTCATCGAGCACCAATCTAGAAATAATTCATGAGCACCAACCCATAGGAGTACCAACCCCTTTGCTGAGCACCAACCTAGCAAAAATTCATGAGCACTAACCCACATGAGCACCAACCCCTTTGCCAAGCACAAACCCAACAAAAATTCATGAGTAACAACCCACAGGAGCACCAACCCCTTTGTCGAGTACCAAGCTAGCAATAATTCATGAGCAACAACCCCTTTGTGTATACCACACACCTATCTCTCAATGTTGTTATCTCAACAAATGATAGTTCATTACAACATCTCTTGCCTCTCTCTCACCTTTGCTCTTCTAAGCTAGATATAACAAAAAAAAGTCATATTCATCTCTCACAATTGCTCTTCTAAGCTAGATATTATAATATCAAATCAAGCTCTCTCACACATTTTTACAAATGGATTCTCAAGCCTTTATTTATATCTTTCCAAATGACCTTTGGCCTTCCCCCTTTGCGACCCTTCAATCCTCATGGAAAATGGTGCCAAACTTGTATGACCCTTCATATTCTTGCCTTTGAAATGTCATGTGGTGACCCTTCATGACCAAAAACATCCTTCCCTCTTTTGTCTTTATCTTGGTGACTTTTCATATTCCTCAAAGTGTCCCTTCATGAGAAATTGCACCCTTCCTCTTTTGTCTTCACTTGGTGACTCTTGGAATTCCCCAAGATGACTCTTCATGGGAAAATACGTCCAATCCTTATTTTGTCTTTACCCTGTGGCTCTTGACTTCTCCATGGGCCCTTATTTTGTCTCATATGCAACCAAAAATATATTCATTAATATTAAATAAATATTAACTCACATTAGCCAAGATATATCTATTACAAACAACATTAAATCTAATAAGGCCTTTATCACCAATAATGCTAGACCTTTGACATCAATGACAATATTTCCAACAGTCTCCTCTTTTCAATCCCATCACTACATATCTTACTGATCAATCTATATGGGTTCACATTCCCTATCTTCCATTCTAATTTTGGAATGAATCTAGTTACAAAGCCATTGGTAATTCCATTAGCAAGTTTCTAAAATGCACATCAACACTAAGAATTTTAACCATACATTTTTTTATAGAATAGTTTTCAACATGGATACCTCAAAGGACCTTCCTAAAAATGTTATTTTTCAAGTTGGTGATCATTTTTGGTAATAAGCTCTTGATTATGAAGGTCTCTCATTTCGATGTTGAAGCTATTTTGACATAGGCCATCAAACTAAATATTATTTCTAATCATTAGAAGAAAGAAGTAATCCACCTAGTGGAAGGAGTTCAACCCTTATCATCTTATGGTAGAAATTTTAGATTTCAAGGATAGTTATTCTCATCCATTTCCCAATTTACCAGAATGTATTTAATTAGAGGAAGTTTTTGTGGTTATTCCTAGTTCTATTGCTAATCTATTTTTGGTGCTAGTGCATCCTCTTCCTAGAGAAGATAATCTTGTTAGAGATTTTTCTTTGGAAGAAAGTTCAATTATATTTTTAATGAATGAAACACATCATCCCTCAATTTTAAAGGTAGAGAACAAATACTTAGTTAAACGTGGAGAGTGGATGGTAATGAACAATAAAAATAAATGCAAAGAAATGAATTATTTGCATATGACCCTCAAATCTCATAAGGATAAAGATTTGGGTGGGAATTAGTGTTGTTTCTTTGCTATTTTGATGTTTTTTTGGAATTTTTATCCTTGGCTTGTGTGTCCTTGGTTGGATATTCTTATTGTTGTCCTAATTGATATATCTAGTTGTTATACCATCCTATTGGGTTTCTTGTATAGGGCTTGGGTCCCTATTTTTAAAAAACCCACCCTTTACCAATAATAACTAAAAACATAATATTATGATTTAGATGTGAACATGGATTAATGTTTTGGGTTTTTTTTACATGCTATAAATAATATAATGATTTCATTACAACTATGCTTTAAATTTAAATATTTCATTATTGGATTGCATTAAAAAATCAATCACATTTCACATGTCAAATTGTCATGTTGTAGACAAGTTGATGCCACATGTTGATGAAAAAAATGATAACACAATTGTGATAAAATCAAAATACTTAAGCCAAAATATATTTAATTGATTATTTTAAGTTTTCCTTGAAAACTTTCATTTGAATTTACATTGCCATTATTAGTTAATTTTTCAATTTTGGTGTGAACATGCATTAAGAAATTTCAATATCACTATGAACTTGATTTAATTAAACATTTAAAAAAAAAAAAAAAACATTGATATGCAAATTGATTATAATATAACGTGAATCCATTATTATATAGAATGGTATCCACAATTAAAAGCACTCATTTGTGGTCTAGTTCCATGTCAAGAGCATTTTGTGATGTCTTTGTGACTTTATGAGTTTGGAAGATTTCAATGTCAACTTCATTAAAATTAGAGATTATTTAAATGGCTTATTGAATACATGAACAATAAATGTTAAATCAAAACTCCATGAAGGTTATGTGTTTGGCAGGTGTCTTACCTTCTTATTGGTTTTTTTAATGTCTATGTTATGGACTACATAGCCATTCAAAATTCAAACCTGTCTTTTTTGTATTTTCTATTTTATTAAAATTGATTTGTAATAGACACTTTTAATATAGTATATAACTATGACCACTTTTTTTTACATGTGAAACACATTTTGTCTCTTGTTTAATATCAAATGCATTGTAAAAACTTAACATATTTGTGTGGGGGTGAAATTAGAACCATTATGAAAATTAGGTGACTTCATTCCCAATAGGAAATTCTCCCACGTTAGCCTTTGATTGGTATGTGAAGAAGAAAAAAAGGAAAAAAGGGTTTTAGTGGATCATTTTTTGGATGATATTTATAATTGTGATTGTCTTTAGTTGTCGATATTTGCACCGCCCAAATGAGTAAGTTGAGCATTATAATTTTTGTTATTATTGTTTATTATATGGATAGAGGTATATGATTTATTGTCAAGAAAATATTAGTCATATGTAAGGGTTATTATCTTGATTTTAGTCCTAATTTTATAGATATAGTAATTTTATTTATAGAGATCTAAAATTTTACTTATTTTTTGTCTCCAATTTTTATATTTGTCCCATAAAATGTTTTATTTTTTTAACATTTTTTGATTGAAAAAAAACCTAAAAAATTATTGTAGGTTTATCTAAGAAATGATGAATACCTAGTATAAAATATTTTTCATTCATAAAATACCACTTATCTCAATATTTTCAATTTGAGGAACTAATGGTTCATTTTATAGGATTTTGATAATCTTATTAAGAAGTGGTTGTTCAGATACAAGGTTAACTTGTGCATATCTAAGGGGGTGGGGGACATTAGGGTTTTTCACTCCCCGTTATGTGGGTTGAGGACAATTTTATAATTGTAAAAGTTTATTTTGAATTTGCATCATTTGATTTGTACTATTAATTTTAACATTAGCCATTGATTTATGGATTGTAGTAAAATTTTAATAGTATTAATAACTTATTGACTAGTAGAAGCTTGAGATGCACTAGTGGTAACATTAACCTAAGTATTAATGTGGGCATATCGGTTAGACCTAATAAAGAAGATGCCAACCATGTTGGTGGTAATGGTAGACATGATATATGAAGAAGACACAAAAGAAGAATAAGGTATAGAATAAAAATAAGACTTGGAAAATAATAGGGTATATTTACCCAAGACTTGTAGAAAAGCTATGCATGGGTGAAGTGGGACACTCAATGTGAGTTCCCATTATGAAATTATATATTACCATGGGATCCTTACCCTAATGTGAAGGGTTTTTATTGATGTAAAGGATCATTTTGACTGTGTATTAAAGATCACTCTCATCTTCTACAATAAGCATTGTTGGAAGATAATTAAAGGATCCATGGTTAAATATGGATGATTACCATAGTTGGTGGTAGTATTAGTGACATGAATATTCCTAATATTTGGATTATCTATTGTAGTTTAGGGTAATCAAGGCTTGAAAAAATTTATGAGTGCTATTGAAATTCATCATATTAATTTGATTTTGATGATTAGATTCATAAAAATTGTAATACATGGTGAAAATTGAAGGTATAAATAGGAGTAATCATGTTAAGAGAAAAGACACTAATAAAAGAAAGTATGTTGGCCACCTACTAAACTAGGCTGACTAGGATCAATGTAGTTCAAAATAAATAAAAGTTGTAACTTTACTAGGATGAGTAGGGTCAACTTAGATACATAGGAAGTCAATATATATATATATATATAAAACCATACTGGGTCGACTAGGGTTGATCTAGTTAGATAAGAGATCAATTAAAAAAAATACTAGGTCATCTAAGGTCAATTTATTTACATAGAAAGGTAAAGAAAATACTATAAAATCCTACTAGGTTTACCTAGGTCAACTTAGTTAGATTGACATGTAAACAAATAGTCTATAAATCTAATGGGTTGATTAGGTTGATCAAGTTGTACAGACTGGGGAAAAAGGATATAACTAGGGGGTAAGTGCATAGAGTTGGGGAACAATTAAATGGAGATTTATCCTAATGGGATCATGTTAATTAATAATATAATCACATTATTTAATTAACATGATCACATTACTTAAGTCTAGGCTCAGGATTGTCGAGTCATAATGTGATCATGTTAAAAATAATGTGATCACTTTATATTAAATAGTAACATGATTGCATTATTAACATGATCATGTTAGTGTTATATCAATAACATGATTGTGTTAATAACACGATCATGTTCCCTATGTGTGTGTGTGTGTGTGTGTGTGTGTGTGTGTGTGTGTGTGTGTAAAGAAACCCAAATGCCAAATTATTCATTTTTCATTCATGTTTACTATTCTCGCCTTATTCCATGATCACATTTTACTCAAAAGAGTGCCAAGAAGTGCTAGGAAGCTGATAGATTCACCCCATAGGCATGTTGATCGATGATGCCACTATATAGGAGTGGTAAGTCATCAAGATATTCTCTATTTAACCCTAATTTTTCATAATTTTTATTTTTTAACCCATGTTTTTAATTTTAATTTGTTTTCTTTAATAGCCCATCCTGCTAACCCTCCTAACTCTCCACAAAACCCTTTGGTTTCTCCTTCTCCTAACCATCCACAAAACCCTAATATTCTTCCTACCCCTCCACCTAACCCTCCTACAGTTTGCCAAAACCCCCTAGTAGTCAATATTTTTTTATTAACAACATTATGGGAAACAAACTTGAAATTGAAGACCTAATTGATAGAATAAGATGTCCCAATTCGACCAACCCCCAACGCACCCAACTAGTTAATTCCCTACAGACCTTATTAGGTCAAATTTATTATATAATGAGTCAAATTAACTGATGGAATTCATATAGGGATACTTGTGCATATCATGATGACAAGTTGTTATCCCTTCAGGTCAAGAATTTGAAATTTTCAAAAGCTAACATTTGTGCCCTATTCATCGACCCAACCATTAATGTCCCCTTTCCCATAATCGTTAAATGCTTTCTTATCCATCATTATGTACATAACTTAATCACAACCAGTTTTTTTGATTGATGATGGATAATCTTTGACTATCTACCATGTAACAACCATGAGGTCCATTATATTTTTTGAGGAAACTCTATTATGAGTTTGTCCTCAACTAGATTCCTAATTATTTTGATTTTAGTGAATTTTAAGGTCAAGGAAAAGGCTCTATGTAGGATTGATTAGGTACACATCATACACCTAATCAGCCTACATAGATTCATATCCAAAAGCCTCTTGAGCCTGAGATCCCCTCCATGGTTCAAAAAGTCATAGAGATAGACACTCTCAATGCTCTTAGTTCACTCACCAATACACTAATTCAACATATGAGTAGGATTTCATAGAGTGATGCTACAAATACACCATAGGCTACCTAACCCTAACCCCACCCTTATAATTCATGTGGATCTATGTGCATGGGACCTTCTAATGATGATGGCATTGGTGGTTCAAATGGCTTAGATCATATTATTATTAGTGATAAGTTTTTGGCACACACATTTGGCATTTAGACATCAATCACTACATAAATATCAATATATTTTATATAAATGTCATGTTAAATTTAAGTTAGATTTTCAAATTTAATTTCTAAGCTAACAATTAATTTGCATAAAAATTTAATATAATATATATGTCATTTTTTATGTCACAAGAGGTGATGGTTCCTTCATCATCAAAGTTGGCAGTTACAACATTTGATTTATTCAAGACATTGTTTTCATATTCAGATCTAGCTGTCGAGCCATCCACGATTGCTTCTACCTCTATTAGGATGACACCATTTACCTATATAGAGGTAAAAATTATTTACATATATGTTTTACTCTTTGCATTTGTTATGACTATAGTTGTTTACATATACATGTTGATGAGTGATGTGGGATATGTTTTCTCTACTTTTGTTTATGTTACTTATACCTATGTGGGTGATGTACCTCCCACTATATTTTGGCTATAAGGATCCTAACCTCCCCTATCCCTAATAATCTCATTAAGAGTCTTTACCCGAGACTCTAAACTAGCCACATTTTCCTCGAGGCCAACTATCTCCCTCTTATTATGAGGAAGCTCCACTTATGAATTATAAGTAGGGAGAAAAACATATGTATTCTTGATTGTTCACACATGGAGAACCACATCCACCAAAAGATTATTGAGGCTCAAATAATCTTCACCTAAAAAATCCTAACCAATGTTTCTTTGATCATGATCCACCACTAAGTGATTCACTCTAAAACCATATAACAAGATAAGACATCAGATCTCCAATCACATAAATAAACAATAAATAAGTAATGAATTACAAATTAAGATATAAAGTAACTAAAAATAAACCAACTCACTACTTTATTTGGGTAACTTCATGTTAGTCTAGGTATAATTCTTGATTGGACCTCATGTTAGCATTTTCCTCCTATCATGTCGGTTCCTCTCTAACAATTATATGATTGCCATTGTTTCCCCCTAAACTTTATCTCCTCGCCCTCTATCCTATACTTGTTTTTACATCTAAGTATCTACATATTATGGTTATGGGTGTTCTTAATTTTGGCATGCTACCATAATTGTAACCTAGACACATGATATTTTTCTAAATGTACTCCTCCAATTAGTACTCTTTTAATTTTTCCCATGATGGTAGTAGAGTGTCCACATCATTCATAAACTATCCTAGAATACCCTAATATAATATAGCTATTAAATATATCATTTTCAGTATGTACACCACTCATTAGAAATTCTCTCAATGGTGGCATACCTATCCAACTAGAAACCCTGATGGCCCCCACTATCTCAATCTCTAAACCTCACTAATAAGGGGTCATGTGCTTATACACCTAGCCCATGATGAGTGTAGGGGTCATGTTCTTTTACACCAAAGTATTACACCCAATAAAATAACCATACCTCTATCATAATCCTCTATCAAGGGCACAACCCTACCTTTAGCCAATAAGCCTAATATTTCTCAAGGGACTTGTGGGAAAATTAAACTATTTGACATGGCACATCCTATTGGTGAATAGGTAAAAAAAAGGAATAAACTTAATGGTACAACAATCCCCACCTACATAATCCAGAGTATCCCTATTATATATAGTGTGGCCAAATCATTAGTCATTAACTTCTCTATAATCCTAGGAAGCTAATCTACATCGTCACTCTACTCCATCAAATGTAGGACCACATTTAAAACATAATTTAAAATATCACTAAATACTCTAAGTTAATCTATAAAATTCATTCAAAAGGGATTAGTTATGAGGGTCTAGACCTAAGTCAAACCCCTATTTTTAGATAAGTAATAAATCAACAACCAATATAGTCCAATATGTAATATAGCATAAATTGAAGATCTAGACCCAAGTATATTTATATTTATCAATTTGAAAAAAAAGAAACTAGTATATTATATATTCCCTTTCATAGTTTTAATCCTATACTTTTGGTTTTGGTACAAGGCTATTTCTCTAACACTTCAATAGATGGATTATCAATTCAGATCTAAGTAATTTTCAAGTGCATGTTTTTCTTCTTATTTCCTATAATGTGTCATTGAATTCATGTACTTATATAGATAGATATTTTACATGTACAAGTGCGTCTATTGATCATTTTGGTTTCCATATATAATATTTGATGTAATTTATATAAAACTAAGTGAGACCTTGTTTACATGAACAATTAATGGGTGGTACTGACACTCCTCCTTCTCTATGAGTTGAAACAGACATAGGCATTACTACTACAATGTCATCTACATAGGTGCTAATAGAGGTATATATTGGTTCTTATAATTTTGAATTATTAAAATAGACTTGTTTTAATAATTCTAGTACATGTGTACTTGGGGAAAATATAACTTATGTTTATGTATTGTGTATGTAGGATTGTCTTATGACAGCTGATAGTCCTAGTCAGATGGTGATTGGGGTAACTTCTCATGTTCCTCATATATTTGAGATGTATATTTAAATAGTTGAGCCTACCATTGACTTGATTGAGCTTGAAAAATGGATTGAGTAAGATTGTAAGATTGTAGTAAGTGCACATGTTTTAGTGATTTTTTATTATAATTTAAAATTAATTTATTAACAATTATTTGAATGTATTTTATGTTAATTTCACAATAATTATTTTATTTGAACAGGCTCAGCTACAAGCTAGCTATGAGCATAGGACCCACAGTTAGACCTTGGAGCAATCCAAGGCATTAGAGAGGTCTCCATCTACTAGCATGGCATCCCATGGAGAGTCTTCTTCAAGGAAGGAAAAGAGAGGGAGGTTATTTGAGGAATAGGATGTCTTACACATGATATGAAATTTTTTGTATGCCTATATGGAAATCAATGAATATTTGTCATTGTATATGTGCATATGACATTCAACCAACATTAGATACTATGTTGGTAGATGTAATTTTTTGTATGGCTATCACAACCCAATATATGTTTTATTGACATTAGACATGTATGTGCTTATATTGTATTCCTATAATGGATTGATCTATCTAATTTATATTTAGTTTATATTTCATTGTGTTATTGTATAGTGTTGTTTTGATCTTCCAAATTATTATCTATATCAGATTTCATATTTAATGTTGTATGTGCATAAATGAGGATGAAAAAATTATTATTTTTAATGATATAAATCTTAGATCTTACATATTTTTTTAAATTAAAGTTTTTATTTCATTGTGTTTATTTGAAATGACTAATGACACTCTTATCATTTAGTCTTAATGGCCTTCTTCTCTTTATACCTGCTTCTTGTACATTTTTGATGTAGAGCTTTCTCAACAACTTGCAAGTGTTAAGGATCTTGATCAAAGGTATTTTTATCTAATATTTTTTACTCACTTATATAATACCTCAAGACTCCTTATCTTAAGCATACAACATAATTCCAACTTTTGAACCCCTCTTTCTTTTATCTTTTTTCAGATTTCTCTCTTTATCCTTTGTCTTGGCTTTTAGTCCTATTTTAGGGGAAACCTCCCATTCAATTTTGTATATATAATCTTCAAGGAAAAATAATTAGGTTTTTGAAAACCATTTTCCCATTCCATTACCTCACATAAAAATCTTGGGTTAGGTTCCTTTACAAAATCTTGTACCTCTAGGCTTATTTGACACTCCAATTAGCCCTCTAAATGCACAAAACTCAAAGGTTTGGCCATTATGGAGATGATTTAACCAAAAAACAACTATATTTTACCACCCTTTTATCCAATCCTATTTTTAAATAAATTTTTGTCCTCAACTTTTCACCTAAGTTTAACTTTCTTCTTTAGCCTCATTTTCACTAGGTCTCTTAGGCTAGTTGACTACCTATAGGGTAGTACAATATACAATATAGAATTTATAAGTATGAAATAAATTTATTCACTTATTATACCTTAATAAAAACTATATTACAAATTTTCAAGAATTTTTTAGTTTTTAATTTCTTCCTATGGGCAAAACCCTAAATGTCAGGGTTTGTAGCAACTCTATAGGCTGAGAGTGAAAATAATTACATATAATGTCCAAAAAAAAATTTGAAGATGATATAATTCTTGGATTAGGTCTATATAATATTATTACAAATTTTTAATTAAATTATCAATTTATCACAACCCCAAGGGCATTCACAAACAAGAAATCTTAGTCATTCAACACTGTATTATGTATGTTAGAAACAAGGGTATGCAGGGTCTCTAGGTTTTTCAACATAAAGGAATACATAACCAAAAATAAGTTTATCACAATATTATATAACCATTTTTAACCCTTATCTATCACTTTTTGAATCAAATATAATATTTAATACAAATATTACAATATACAAAATCCATAGTTTAGAACTATGGACTTTCAATGGGAAAGAACTATGATCAAAGTGAAACTTACAAAATCTTGTCCATATGTATGTTATAAGAAAATTAATATAAATCTTCATATCTATTTAATATCCAAATTCTCCATATAACTTGAGGGAAGGAAAGATTGAATACTCATACTCTTCACCATCTACCTCAAATGGAATGTGAGGTTACAAAACCAAAATTTACTATTAACCCAAAATAGGGTATAGACAGGGTTTATTTGTTCTATATATCAATAGATCAATAGGAAAATTACTCAATTCCACCTAATAGTTCAATATATCGATAGGTCAATAGGTCAAAGTTGTCAATGTTGTAAAAATTGTCAAAGTTGTCAAAGTTGTCAAAATTTTCAAAGTTGTCAAAGTTTTATAAGTTGTCAAAATTATCATAGTTGTCAAAGTTGTAAATTTTTTCAAAGTTTTAAAATTTTTCAATAGGTCAATAGATCAATTAGTCATTACGTTTCTAAGTCTCTAGTTTAAGTTGTCAAAATTGTGAAAGTTGTGAAAGTTGTCAAAATTGTCAAAGTTATCAAAATTATCAAAGTTGTCAAAGCTATCAATAGGTCAATAGATCACTTACTTGTTAAGTTTCTAGGTCTCTAGTTTAAGTTGTTCAAGTTGTCAAAGTTTTCAAAGTTCAAGTTGTGTTGTATAACTCTAGTTTTGATGCTTTCTAGGTGAAACATGACACCACCAACATGTCTAGGGGGTGGATAACATCTAGGACTAGGTTCTTGGCCTCCCATTAGGCCTGATTGAAAAACCCACCACCCATTATGGCCTCAAGAACACCAATCCAAATACAATAAAAATTCAATTTTTTAGCCTAAGTTCAAACATGGATAAAAAAAATTGTAAGTCATTTCTATAAACCATCAAATCTATCACGTACCTCCTTAATCCATCTAATTATACCCTAGAGCACTTGGGTTAAAGCTTCAAGATTAATACATTAGAAAATTTGTAGTGATAGGTCCAAAAATCCATGTTTTTTTAGTGAACAAGTAACTTCTCGAGCTTCTACTGGCATTTCTACCTCTAGAATCTCCACCTTTGAATTTATCACCTTGACCACATCCAAATAGGAAAATTACATGTTATTGTGCTTCCAAAACCTTAGGTGGTGTGAATTTATCACTTTTATCACATATATATATATTAAAATTACATGTTATTTTTCTACCACAATATTTTAATCCACCCAAAAGTGCATTTTCACTATAGTTTCATCGAGCAAAAACACTGATAATAAATATTGTCAAAGTTCAAGTTATAGTTGTAATTTATCTAGTTTTGATGATTTTTGGGTCGAAAATAAAAGTACCAACATAATTATGGAGGTAGATAATGTCTAGGACTAGTTTCTTGGCCTCCTATTAGGCCTGATCGACAAACCCACCACCCATTTTGGCCTCAAGAACACCCTTCCCAATACAGGAAAAATGTAAATTTTTAGTCTGAGTTCAAACATGTATAAAATGAAAAATTTAAGTCATTTTTAAAAATCATAAAATCCCTCACATACCTTTTTAATCCCTATAATTTCATCTTTAGCCACTTCAGTGAAAGCTTTGAGATCAATATGTTAGACAAGTTGTGATGGGTCCAAAAATGTAAGTTTTCGTCAGTGAATAAGCAACTTCTTGAGCTCCAGCTAACATTTCTACCTTTGAGACCTCCACATAAAAATATATAAATTTAATCATGTTTAGATAGTAAAATTTCATGTTATTGTTAAGCCATGATGTTTGAATCCACTTAGAAGTGCATTTTCACTACCATTCCAAAGAGCGGAAACATTGAGAATAAATGTTGTCAAAGTTCAAGTTGTGGTTACAGAACTCTAGTTTTGATGCTTCTTGGGTGAAAAATGACACCACCAACATAGATATGGGTGGTGGATAATGTTCTTTTCCTCTCATTAGGCCTGATTGATAAACCAACCACCCATTTTGGCATCAAGAACACCCTTCCTAATACAAGAAAAATGCAATTTCTAACCTAAGTTCAAACATGCATAGAATGAAAACTATAAGTCATTTCCATGAACCATAAAATACCTCACATAAATCCTTAATCCCTTTAATCTCACCCCATAGAACTCAATTGAAATATTTGAGATCAATTTTTAAGACAAGGTGTAGTGATGGGTCCAAAAATATAAATTTTTGTCAGTAAACAAGTAACTTCTTGAGCTTTAACTGACATTTCTACCTATGGGACCTACACCTATGAATATATCAATCTAATCACATCCAAATATAAAAATTACATGTTATTGTGCTGCCATAATATTTGAATCAACCCAAAAGTTCATTTTCACTACCGTTTTAAAGAGCAGAAACACTAACAACAAATGTTATCAAAGTTCAAGTTATGGTTACATAACTCTAGTTCTGATGTTTCTTGGGTGGAAAATAACACCCTCAAAACATATACAGGGGTAGATAACATCTAGGACCAGGTTCTTGGCCTCCCATCAGGCTTGATCGACAAACCCACCACCCATTCCAGCCTCAAGAACACATTTCCCAATATAAGAAAAATACATTTTTAAGCCAAAGTTCAAATACATATAAAATGAAAACTATAAGTCATTTTTGTGAACTATCAGATCCCTCATATACCTCCTTAATCCCTCTAATCAAACCCCATAACAAACATGCATAAAATCTAAGCTTATATTAGCTTGAAAAATATAGAATTCTTTACTGACAGTGCCAACCATGTGAAGGTGAAAGCTTATCTGGGACCACTAACCTATAAAATATTATCAGTAAGAAATAAAAAATGAAATCTATATATGTACTAAAAAAAATTTGGTAAAATTTATTACATCTACATTTAAAAATTCAACATACCTTCATATTTCATTCTAACAAGCCACTAGGATCTACTCTAGCCTTGATAGTATCAAGAATAGCTTCATGATGTGACTCTTGAACTTTCCATAGTTTAATGTTTAATGACCTCCCATGATATTTTGTAATTAAATATTCATTAAAAGAATCAAATTTGAATAGTACAATATC
Source organism: Torreya grandis (assembly GCA_037957365.1). Lineage (NCBI taxonomy): Eukaryota > Viridiplantae > Streptophyta > Pinopsida > Cupressales > Taxaceae > Torreya > Torreya grandis. The sequence goes on along the minus strand of JARHVA010000983.1, from coordinate 1,962,864 downwards.
TCCCTTTGCATTTCAAACTCTTCAAACATTCATTGATCTAATTTTTTATAGGATATTATCGAAACCAAGTTCCAATGACTACCACTGACCTATTGGGATAGTCAATGTTTTCTCCATCTATAACTAGCAAAGTCATTTTTTTCTTTCTCTATACACATCAACACAATTAGTATCAGTGACTTATTTGTTATCCTCATCTTCATTAACTATAAAAACATGTCCTATACATCACAAAAATCAATTTTTATGACAATATAAAGATATATATATATATATATATATATATATATATATATATATATAATGATAATAAATTATACATAATGAAAAATATTCTACCTAGTTACATTAGATCAGATACATGGTCATAGTCTTCTAATGATGTCATATCTATAAGTTGCAATAATGTTGGAACTTGAAATGTGTTGATTAGAATTAGAGGTTTGGAATTTTAATCATCCACCCACTCTTGTGACTCAAACTCATTATAAATAGATTATACACATGTAGAATAGAAACAAGCCAAGTATCTCATATGAACATTCTAAGAACTTGCATTTGAGCTACTAAATGAGTGGAGGCCATTTGAACCCCTTAGAGTCATACAATCCTCATAATATTCTAAGTGTTGTTCCTCCATCAACCAAAAATTTCTAAAAATAGTAAAATTTGGTTGAGCACAATGACAAAAGTTCTCATTACACCATTCAAACATTAGTTTTTGCATCTATCAAATGAACACCCTCTTCAAATTTCAGCTTCTCCCTTGCAATAGCTCTTTTTACATATGATCCAACACCTTCATGTTCCCCTTTTCTACGGCCATCCTTAGTGAAACTCTAAATGTGTTATACACATGTGTTAATGTGCATCCTACTCAACTAATAAAACATTCATGCATTTTTGAGTTGTGATGAGCAATTATTTGACAAAATGTAATGTTGATGGAAAGTAATGTTCCTCTGACTTAATTGTTCATATAGCTTCTACAAAAAACCTTGCACATACTCTAAACAATGTGATCTATCATCACTAATATATAAATGATTCTCTCTTAATATTTTTTTTTGTTAATCTATACTATCAAGTGCATGCATGAATGTTATATTCATAAATATGGCAACTTGTGATGAGTTGTAATACTATGATTGAACTTCCATTTGGGGTTTGAATTTATAATTATCTACAAAATAAAATAATGAAACAATGGAACTAAGTGGGAATGTATCCTTTAATACCTTAAAATTTTCATCCAACCATCTATCCCTATGTGTGTGCCTTACGTAGTCATAAACAATCTTCTCCCTAAATTTAACTGAAATTTTTGAAACATGTATCTTTTTTGTAATCATTTCACACCTTTTAGATTCTTTGACATCTTAAGTCTCTAATTTATCTTTACTTAAACCAACTAATTCCTACCCAATTTCACTTTTAATCACCTCATGGATACATTTTTTAAATTTAGAAATCCACCACAAATGCTGTCATTTCCATTTAAACATGATTTATTGTAAAATAATTACCCATTCTATCTTTTACAGAAGATAGTTGGAACAAATTGCATAGCTGATTTTAGTGGAAATTCAATGCCACACTCCTACAAAATGTTAGTATGCAAATTACAATGAATATGGTAAAAAACATCATAGTGTATTAAAAATTCAACATGTTGCCTACAACAAGTGTTGCGTGTGTGATTTATTTTAACATAAAAAGGTTTTGCCATCTCAAAATCTATTTAAAAAATAAAAAGTTGTGGATGTTTTTCCAAAAATTTAGAGTATAACTGTGTTTGATTCATATCTAATAAATGTTTTGGATGTGGTTGATGATTATGAGAACCAAATCTTCTTTACACAACATCTCTTATATTGGGCAAAACTCTTGTATTGTCTTTCCAAAAGTGAGCTAGTAACTCTTTGAGAGTATTGGGTAGAGCCTTGTACTTTCATGAAAGTCTACTAGAGAATGCCTAGAGCTCATTGATATTAGGTTCATTAAGTCTTTCATGTCTTTCAATTACTTTCCTTAATATTTTTATATTTATAATAAGTGTTCAACTTGTTTTTGAAACCCTTCATTTTTTCACTATTACGTCACTTACTGCACAAGTTGTAAGTATACGTCGAGCAACATTACAATATTTGATACATGATTTTGGGCCTACATTATGATATGCATCATGTATATTTTCAATAATTTCATTATTTTCATCATCCACGTTAGATTTTATTAGTATGAATGTGTACAATATAGGTCTCATCTTAATCAATTTTATCAATGAAACAAATAATTGACATCTTTGACTATCATACTACAAATTATGAAAGAAAATATCTTAAATTTGTTGAGCTAGTATTTTTAAATGGTGATCAAACATTTTTATATGCATTGGTTTTTAAAATATTTTCATTGAATTAAATTAAGTACTTGTCTTTTCTACACACAATTCTTGGAGGTATTGGTAATGGTGGAATTTGTTGAGAGGGCATTTCAAAACCGTTATTACTTTCATTGTTTAGAGGTTGGGTGACATTAAATTCTTCATTGTTAATTTATTAATTATATGTTTCCATGATTTTTTTTATGGTTAATTGAATCATTATTTGTTTCCATCAAATTTTATTCATTTATGGGGAGTGAAGCATCATACATAGACTCATCATCAACAAAATCAAAAACTTGGAACTTTAAATGTGAACTTCCAACATTAACTATTTCATTATTTTCAATTTGATTATTATTCATTTCATTATGGTAAATTTAATTATAATTCATTTCATTATGGTCAATTTAAACATTATTCAATTGATTATAGTTAATTTCATCATTGCTTAATTCAATATTGTCAATTGGCTCATTATCTATGGCATTTGGTTCATCAAGATTAGGGTTTATACCTTGTTTACCATAAACTTTTCACATTAGTAGCTTGTGTTTCTATTTGAAATATTCTAATTCCTCTAGTGTTTTGTTCTTCAACAACTTCCTCTTCCTCTTTGAATGTGATCCAAAACCCATTAGAAGGGATAATTGACAACTTTTCAAAGATGTGGTCAAGTACATAGGTATGTAGATCTCACAAAAGTACATAGATAATGTTTGTGGGGATAGAAGTCTTGATTTGGGATAAAACTATATGTTGATAAGTGAGCTTATCACTAAAATAACATAGCAATCACATTATTAAATAACATGATCATGTTATGTTTTCTACAAGGTCCCATCACATCTAACCCATTGAAAAGTTGATATTAACAATAACATGATCACATTATTGAATAACATGATCACATTATTGTTGATATAAGCTATGGGGATGGAAAATAGTAATGAGGACCGAGTGTTGCCTATGTTAATAATAACATGATCATGTTACTAAATAACATGATCACATTATTAAATAATGCAATCATATTATAATTAATGTAGATATAGGATTATGAATTGGTGATTAAGGAAAATTAGTGCATAGGGTTTATGGATTAGGTATTAGGGACTAAAATTTATGTTTTAGGAATTAGGGATTACATTTAAGGTCCAAAGTGAAGGTGTATGACTATTGGGACTTTTCCCCTAGAATGGCTTGGACTTATGGATACTTGTGTCACTCCCTACATTAAAGCACATTATTTTGAATTGACATTGTGATGGAAGGGAAATGTCTCCTCATAAATTGAAACATTGTGTGCATTTAATAAAATAGTAGGTAGTATGCTTTTATGACATATGTGGCACTAAAATGTTTTTAGGCACATTTCCCAAAGTTAATTAAATTCCATATCACTATCAGTTTTAATTTATTAAGTGGACAACCAATATGTTTCTCAAAGTGCATTAAAAGCCATGGTATTACTTATTAAGTCATTTTTTTCTTCTCCTAATACTTGGAGAAATAAGCTTTAAGCACATTGAAGCCCTAAAACATAATAATAAGTCATTAATAATAAAATGTGTTTTTGGGTTTCTAGTATACCTAGATGTCATCATGTAGATTGAGTGAATTAGTAAAATCAAGAAATCAGTCATGTGATTTAGGCCAAACTGAGCCTTTTAAACTTAATTCTTAGTCTAGAAATGATGTCAATTTGTGCTAAGATAATTGGTTCAAGGTTTAAAGAGTTTATATTTATGTTTTAGAGTTTAGGGATTAAGCACTTTAAGGATTAGGGCTTAGGGTATATTCAAATAACTATGTAGGTAATTTGGGCAAATTTGGGAGCCTTGAACCTATATCTATGATTACAAAATGTTAAGTTGGGATCAATTATCCTCCACATCATAGTAGATTTGGCCTACAAAGTCAATTGTGGTAATGAATCATGAAATTTTAACCAATTTCATCCCTGTAAACCTAATTCTTACTATATATATATATATATATATATATATATATATATATATATATATATATATAAAGGATGTTAATTATGGCTACATTTATTGGTTTGGGGTATAGGGGCTATAATTTAAAGGGTTTGGGGTTAAATTTAAATGGTACAGGGTAACTTAGGGTTTAAGATATTAGATATAGGTTCCAATAACTAAGGTAATTGAAGAACATTTGAGCTACTTATGACACCTATTTATGACTTGATTTCCTTCATGCTTGCATTTTTGATAAAATTAGGGTCAATTATTCCATGTACATATTGCATACATGTTATCAATCGATTGAGCCATAAATTTGGTTTAGGGGCTCAAATTTGCCTAGATCACACAGGAAATTATAAAAATTAACTAATTAGATCAATTCATGATATAAGATTGATCTTTTGATTTTTCCCTAAATCATATCTTACTACTAAAGACCCTCAAATTGGCTTCAAATTAATACTCAATTAAAATAATTAACTATATCTCTTCCTCTTTGGTTAATTAGGTTGAAGGGGCTGAAAATAGCCCAATTTACTAAGCAGATGCACAACTAAATTGGTACTCCAAAGGCTTTAACCATAATTTTAAAAAGTGCATAAATTATGACATCTCATGATAAAATCAGTTATATCATAAGTTATGTGTATTTGTGGCATGTCGTGGGCATTAGGGCATAGGGATTATGATTTAAATGTTTTGGGAATCATTAGGGATTAGGGCATAAGGCTTAGGTTTAAGGACTTGTTTATTAATGTCTAATCACTAGATATGCCATGTGTTCAAACCAAATTCTTACTACAAAGGATGTTAATTAAGACTAAATGGAAGTTGGTAAATACCTAGAAAGTAAATGGTTTACAATATAGGGTATAGTGTTTAGGGTTTATGTTTTATGGATTTTAGGTTTTAATGTATATATGGTGTAGGGTACATAGTGTCAGTCACAAAGATAATTGAGGACAATTTGAATCACTTGGACCCAATTACAACTATAAAATGTGTTTTTGGGTTGTCATTATAGCATGGATCTCATGTCATCTAGATTGAGTGAATTAGTCAAATGGGTAAATCAATTTAGGCCCAACTGAGCCCTGTGAACTTAATTATTTGTTTAAATGATGTTAATTTGGGCTAAAATGATTGGTTCAAGGTTTAAAGAGTTTATATTTATAGTAAATATAGTTTAGTGATTAAGATCTTTAGGGATTAAGGCTTAGGGTATAGGTTTTAGGGTATATAAGGTACAATTTTGATGGTGATTGGGGTAAATTTGAGCTCTTTGAACATAAATCTATGAGTAAAGAATATGAATTTGGGATCAATTATCCCCAACATCATCACAGATTGAGCCTATGAAGTTAATTGTGGTAATGGATTATGTAATTTTAACCAATTTAATCCTTGTGAACCTATTTATTACTATATATAAAGGATGTTAATTGGGGCTAAATTGATCCCAAGGGCATACTGAGCCTCAATGTAAGGAATTTCATCCATATGATATAAATTGGGGATCCAAATACCCACCGTATTAAAAAAATAAGTATTTTTTAAATTTGATATGCAATTTGGTCCAAAGGAGCCATGTGCAAGGAATTACATTCATATATAATGGAAATTAGGGCTTACTTGGCCCTAATTTCATACCATATTGAACCAATCAAGTATTTAGTTTGAGATGATACATAACTGCGGACAATCAAGGCTTGCCCAAGGAATTGTGTCAACATAATTTTAATTAGGGCCCTAATTACACACCTTATTCAAATAATTGAGTGTTATCACGAATCTAATATGAAATCATGACCAATTGAACCCTTTATAAGGAATTATAGATCCATCTTTAATAATAATTAGGATTTTGATTATGTACCAAATTTAGTTAAAAGAATATTTGGTTCAATATGATCTATGAAATTTATTCTAAACAAGCCTTATGTAAGAAATTTCATCCTTCTATTGTCAACAAGGAGCTCTCTTGGTCCTAAATACATAAAATATTGAATAAACCAAGTATTTAGTTCAATTTAATATGCAATTATGGCCAACCAAGGCTCGCACAAGTAACTAAATACATCTAATGTAAATTACAACTTTGTTGGCCATGATTATAAACTATATCTAGCTAATCATGCATTTGGTTTTATCTTATATACATAATTGGGGCCAATTGAGCCCCATGAAAATAATTTTGTCCATATAATGTTTCAATTGGGTTTCATTATCCCTGATTGCACACCATATTAAACCAATTGAGTATTTAAGTTTAATATGATATGAAATTGGGGCTACCAATCCTCAAGCAAGGAATTACATCCATCTAATGTCATTTGGGGATTTAATTACACCATGTTAAATAAATTGATATTTTTTTCAATACTATACACAATTGAGGACAACTAAGTCCTATGTAATTAACTGCTTCCACCTAGAATATCAATTGAGGCATTTTCCACCCCATACAATGTGTCCATCTAATTTATCCATTGTCAATAATTTTCCTTAATTGCACATCATATTTAACCAATCAAGTATTATCTTCAATATAATATTTAAAATTAAGAGTAATTGGTCCTCGTGCAAGGAATTCCTTTAATATAATGTCAATTAGGAATTTGATATCACAGGCCATATTAGACAATAATCATATTCTAAAACCAATATTTGATCTTAAGACTACTAGGCCTAATGGCTCCTATTTAGGTTTTAGGATGTTGAGAATATGTAATGGGACCACATTAATAACATGATCATTTTATTAACATAATCATGATATTTAAATTCAAGTTCAATTCCTATGCCTTTTGGCATGGGAATGGCTTGCATTCTTGAGATAAAGGCTTAGACTGTCAATGTACAACCAGGTTTTGAAAGGTATGAAAATAAACAAAAAATTTCAACTTTGATTATTGTTGGGCACCCTATTATATACTAAGTGTAGGGATGCACCAAACTATTAAACCTCGACACAAGACAACCCACAAGATCACTGCACATCCCTTTTTGTACATTTTGGTGACAAGTTAGAGAAATCCCCGTGAATCTTGTGCTAGTTGGTGGGTAGTTGAGGAGAGGCCAACTTACTTGAAGATGCTTCTAACAAATTTTGTATGAAGAAAATTTAGATGGATAGATTCCATAAGAGTGTAGCAGGTGGGAAAGTGACCTTTGGAGACAACTCTGTATAACACATGCACATGTTTGACCTATATAATGTAGTGGCACCAGTACCCCTAAGATAACTCATCACTCGACACATGCTCCTTCACATCTTGTAGAGGAAAAATCTCTTCTATAAAAGGAGAGTGGTCTTAGTTGAAGAAAAAAAGGGAAAAAAAGGAGATACATCAAAGCTCTAGTGAAATAAGAAGCTAGCCATATATAGTTTATTTCTGCATATTAGTCATAGAATTTCATATGTACTACCCAAGATCACATGCGAGCCACTAGGAATGAGTGGAGCTTAGTTAAGCATGTAATATTGTGTCTTCAAGAAATATATTATTTAAATTAATGAATATTTGATTACAAGTGAAGTAGGTTACTCTGTATATGAACTATCTTTTGTAAGTTTGTTTTAGAAATGATGTCATGTAATAGACATAGATATTTAACCGAGTCGCTAGTGGCATCATCATGCCACTTCATGACTTTGACCACATTATAAATGTCATAGAGTGAACTAGAAGGCACTGAGACCCCAAGGCACGTACCAATAGGGTCACTTAAAATTGAACCATCTACACCCATGAGGAAATTTACCCCTATTAAACCCTACTTTGGAAGACCTAATGTCTGAAGAATAACTACCCATAATATTGACTAAATCACTTGAAACCCAAGTTGCACCATGTTGTGACTAGCCAAATACATACCTAATCCTTTCACTATTGCACTTCAAGTGAGTGCACAAGGATTGTGCCTTGTGTGGAATTGATACAAATACCATAGCATGAATATTTATTGTGTGCCAGGCCCATTTACCCTTGTGCCCAGCCTCTCTAGTTCTAAAGCTAACCTGGCATGATATATGGCACATGGATAAGTGCAAAAACCCCTAAGGAGGAGCTTTACTACAACATTTTGGTTTCATTACAAGGATGTGTTGAGTTTGTTGCTACAATGGTGAAACAAAATGATGCTCTAACTATCACTCAAGAATATTAAGCATTGTCTAGAGAAAGTTGAAGATAGTTTTATGAAAAACCATCCTACTTGCAAAGGACAAGATCCATGGAAATAGGTGCAAACTAACTTATACAATGACCTATATGAAGTATTATTTTATGAGTTACCTGAGTACATTTACCAATGGTTAATTTCTTTCACAACCAATAGAAGGTGTAGATATGACCAGTGCCTTGAGTGGACCATAGAGCACCAAGAAAAGCTAGAAAGCTTAGATGAGGTTTGGATGTGCACTATGGACAAGTGGTGGAGTGGCATGCTAAATAGCTATGTATTAGAGTTTTAAGTGTCGACCTTATCATGCCTTGAATAAGTAAAGTACAAGTTTATTTGTGAACCAAGGGGCACATTCATCATAGGTCTTGACACCAAGCTAAAAAATATCCTTATGGATTATAGCATAGAAACCATGAAAATAGAAGGCTAAAATCCATATGCATATGAACAAGTTTGGAAGGTAAGAAGGGGATGTGTAGGTAGGTTGTGATGGAAGAGGGAAAATAACCTAACACTTGAGAGCTCTAAAGTTTAAACTATGGAAAACATCAATTCAAGTTAATGGGGGATCTAGAACCTAAAAGTGCCAAGAGGATCTGTAGCAAGTGAGGAGGGCATAGGGAAAGATATTTTAAACTATAGTAATATGACAAAAGAGAAGGAGAATAAGGGAACAAAGCCTAATAGTTGGGTATAGGATGTAGTAATTTACTAAAAGAAGTGGTAATTAAGGATGTGCTTAAAGCACCTACACCCTTTAAACCAGAAGCATAAGCTCATGCACTAGATCCCCAACCAATAGACAAAAGAATGTTAACTAACCTGGTTATCAACCTAGACTTTGATAAGACCCAAAATTTGAGCCAAGAATTTTTAATTGAGAAAGTAATCCCCTATGAGGAATTAAGTAATGGAATGACAAACCTAACAAGTGCCACTATAGGAACCTTGAACATAGGCACAAGTATTCTCATGCAAAGGATGTCTATGTTAGCCACGCAGTAGCCCATAGGAAGTGGTACAAAACCATAATGAAGTGGGGCCACACCATTAGGTTCCATAGTGTTTCCTACCTTGTTAGGGTTGATACTCATCCCTACCAATGGAAGCATCAAGGGGTCACCCCAAATATCAACACAAGGAGGGTAGGCACATTAGAACCTTGCGCTACCTCCCCAATATATCTACTATGGGATTAACATACACCTACTTGAGTATTATAGAGTTGAAAACACCATGGATTATGTTCTAAAGTGTGAATTACAATGATACACTTAGGGTATCACTTAGCCCAAGAGAAAGGCAACCCAATTCATGACCACTTTTTTGTATCATGCCCATATAAGGTATCAAAAGTTTGACCAAAACCAAGCTATGGTGAACTATGATGTATTTAAGGAGGCATTTTTGAAAGAGTTTGACATCCTTGAGTTTGAATAGTAGAGCATCATGATGCTCAAAAATATCAACTAGGGGTTAACTGAGAGCATATGCTTGTATGATGCATGATTTAAAACTCTACTCTCAAAGCTCACGTATGGCATTCACCCCTCCCAACACGTGTAATGGTTTATTGGTGGCCTATTGGTACCTTTTAGACATGTATTGTCCATGAAGACTTTCACATAACTGCATGAGGCACTTAAAGCCATGCTCTAGGTTGAAGCTATAAGTAACGCTAATACTAGAGTCAGTCCATTCATGGAGGTGCAAATTGCTTTAATGGACTTTCAATTATATAAATTGATCATAGGGTAGGTGCATGACACTCATAGTGGCTTATGGTGAACTAGATACATGATAGAGGGTCATAATAAAAACAACTACCCATGAAAAAATGTCTATGTAATACTTCTAACCCATGAGGTTTATCATGGACCACATGACTCTCAAAAATGTCCCTTATTACAATGCACTAGTTAGGTAAACACCACAATTTATTGTAAAATGTGTGATTCTTACACACACTCCATAGCAGACTATAGGGTCATTGATGAGATGTGCCAGAACATGGAAAGAGGTGTGAGGCATGTAACAACACTAAGTGGTGGCCATGCCAATTAGGGAAATGAATGATATGGCTAGAATAACATGGGATATGGGACCTAGAGAGGCATACGTGGATGAGAAGGAGGATGTGGTAGTATAATATTCCCACCATGATCATGTTATAAGTGTGGGTCAACCAAACACTATAAGTGTGACTTCCCAATACACCTAACATGTAGTTATTATTTAGGGATGCATGTAGTCGAAGACTGTCCAGATTTATACAAGAAATTGACTCAAAGATGACCTGGCATAGATAGAGGTGTTGGGATGATTAGGCATGATTTTAAGGGGGAAAGGTGGGTCCTTAAGCCCCAACAAGATCAAAAGGATCCACCTAAGGTGTAGTCCATGACATGAAGTGGGTTCACCACTCAGGCACCCTATAAACCATGCTAAGACCTATGTTTGGAATATGGTGGACAAGGCCATACTGAGCGTGTGATTCTACCAAGACCAAAAGTTTTTTACATACCTAGAAATTACATGATAAAAGGACATCCTCTAATAAGCCATGAGCATGATACAAGACTTGTAGGGCAAACTTTAGTTGGCAAGATATTTGGAGGTTAAGGCGTCTACTTCATGTAAGAAGGAAGATCATAAGGAGGCTAAAGTATAGGAATTAATTGAGATCCTATGCTTCTTATAGATTGAAGGGGTGTTGCCACTATTAAAGGACTTGTTCTGTAAGCATGTAAGAGAAGAACCAACACAAGATGCTACATCTCAAATGATAGAAGTTACAACACCACATATGGAGTAAGCATGTGAGGTCAGGCATACTCAAAATGCCAAATATGACAAAAAACTATTGATAGATGCCACCATAAATGGGTGGTTGATCTATGACGTACTAATGGACATAGGTGTATAGGTCAACATCTTAACCAAAAATACCTAAGAAAAGATGGGATAACCACCCTTAAAACCATCCCCTCATATGTTTTTCATGGCCAACAAGACTCACGTGAAACCTATCGAAATCTTGATGGGCACTATTGTAGACATCATGGGTACTAAATTCTATGCTGACTTTGAGATCATCAAGTTGGTTGAGAAGGATAACTACTCGATGCTCTTAGGAAGACCATGGTGCTACACCAATAATGCAAACATGTAATTTAAGAAGTGATATATGACTTTTGAGAATGGAAAGGAAAGGGTGGTGGTCACCCTCTTAGATTATTAAGGACCCCATATGTAAAAAGTGTTGACCTCGAGGATGAGATCAACCACATCTATAATATCATGATGCAAGGCACTAAGAGACTCAACCTAAATAACCAAGGCATGCTCACATGGGAAGACAAATATTCAACTTCTAATATGACTAATGTAGCTTGTGAACAATGGGTTGAAGAGGCATATGAGGTCACTAGGTGGAGATGCCACCTAGTGCATATAGAAGCACCAAAACCAATCAGGATAGGGATGGTAAGAATTGAGTGACTTCAAAAGAAATGTATCCCTCACACCAAAATAATGGGAAAGAAGGTCCTCAAAATTAGTAAGGGGAAGCTTGTAGTGCTTCTAAAGTATGTAAGGGAACCAACCCATCAAAAGGTATGTCTAAGCTATTGGAGATTGCATCCAAAAATAAATTGATAAAATTGGTGCATTAATATATGTTTGAAAAAAACTACCACCTATTGGTGGGAAACGTAGAGACTTAGCTTGCCAACTTAGTGCAATGTGAAGGAAGTAATATGCATAAGGTTCAACAAAAGAAATGAAGATCTAGACATCCCCACTTATGATGGTGATTCAAACCCAATTACTCATGTGCCAATATGTAAAGAAACCTAGACAGTCTATAGCAAAAATGTACCAAGAGGCCTATGGGTGCATGACTTTTATAGGACCCTAAGGACATGGGCATGTGCATGGTACATTTTAAATGAGATGTGCTATGAAATAGGGAATTGGTAATTTCTCAAGGAAAAGTTTGTGCACACTTTTTCCTTCTCTTTATAGAACTTAGAGCTATTGGAGCCATTCCACATCATCCATAAGGTAGTGTTTATGGACACTAGAATCTTAGAAGAGTGTATAAATGATATGTTTGGGGAGAAGGGACTATCATTCCCCATATTCTTTGAAGAGAAGGTACTCAATAGTGACTCTAGTGGTGAAGATGATAAGACTTGGAAAGAGTGCAACTGGAAGACTCTAACATGAAGATAGAAACTCATGCACCTCGTGAAAGATAATCCCCTAGAGGATAGAGACCCAATGCATCTTTGGGTTGAGATAATAGAGTAAATGAGTCAAGTTGAGGATTCCCACCAAGTGAATAATGAACCCTACTGTACACCACTCAATACCACCAAAGTAGACATTAGTGTAGAATGTAAGCCCTAGATTGCCACTATAGGTGTTTACTAATTTGAGTTAAAAATGGAAAAAACATTTGATCTTCTAAGGGAATTCCAAGACCTTTTCCTATACAACTATATAGACATGAAGGCAACCACCCTTCACTTGGCAAGATGATCATAAATCTAGTGGATGACACAAGGCCAATTAAGAAGCACCCATATCAGATGAACCCAAATATCCACACTAAAGTAAAAACAAAGATCAATGGGATTTTGGTAGCTAACATTATCTACCCAATACAAGAATTTAAATGGGTAAGTCCTATGGTTATCAACATCAATAAGGATAGCTACATATGAATTTGCATTGATTATAGAATGTTGAATACTACTTGCATTAATGATCCATTTTTAACCCTATTCACTGATGAGGTCTTAGATGGAACCATAGGTTAAAAAATTTATACTTTCACTGATGGATTCTTAGGCTAAAATCAAGTGTACATTGAGGAGGAGAATAAGTCCAAAACAAACTTTGAGACTGAATAGGGTTTTTTCACATATAATGTGATGCCCTTTGGGATCAAGAATATGCCCATCATATTCTCCAAGGTAATGATCACTTTATTTAAATATTTCATCCATAAATTCCTCCAAGTATATCTCAATGACTAGACTATATATGGCTTTATAAGGGACCAATATGACAATCTTCACCTCATGTTTGAGAGGTATAGATAGCTCTATATTTATTTGAACTTTAAAAATTGCATCTTCGCAACTCCCCTTAGGAAATTAGTTGGGCACATTCTTTTCAAATATGTCTTGCTACTTGATCTAAAAAATATAGCCATCATAATCTAGATTCAAACCCCTTCAACATAGAAATATATGCATGCCTTCCTAGGCCATTATGTCTATTACAAAAAGTCCATTCAAAGGTATGCCAAAATTGCATTGTCATTACAAGAGTTGTTACATAAGGACGGACCATTCTATTAGAGAAAGGTGCAAGAGGAGGCTTTTGATATGCTAAATATGAAGTTGGCCAGCACACCGATCCTCTAATTCTCTAATTTGATTACTCCCTTCCACGTCCATGTCGATGCTTCAAGCTCCACCATTAACACCATATTGTCATAACCAAGAGAAGGCAAGATAAACCACCCCATCTCCTTTGCAAGCAAAAAGCTGATGAAGGATAAGTAGAACTACAACATAACTGAGTACAAGGGTCTCACAATGGTCTATGCCCTATTAAAATTTAGGCAATATCTAATGGTAACCCTATTCACATTATTAATAGATCATGAGGCATTGAAGTACCTCATGAACAAGCCTAGAAAGTAGAACTTGGGGCCAAACCATTTATCTCACATAAACTCATGTGATGTGGCCATACCAATTGAGGATGATATACAAGATGCATAACTATATAGGGTTCAACATGTTTTTAAGGATCTATAAGATATATCCACCTTCCTAACATCATGGCTTGTAATAGAGACCATGTCTACCAAGGAAAAGAAATAAATTGTTGTTCATGCTTCCCATTTCTAGCTCATCAAAGGGGAGCTCTATAAAATAGGGAGAGATGAAGTCCTACACTGCTGTGTGTTAGAACATGAATGGGATTCCTTCCTTTAAGAGGTGTATGAGGGAATCATAGGAGGCCATTGTGATAGTGATACAATGACACACAAGGTATTGTAGTCAAGGTTATAGTGACCAAACCTATTTCAAAACATGAAAGAGTATGCCAAGACATGTGATGTATACCAATGCACAGGGAAGCACAATCATTGGGATGAGATGCCCCTCATTCCCATCCTTGCCTAGGTGCCATTTGAAAAATTGGTCATTAACTTTATTGGGCCAATCACTCCCATAGTAAGGCATACTGATGCCAGATACATTTTAGCAGCCATGAACCATTTCACAAAGTGGTCTGAAGCCACATCAACCAAGGACTACACATCTATAATAGCCATGCACTTCATATGGGAGAACATGATAATATAGTATGGGTGTTCACTAAGTTTGACTAGTGATAGGGGCAAACATTTTATCAATGAGATAGTTCACATCTTACTCAAAAAAATGTATGTTGATGCACCACAAGACCACCCCATATCATCCCCAAGACAATGGCATAGCTAAAGCATTTAACAAGATCCTAGGCATGTGCCTAACAAAGATATGAGATGCAGGTCACAAGGATTGGGATGATCATGTATTTGTATTAATTTAGGCATATTGCACTACTTATAAGTGCTTGAACAAGGCTACACCCTTATAACTAGTGTTTGGTACCAAAGTAGTGTTGCCCATGGAATTTCTAGTGCCTTCCTTGTGTATTACATGAATTAGCTGCCTAAGCAACTAGGAATCTCTAAGCATAAGGTTGGAGGATTTGGAGCACCTATATGAGATGCACACCAAGGCTATGTGGAGCTAAAAGGTTGAGAAAGCATGCCAAAAATGGTGGCATGATAAGCACATCAAGCATAAGGCACTGAATGAGGGAGAAATGGTACTACCCTATGACTCTAAGTACTTTAAGCACCTTAGAAAGTTTCAAATCTAGTGGATGGGTCTATACATCATCCAACACATCTTGGAAATTGGTGCATGCAAGCTATGCACATTGTCTAGTGAAATGCTCCTTGGGAATTTCAATGGTAATTAGCTAAAGCCCTACTAATAGTAGGTTGGCACATGTGCCAAAGAGATTCCAACTTCTTGGTCAATACTCAATTCGCATAACACTGACCATAGTAAAGTTTGGTACCAACCAAACAAAACCCCCCTTTTATAGTGTATGATAGTAGTAAGCAATGCATGATGGCTACAAGACCTTTGAAATCCATAACTCATGCATAATGCCAATCGAGTGAGTCAAGTACTTACACCAATAATCACATGAGGCTAGACATCTAAGCTATAGATGCATGAAGTTTACCCAGCATAATATGTATGCACATGATAGAATAATGACCAAGAGGTGCATCTTTCAATCCAACACAAGAAATATAAAGTAGGATAAAATGTTCAACTTGGTTGAGCACAAAATCAGACCTTGAAGATGCTTACTTCATTAAGTGTAAACTAGACAGTGAACACACACTTTCTAAAAATGCACTGACATACTAAAAGAGACCAAGTGCTAGAGGGCTAGCACAAGGAATTTGTATGGGATAGGACAGGCCAAGGTAAGACAACACATAGATAAATCAAGATAGAGAAGTGCACCAAAGGAAGATCACAACTAAAAGTGGAACCAATGAGGCTGAATCACATGCATGTGAGGCGCTGCACCCAAGTTACCACAAGAAAGGTGAAGGTCATGTCAAGGAGATGTGTAGAATAAAAGTCATCTAAAACAACTGACATCTACCTAGAAAGGAGTGGGAAGTGACAGTTGAACTGCTAGAAACATTTAATATGATGGTAAAATAAAGATACACATTTAAGGCATAGGGGATGGGGGATATTTTATCATTTCAAAGATTTTTGTGGCTCCTAAGAAATCAAGGGATTGACACCATCACACCAACATTAATAATGGTGTTTGAAAAAATTGATTATAAATTGGGCAGTGAAAATTGTGATTAAGTTACAAATTTTTTAGTAAACTTAAGTGTAGAGTAAACAAAAACTAGAGAGCTAAAGCAAGGAAGCAAAATTCCTAAATGAGAAGAGATGTATAGTGAGGGGTTCACATGTAGTGAAATCAGTGAGCAAAAGGGAACACTATCAATAGGTCACCATTAACAACCAACAAAGCTTAGAGATAGATACATAGATAAAAATCCTATGACCAAAAGCACACAAATCACCGTTAGAGGCTATGATAAGTTACACCTACCAAGTTTTAACACTAGCAAGTTTAGAATGGTGAAGAAGTGAAAGCCATCATGCCCCTTAGAGGCATAGATAGAGCCTAAGTGGTTTAGGATAGTTGAATAAGTAGCTACCACTAAGACAAAGGCATAGGAAGTGGAAGTAATTAATATCATTATGGTAGAAATAGAGGCACTAACCAAAATGTCTTATCAATATATGTAGTTCCCACCAAAGGTATCAATGGGGGAACCATGAAACTCCTTCATGCATGTCTACCAACTAAGTGAATACAACCATATAATGTCAAGTCACTTTCAAGACTTGGTGAAGGATTGGATGGTAGATACAAGGTGCAAGACCCCTGAAGGTGATGCCATATTTGATGTCTCAATCATAGACAAGACTAAAACATCAAGTGTAACTTAGATTTATGAGTTGCCCTATGTTGGGAATCTTTTTGAGATCATAAAGTACCTCCTCTCATACATCCATGAAGACCATGTGTATTTTTTAGGATGATGCAGAAGGATTTTGACATGCCTAATAAAGAAAATCATCAAGTTGCCAGACACTAAGAGAGACATCCACTAGCTACTTGGGGATGATGAAGAGGTGGAGTGCATCATGAAGCTCATAAAATAATTCAATAGAGGTTACACATTCCCCATCAATAAGTGCAAAGACCCAAGCATGAGGGTAGTGATGTGCCTCATTAGCTTTAAGTTATGTTTCAAAGGGTGTTGGACAGATGTGTCTAAAGCCTATCTTTGCTTGGCATACCACATGGTGTAGGGAGAGAAATTAAATATGTAATAAATCATCACCATAGAGCTAACAAATAATGTTCTTGATTGTCACAGTGTGAAAGGAACTTTTAGATGGGGCTCCATATTGATCTTAATTGTGATGAAGGAAATCAGGATCCCTGATAGGAGCAAAGATAAGATGTGGGTATTTCTACAGCCCCATAAATACATAACACATAAGTATATGGAATACACCTACCCAAACACCTTTAGTTCCAATTATAAGACTCACATAATATGTTGGTATTAGTGATACATCGATGCCTTCAAACTTGAATGGTGTATCCCCTAAGGCTTCCAGTGAGCATGTTTGGGATGACTAATTTTGTCATGATGTAACAATACTACATCATCTATATCATGATAATGGATGAGAACATGTTGAGTTGGTTAAATCTTCTCTTTGCCTTCTTAACTGAGTACTTTTGAGACATGCTCCTCTAGATCCCAAATGCATAGAGTATAGACATCTCATTCAGAGAGCTGGATGCAAAAAGCATGTTATAGTGTAAGTTTTTGGACACAGATGGAAGGATGATTGAAAATGAAGAGGATGCCTCAAATAAAATGAACATCAATCATTTGTAGGAAGTTAATATTTTAATATTCATACATAGGCTCTACTATGAGATGAATCCTAGGAGAAAATTTTCCAGTGCCGAGGCCAACATTAAAAGCAAAAGAGACCCCCCGATCTTGATTAGAGGTGAAGGAACCCTCATGCCCCCCAAAGAGAATAAATCCCTAATGAAGAAAATGGGAGAGACATTGGAAGAAATAAAGGAGTGCCTAAATTTAAAAATCACTTTAGAAGGATAGGCATCTGCATCTGAGTCTTACCAAAAGCACGTGTACTTCAGCCACAAAATCACCTCCAACCCAAAGGAATGAAATAAGGGGAGAGCCCCTTCTCCTATGCCTAAAGTAATAAATTAAAAATAAGGAATAAAGGAATCTGAGGAGGAATGGTCAAAGGGAACTATGATTATGCTAGAGGATGTTGAGTCTTCCTCAAGTGAGTTGGCCCCTTCCCCACCACCTCAGCTAATGTCAAAAAATCTGAGGCATAGGTTGAGGAGACTCATCTCCTATGAGGTCAATGTCTAGAAGGCACAAGAATTAAAGGAGAAAAAGGAAGAAATGGAAAAGGCAAGAGAGGCACATGAGGTCATTAAAATGGTAGAGGCTAAGGAACAAAAAAGAGCATAGGAGCATAGAACATAAAAGAAGATCAATGAACCTAAGCAAGAAACCAACTCTGGCATGCAAATGAAAGTAGCACTACAATGTAAATGGAAGGAATTAGGCCTAGATGAAGGTCACATTAAAGAGGCACTAAAATTTCATTAGAATCACAAGGAGATGAAAACTTGGGGCATGTCCTAGGTTGATATTTATTAGCTAGAGGCTGAAGAGAAAAGAGAATAAGAAAAGAAATACGCCACACAAGCCATGAAGAAAAAGGCTAAGCTAGAGAGGGCCAAGAAGACAGAGAGAGAGGAGAAGGTGGCCTAGGATGAGAGGGTGTGCATGATGGAGGAAATAAAGGAGAAGAAGTATTTTGCTGGTGCATGACCTAGCATAGAGAAATTACCAAAGGAAGCACCTATTACCACCACCAATATAGCAAAAGAAGTCACATAGCCAAAATTCCCTATTTTTAAGGGGGCACCTAAGAAAAAGGAAGGTGATAGTAGTGCCTTACAGAAATAAATGGAAGCAAGGCTATAGAAAGAAATGGATGAAGGGGAAATGTCCATGGAAGAACCATACAAAGATGACATTTATCATGTAGAACAAGAAGAAAGAGAACAAGATAGGGATTACATAGGGTCAAACACTATACAAGTGAAGAAGACAAGCTAGGAGAAGATGATGAGTATGATCCTAGAAATAGATAAATGGTACAACAATGGTTTAAAGAAGATGATGACTTCTATATGCTAGAGTGTATATCTCTAAAAGTTGTTATGACCCTCATGCACCACCAAGTCTCCTGGGAAATAGATTTCTATATGGATGAACCCAATTTTAAGATTCCTTTCAAGGCAATCTAGTGTGACATAAAATTAGAGGAGGGGCATGATTACCATCTTTTGGACCCTAGGGACATGAACCTTATGTGCTCAACAAATACACTCATCAAAATGGCCACCTCAATGGCATAAAAGGACATTATCAATAATGTTCACACCAGTAGATGGAGAAGGGTCACTAAAGACATGGAGAAGGAGCTTGAGGCAACCAAAATCAAGCTTTAAAAATTGATAGAGTGCATGAAAGGAGTGGATCCATCCATCCTAGCCAATGTGGATACCTTCAAGATGAAGGAGGTTGTTATGTCTATGGACTCATAGAGCACATGATCTTAAGGATGAAGCCATCACTGGAAGAATAAGTAGACCCCTATGAGGCCCAGTGAGAGGAGTTGCAATAGAAGATGGAGTTAGTTGAGGACATCTTCACTAAGCTACAAAAGGGCACTGAGGAAGTAGATGCCATTTTTTACAACTTTTCCCACCAAGTTGAGGTCATCAATGTGCACTTAAAGAAGATAAAGGAGGAGAAGGAGGCCCTATTCCAACATTCCTTCACGATGTTTAGGGTTGAGTGCATGTAGATGATGACCAAGGTCAACCCCTTAAGCTCTTAGCTAAAGGGTCAAGAACAAGAGTTAGAGGATGTATTTTGCACCTTTTAAATGAAATCTAGCAAGCAAGTTCAACTCTTTGATGATGAGGTGAGAAGGACAAAAGAAAGGTTGGAAGCCTTTCACAAAAAATTAGAAGGCACAAATGTATTATCCTTAGAAGCTACATCCACCAAGATAGATGGTGCCATTGAGGAATTAAATGGGACCATGTAGGGTTTTGAAACTTTTAAAGAAGAATTGGGATAAGGGGTGCCTAATTTCTATGTACCTAAGGTGATTAAAGTCTAGTTCGAGGTGGACTAACAATTTTATATGGGGTGATATTGGGCCCCCTATTGTATACTAAGTGTGGGGATGTGCCAAATTATTGAACCTTGGTGCAAGGCAACCCTCAAGGTTACTGCACATACCTTTTTATATATTTTGTGCCAATCTAGAGAAGTCCCCATGAATCTCGTACCAATTGGTGGGTAGTTGAGGAGAGGCCAACTTAATCAAAGATGCTTATGATAGATTATGTATGAGGCTGCTTAAGATAGATGGATGTCAGAAGAGTGGAGTAGGTGGGAAAGTGACCTTTAGAGATAAATTTGCATAATTCACATGTACATTTGACCAATATAGTGTAGTGGTGTCAGCACCCTCTAGACATCTCATCACTCGACATGCGCTTCCTTTCATCTTGCAGAGGATAACTCTCTTTTATAAAAGGAGAGTGGTCTTAGTTGAAGAGAAAAAGGAAAAAAAAGAGATACAACAAAGCTATAGCAAAATAAGAAGCTAGTCGTAGATAGTTTCTTTATACATACTAGTTATAGAATTTCATATGTACTACCCAAGCTCACATGTGAGTCACTAGGGATGAGTGGAGATTAGTTAAGCATGTAACATTATATCTCCAAGAACTCTATTGTTTAAATTAATAAAGCTTTAATTACAAGTGAAGTAGGTTACTTTGTGTATGAACTATCTTCTATAAGTTTATTTGAGAATGATGTCATATAATAGACATAGATATTTAATTGAGTTGCTAATGGTACCATCACGCCACTTCATGACTCTGACCACCTTGTAAATGCCACAGGGTGAACTAGAAGGCACTGAGACCCCAAGGCATGTGTTGAGAGGTTCACTTAGAAGTGAACCATCTATGCCTATAAGGAGGATTACCCCTATTAAATTCCACTTTAAAAGACCTATTGCCTAGAGAATAAATACCCATAACTTTGACTAAATCACCTAAAACCCAAGTTACACCATGTTGTGACTAGCCCAACACATACTCGCTTCTTTCACTATTGTGCTTTGAGTGAGTGCACAAGATTATACCTTTTGTGGAATTGATATCAACACCATAACATGAATAAATTTTGTGTGTTAGACCCCTCTACCCTTGTGCCTAGCCTCCCCAAGTCTAGAACTGACTTGGCTTGATAGCTAGCATAAGGATAAATGTAGAAACCCCTGAGGAGTAACTTTACTAAAACAATTGCCAAATACTCTAAGAATATTGATGTTAAAATTCAAAAAATTGATACCATTATGATGACCATGCTCTCTTCTTTCCAAAAATATGATTCTTATATTTTTTTGGACTAATTTAAGGTTTCAAGCTATGTTCATTTCTAACTATGCTTTTTTTAGGCCACTACATGCTATAAACATACATGCCTATACATTTTCATGTAACTTGTGTTTTGTTGATCCAAGTGAAAAACAAATCATGTGGTGATTCAATATGCTTAATTCTACACACATTAAAAAAATTTGATTTTCATCTTTTTGAGGTAGTTAGGCCTGACTCATAGATGACTATCCATTTTTTAATCAGTTTTTAGGATCTATTTACTTATAAAATTCATAAAAAAATATTCATTGAAAAAATACAAAAAAATATAGGTAATGTGCTACAAGATTTTATCTAAATTTTGGCCAAAGCATTTCAAATAATATTAAAGGTTGTTAAAAAATGGTGTACATCACGGTCATCTATCTACTATGTTTTCTAAAAAAACTAGAGTTCATATTCAAATTTTATATGTTTGACCTAGTTATACTTAACCATTTAAAAAAAATAGTGTTTTGGAAACTAGACTCGAAATGTTATATTTCATGTTTTTACACCATTTTCAAATTTAGAGTGTATATATCTCAAATTATCTATGACATTTAAATTTATATAATTTTAAAAAAATCATGTCCATGGGTAGGCCACTTTTTGTCCCCCAACTTTGTACACTTTCCCTAAGTCGATCCTAGTCGACTTAGTTGGATCTAAAAAAACTGACTATAAATTAGATGATGTAGTCTAAAAATATAGATAAATAAGTAGAATATAGAAGACTAAGTCGAGCCTAATCAACTTAGTTTGTTCTAACATAATTAACTAGGTCAATGTTGGTCGATCTAGTTGAATCACACAACACATAATTGTGTCAACACTAGTCAACATGGTATATAATAAAAAATATAAAAGAAATAAAAAATTAGAAATGAAAGTGTTCAATCAACTTAATTTTTAACTATCTATTTGAAAATAAGACCAGGAAGATGATCTATAAATATTTAATTTATTTATAGGCTCCCAAAGATACTTTTTTGTCTACTAGATAGTGATGGTCCAATGTTTTAGAGCACTTCCTATGGAGGATTAGAGCTTACCCATATCTCACTAAACCTGGTTTCAAGTGTAAGTTGGAAGTAAATTCTTTGTGATATGATAGGAAAACTAAAAACAATGTGTAGATTTTTACTATGGTTATGAGTATTGGGGAAGTCCCCTCACACCATGATATCTATGAATGATAGATAATGACTATAATAGAATATCATGTATCCCTTCACAATAATAGCTAATTAGTTTTAAAACTTTTGTTACATAGTTACTATAGAAATCAAGACAAAGTGAAAATAAAGGTGAAAATCAAAAGGCAAAAACTAATTTTTTATTTTTAAAAGTAAATAAATAGACAACTAGCTCTTTTCACAGAAAAAGTGAGATTGATTACTATGAAAAAAATTAAATTACCTTGTTTGTGGAAAACATGAAACACACAAAATAAGGTCAGCTATAACTAATCTAGTTGAGTAAATAAAACATAATAAGGTTGACATAGTTATTGATGTGGGATTTATACACACCAAATAACCTTATGGGGCAACCCCTAATGTTTTAGGATTATTGCAGAAAGATTCACTTCAAGGCACAATTTGTAGGGTATTGGGTTTTATAAATAACCTAGTGGTGGAATAATTGTGAGTGGATTAGTTTTTTACCTCAAATGGTTCAGATATGACATGAGTCTATACTTACTTGAGATGGGTCAATTGATGATGGGTCTAAATTAAGGTGGGAAGGATCAAAATAAACTCAAAAAAGAAATAAATAAAGGGTAGGGAAGAAAAGAAGGTTCATGAATCAAACAAGATGAAATCCTTCTAACAAGGATCTTGAACTATGGGTTAGACAAATAATCAAGAAACAATGTTTGTAGTATGTTACTATTAGCACACAAAAAATAAAACATAGTTAAGATACGAAGTAAATAATAATACATTGAACTTTACTGCACATAATCAAAGGTTACTACATTTGTGAGATTGTAATTGCACATTTACAAAGGAATATTATGATTATCACACAAAAACATTCAAATCATCTAGTTTACAATATGAATAAATGTAATAAAGAATATTCACCCACAACCAAAAGACTAAGATACCCAATTGACATAGCTTCTTTAAAAAACTCACAAATTTGAAGAAGAACAATATTTGCACATCAAGTTCACTTGTAGAAGAATCCTTACAATTTATTATTAATCTTAACAACCAAAATTATCTTCCATTTGGAATTAGAAGTGTGTCTGTGTGTGTGTGTGTGTGTGTTGAGGATGGGAGTGTTAAGGATGGGACACTTTACCCTCCAAGAAAAAACAAAATTTAAATTTAACTCAAAAAAGAAATAAAGAAAGGGTAGGGCAGAAAACAAGGTTCATGAATCAAACAGGATGAAATCCTTCTAAAAAGGATCTTGAACTATAGGTTGGACAAATAATCAGGAAACAATGTTTTTTGTAAGTTACTATTATCACATAGAAAATAAAACATAGTTAAGAGACCAAGTAAATAATAATACATTGAAATTTAGTTCACACAATCAAAGGTTACTACATTTGTGAGATTGTAATTACACATCTACAAAGGAATATTATGATTATCACACAAAAACATTCAAATCATCTAGTTCACAATATGAATAAATGTAATAAAGAATAATCAACCACAACTGAAAGACTAAGATACCCAATTGACATAGCTTATTTAAAAAACTCACAAATTTGGAGAAGAACAATATTTGCACATCAAGCTCACTTGTAGAAGAATTCTTACAATTTATTATTAATCTTAACAACCAAAATTATCCTCCATTTGGAATTAGGAGGATGTGTGTGTGTGTGTGTGTGTTTATATATATATATATATATATATATATATATATAACAACCAAAATTATCCTCCATTTGGAATTAGGAGGATGTGTGTGTGTGTGTGTGTGTGTGTGTGTGTGTTTATATATATATATATATATATATATATATATATATATATATAAAACACACACACACACACACACACACACACACACACACACACACACACACACACACACACACACACACACACACATCCTCCTAATTCCAAAATTATCCTCCATTTGGAATTAGGAGGATGTGTGTGTGTGTGTGTGTGCGTGTTTATATATATATATATATATATATATATATATATATATATATATATATATATATATATATATAAAATTAGAAATGTAAATTTTGTTTTTTCTTGGAGGGTAAAGTGCCCCGTCCTCAACATATATGTGTGTTATATATATATATATATATATAAAATTAGAAATGTAAATTTTGTTTTTTCTTGGAGGGTAAAGTGCCCCATCCTCAACATGTGTGTGTGTGTGTTTGTAACACACACACACACATGTTGAGGATGGGGCACTTTACCCTCCAAGAAAAAACAAAATTTACACTTCTAATTATAGAACTATATATATAGTTCTATAATTAGAAATGTAAATTTTGTTTTTTCTTGGAGGGTAAAGTGCCCCATCCTCAAAATGTGTGTGTGTGTGTGTGTACACACACACACACACATATATTTTGAGGATGGGGCACTTTACCCTCCAAGAAAAAATGAAATTTACATTTCTAATTATAGAAATGTATGTCAAAATTCATGCATAACATGGATGTATGAAAAGTATGTATATAGATAAAACCCCCTGACAAAAATATAATACATACATAGGAATAAATTTAGGACCAATAGTCCCAACTTGATTTAAAACACACACACACACACATAAGGTGGTGTTAACGTGTCACCATTGGGAAAGGAAAATGGTTGAATGATAGATGTTTAAATTAAAGTAAATTTACTATGGGTTTTGTTCCCTTGAGGAATCAAAATAGGTCTCATTAGAGTGTACATTATTTCATATCTAAAAAATTGAGGACCTCATGCTAACATGGAAATGGTTGTCATCAACTACATGCTTAATGCTGAAGTGGGAGTTATATACTCAGTATTTTTCAAACTTTATTAATTACTAATGCTTTTTCTCTTGCAAGAACCCATCAAAACTCAATCTCTTTGATTGCATGCCTTAAAGGGTGCATTGGGAAAGGGGTAGGGATACCATTAGTGTTTTGTAATATTTTTGTTTCATATACCACCACTTAAAACCAACATAAACCTCTCCTATACATTTCTCTAAGATTTGACTTTCTTACACACTCATCTAAGCAATTCATTAAGCATGTAACAGGACTAGGTCCACCCCAGCCAACCTAGTCTAGGACATAACTACTTTATTCATTAAAAAATAGGGTTGATTGGGCTGAATCTATCAAATAAAAAAATATTAATTTTTAGGGTTAGATCTATCTATATAAACACATCTTTTTCTCCATTTTCATTAGAGAGAGAGAGAGAGAGAGATAGAGATAATCATTTATTTATGTGTTTGCTTATCCACCATTCTACTTGAAGATCCATTACTTAGGGTTTCATACTTACTTTAGAGATAATAATCTTATCTTATTGGAGAAGTATTTTTGATGCATAGGAGAAGTCATGTAGCCTAGATCTGACCCATCTTTGTTGTCCTTACAAACCACAACAACCTCATGCAAAGCATAATTGGCTAAGGGAGAGATTGACGCTCGATGGGTTCATCTTCAAGGTAAGTATTCCTAACTTGTGCTCTTTATTAGGTAAATAAATTTTATGTGTTAGCTTATGAATATATTTCTCTCTCCATGCCTTAGGATTACCTCTACATTGACTTGAGTAGTTTTCTTCTTTGCATGTTTACCTTCTATGTTTATATCCCTATTTTGTGCTACATGCTTTGGTGAATGATAGATTAGATTTACTTTACTTTATCATTTACTTTTATAAGAAAACATAAGACCTAGTTAGGGTTATTATGTGGTATTGATTGACTAGAAGATTTAAAACCCTATATAATGATATTATGTGGTATTAATTGACTAGATACTTGATTAGAGTATCCCACATAAACTAAATCAGAAGTTTTAATTCATGAATTTAGTCAAACTATTTTTATTTTATTCAGACACTTCCAAACCAAATAATATCAGAAAACATTAAAAACATTCTACCCAAGGTCTACCTACTTGGATTTCATCACCAAGGAGGAATTAACTCAGTTTTCTGGCTGAGTATGAATATGTGGTTGATGGTAAATATTGGAAAATAACCCGACACACTTGTTGTTATGGGATTGTGAAGTGAGGGGGTAAGACCTAATACCAAGCGATTACCATCATCAATATAGATCCCTTTCAACCTTAACTACCTGAAACCATCCCTAAATTGTCTTTCTAGTTCTTTTTCATAGACAACTCTATATCACATTTATTTCTAAAACTTATAATTTAAAACATTTAGGAATGACCACATAGATTAGAATTTCTATTTTTGTTGGCTGCTCTTTGATAATTATATGTTGTATTGCAAAATTTGTATTAGCTAGTATTAGTACAAGGTTTGTAATGTGTACCATAATTAGATCGACTGGATTGACCCAATTGCCTATGTGTTTATTTAAAATATTCTAAAAAATAACACTAGATAATATAGATTCATAATTATCAAAACCTATCTTTACAATCAAAGCACAATCAATCTACTCAATTGTGTCACTTATAGTCTCTATATTTCCATAAAACACAGTCACTCCACTTGACCCAATCTCTTACAAACTACTTGTTATATTTTCCTTCAACACAAAGTTCACCTATTTTTCTATGTGTTTTTAAAACTCCCTTAATCTCACCATCTATAGAACACAATCAAACTAGTAGACTATGTCTTTTGTAGCTTATATTGTCTACTATCTTACAAGACAATGTCAACTTGTTTGACCTAGTATCATACTAGTTGATCCTCATTTTTATGAATTTTTTCATTTCCATCCATCATGAATTTATTATTTAAGGATATAAATAATTGAATCAAATAAAATATGATGGATTTTACCAATACTGATAGGGTTCCTAAGACACATCTTATGACACCCACTATAGATCATAATAATGTCTATGTTTCCACATTCACTACCAACTATGGGACTCCTCCCCATTCTTCCTTGACACTTAACCCCTTGTTTTCATTATAATATGAGCATTACCTTGAATATACAATTGAAATTCTATTTTTCATCAATGAAAACCCTTAACATAGAGGAAAAGATTCTACAACCATCTATAATCTCATGATGGGGCCCCATATAAGATAATCCCATTCACCTCCCCCTATATTTTACCAAAATTTGGGTCAATCCATTTATTTTCATCCCAATCTTTCCCCTCTATAATTTCTCCTTCATATACCATGACATCATCCTCTATGTCTTCTTCTACCTCCATGCCAAGTATTTATATAAACATGGTAGGTTCAACTTCTAGTGGGGTTCTTCAAAATACCCACATCCCTAACCATGCTAATACTACTTCTTTTACCACCAATGATTCTTTTGATACAATTTCTAATCATGCCACTAGTGAATTACAATCTACTACCTCATTGCACACTCATAGTGCATCTCAATCTATTAATACCTCACAATATTAATGCACCACATGTTGTATCCACTAGCCAAAATACAGCTCAAACTAATCAATGTTTATTACAAATACTTAACCAAATGCATATTTTTCAAACTAATAATGCAAATCAAATGATGTAAATTCAAAATTACCTCATACATCTGCAAAACCAACCTCACCATGTACCATGAGGAGTGTAAAATCCTAATGCCCTCCCACCCCCTTTAGGGATTCACATGATAACCTCATACCAAAACCTCCACTTATCAACAAAACCATCAAACATTTATAAAATTAACCTCTATTACCTAAAATTTACAACATTGACATAGGAGGTATCACCCCCACCATTAATTATAATAGATCTATAGATCCTACCATGCATCTAAATTCTTTTGGCAACCTTTACAAAGATTGGGTTAAGCTTAATACTTTTAATGCCACTAAACTCTTATCTAAAACACTTTCAATAGATGCTTTAGATTGGTACAATAAATTTAAAACCCACTCTATCTCTAGCCTTAAAGACTTGGTCAACTCACTAGTCCAAAAATTCCAAACTAGTGATCTTCTCGAAAATAGCTTAGCTCAGTTTATAAACTATAAACAACTCAAAACCAAAAAGGCACAAGCCTTCATCAAACAATGGCAAAAATTGTCTAACAAATCTAAGCATAATATGGAAAATGACAACCTCTTCCAATTATTTACCAATTATCTCCACCCTAAATTACAATATCACATTAGGACCCTTTCTCCAAAAACTTTGGAAGAAGTTCTTGATCAGTCCAAATAAAAAGACTTCCTCATGCATCAATTTGAACCACCTTAACCTAGAATGGGAACTCACATACTTATCAAAAATAAAAACCATCATTCAACCAATTATGATGTTACTAACAACTATGACAACATACACACCATCCAAGCTATCACTCCAAACAACACCTTGGAGTATGTTCCTATCCCTAACAATAATTCTATTCATAATCCCAGATTTTTCTCAAAATCATCATAATAATGTGCACAAACCATTATCTCTAGCATAAATTCAAAAATGTCTTCCAAGACCTCTACCACGAGATATTGTACCCACTTGTCCTATGAAATCATGGTATGATCCAAATAAATTTTGTTGGTTTCATGCAAGTTAGGGCCATTTTCATGAGACTTGTAGATAATTGAGAAACATTGCGATGGATTTTCTTCTTGGTCTTAACTTTGACCATGAATCTTTTATATAAAAATGTCAGCAAGCTTATGACATAACAATTAAATCTCATGATACTCAAAATAAAAATCAAGATTTAAACCAAGCTAATATTTATTTAGATATCTACAAGTATTCCCTTCTTAACCACCAAGACAACATTGACCAACCTATCCCTAATACTAAAAACATTGAAAGTCTTATAGACCTTAACACCAATGATGAAAACGTGGTTAATATGACTAATATGAGAAGAGTGGTTGATTATATTTATTCTAACCCAGCACCTACACATCACACCCCTCCAACATTATGCATCATTTAGGACATTTCCTAATCATCTCATTGAATTGGGGCAAGAAGAACCAATACCCATACAAGCACCACTTATAATAACACAAATTGACCATACCTCTCATACCATTAATATAACTTTTAATTTTTCCCATATTCCTTACCACAAGAAAACATCCCTCAAACTTCAAAAAATATTTCTTCAACTCAACCACAATGAGTACCTCAACAAACTATCAAATCATCTAAACCCATTAGCAACCAACCTAAACTAACCATATGTTATCAACATACATTTAATTGTACATCCAACCCCCCTTTTCAGGAGCTCTTGCAATACTATGCACCTATATCTAACAATCCTCTCATGGGTCATGATGAATGGGATCCTATTACAAAATGTTCTCATCTTCCATCTCAAATCCCCTTCTTATAGATAATGAAAACTCCTCTGTGCCATCATAATCACTTAATGTAATTATTGTTTGAAATAAACATCCCCCATCCTCCTCCTATAGGGAAAGAGGCTACCTTATCTAGATTTGAAGATGCATACTTCAACAATGTGAAGAGATGTCCATCTATATTGATGAAACAATGGACACTTCCCTATCACTTAAATTTACTATTTATTCTATGATTATCGATGAGATGTTACTTCATGTGAATGTCATCCCTTATTCATTAGCATCCAAATAGTTGATACCCAATTTAAGTGTGATTTAATTGATGAAAGTTGAGGCACCTATACTATCTCCCTTAACTTTATTAAAGCACTTGGATACTCCAAATTAAACCTTAAAACCACATACAATACATGCCAATGCTATGATAGAAGATAAATTCCTCCTCTAGGTTATGTTTAGATTCCCATTCCCATTCCTCCTATTACTATCCATGTTAAATTCATGATATTTAACATTCCACCTTCTTATAATATCTTACTCAATCGATCTTGGACTCATCGTCTAAGATCAATCACTTCATTTGCATGCCAATGTGTCAAATTTGCTCACAATGGTGTTAGCTACAATATTGAAGGGGACACAAATCCTTATAATTTTGCATAACTCTAATCATAAGGTTCCCTTAAAATGCTCACCCTTGAATGTTTACCTAGTGTTTCATTTAGAGAATCCTAAAACTTCAACTACCCAATTAAATCCACTAGAGGTTATAATGGTCATCCCAAATTAATTATAAATATTTCACCTAACCTCTTAGACTTTGATGATAATGAGCTAGATGACATAATACTAAAGACAAAAAAAATTGATCTTTCCCTATATATCATTTCTCAACTTCCTCCTCTTCAACCTCGATCTTGTTAGTAACCTTTTGATGATATACCAGTTACTTTAACCAAAAATAGACATTCCATTCACCATGCTTCCTTGACTAATAAAATAATTCTTACATGTACTATAGACTTACATACACCCAATTCTAATGATGTTTATGCTTTAAATGACCCATTTTTAAATGGATTTGTCCAAGTTAAAAATGTTGAAGTTCTTATATCGTTCTTCCTTATTTCATTCTTTTCATTCTTATTTTATCATTCCTTATATTATAGTACCTAATTTTAGTTTTACCACTATTGTTCATAGGTTAGATATGGATCACTCATGTATTACACCTCCAGTCATAGCAGAGCCTCTCAAGAGTATGCTAATGGATCATGCCATGACAAGACCTTATTATTCTACTAGATATCATGACCCTTCCAGTATGTTTCCTCCATAGATGTTAGCCATTGTGCTTAGACCCACTATACAACTAGCCTTACCTATAGATGAGCCTAGTCTGACTTTTGCTCCTACTTCTCCCTTCCTTGGTGATGGTATTTTTCCATTACCTTAGCTTGATCCCTTATCATAAAATGGGAAGATCAAATTATTGTGATATTCATAGATTTATTGGTCATTGAATCAAATATTATCATCTATATTAGTATCCCCATGTTTTTTCTTCTAACCTTTAATCTCATAGACCCCCATAGTCTACTAATAAACATATTTATTGCTTCCATGGAAAAAATAACCATTCTTCTACCCACTACCAAAAGCTTAGGTAGTATATAGGCACATTGTTACCAATCATTTCCCAGCCCAAAGACAAGACCATACCTCTTCCCAAGCTACTTCTAGAGTACATCCTTAAATACAAGAAAGTTTATTATCTTTTGCATCAGTTCTCTACCCATAATATTGATCAATGCCTCATGCTTCAATAACATCTCCATGATTTCCCATAGTCTACACAAGCACTAGTTATTCCTTATCCTATATGTCATCCACAAATAAAGGCTCCTCCTTTTTTACTAGTTGCACCTCATCATAGATCCATAAATACAATTCCCATCATGAAACTTATTCCTCAAATTGAACATCCAACATAGGAGATATCACATGAGCATTATTCTTATTCTTCTACACCTATCTTTTTAGTTGAGATGATATGGAAGGAAGTATTTTCACAACTTTCTTTGAAGATTGATGAAACTATGGATAATATCATATTTTAGCTACATAGGGATCTTTTGAATGTTATGAATAATATTTATGGTCATATCTATCAATATTTGTAAACATGACATGGTATTGCTTCACATTATTCTATTATATAATTTGGATTGGATTTGTGATCCATTTATATATCTTATATTTTTTATTATTTTTCAAACATGATTTCACTTATCTCTTTTGCATGAACCATTATATTATGATTTATGTGTTTTACATGGTTTCATTATCTTTCAATTTTTCTTTGTTAGGAACCTGTGCTACCCCTTCTCTTTATTTTGTTAGTGTAATAGTTTCTATGGATGCATATGCTTTATAAGTCATCCTATGAGCATTTTTTTTAATCCCACATTCAGGGTAAGTAGTAGTTGCTTATATTAGACTTAGTATATAAGTAAGTGTTGAGGCCAAGGAAGGCATCCAAAAATTTATTATATTAAACTTTCTCAAAGGAGGTTGTCCCCTTGAAGTGGCCTATGATCAATTCTATCTTTTCAAGTGTTCTGCTAATTATCTAAATTTGTTAATTTGTGCTATTAATTCTTATTATTTTGTGTATTTTTATTAGTTATTGTAGGAGGATCCTATCATATAGTATCAAATCACTTTCTAGGACCATAATTTTTTTCCTTTATAAAGTCTTAACTCTATTCTACTACATTACTCAATTAAGTAATTTTTGTAATTTATTTTGGATCAAGGTAAAAACTTGACCGCATAACTATGGGAAGTGCTTGGGTGAAATCTATAAAACTCATCATGAGGAGTACCATAGGAACCCCAAAGTAACTATCCCATTGAGAGGACTTGCCAACAAAATGGGCAATGACCCCTTCTTGATTGAGTACTTCCCATCCATGAGGAAAACCAAGAGATATCACTTAGAGGTAAATCCATGGCCAAAAAATTTATAGAGAGCAGTACTCACTTAGATGGCATTGGTGGCCAAAGCGATATTTTTAAAACCCTTAGGTAGCCATTGAAACTTAGAGCCTATTTTTATCAATTCTAGAATATTTCTAGCAGACTCAAAAAAAATAATCAACAGAGTATCCATAGACTATTAGAGGACTAAAAGGTAGATATTTTATATGAACTAGAATCCACAAACCATTTTCAGAGTATCAGTAGACTCTTAGAGGATTTTCCATCAAATAGAAAAAAAAACATCATTGATTCTTTGTAGCTTTGTTGATGCTCAAATTTTATTTGAACACTTGGAATTCCATTCCCCACATTTTCTTCTTTGAGGTCCCATATCCCAATTCCCCTCCTAATTCTCATAAATTACAATTTTCCCTTTTTTTGGGTTTTGTCATAACTTCTAATTTTGTCCATTTGACTTAAAAATTTGCCACAATGTTTATATCCCTTTTTTACTCCTTTGTCCTTCTTTGATAAATTTTCTAGTTTTTCCATTTTCTCTCTTGAAATTGCCCTCACCTTCATCAATCATACTCCCACTATGTAAAAAAATTATTAAAATTACCTTTATGCCTTCCGATTTTGCCCAAATTAAAAAATTCCTTAACTAAATGTGTCTTATCTTTATTTTTCCTACCTATCTCTAGAAAAACATTATTCAAGAGTTGATTTGTCAGTGGACTGAAGGATGTAATTTGATCTGAGGTCAAAAGTTTTTGACTGAACATGATGATGGAAGATTTAGGATTGGATAATTTGGTAGAGGACAAGATCATAGCTCAACAGTGATTCAAATATAATTTTGTTCCATTCAAAAATACATCTCCATAATGATCTCAAACAACGTCAGCCCCTAAAACCACTCCTATCAAGCATTTGACTAAATTAGATATGAAATCCCATAGAGAAAAGGACTATGTTACAACTATGATGATAAATTCACTTAGGGACATTGATGTGTCAAGCAAAATCTCTACCCATTGGGTGCAGACTCTCCCACTAAAAATGAATATTAGAAAGATGTTTAGGATACAATAGATGATCTGGAAGAAGCTTAGTTGATTGTGGAACTTGCATCTCAGGTAGACCAACTAGAGATCTCTCTCTATGCCTTAGCATGAGTCACTACCCTACAAACCATGCGAGTCAAGGGTTACTTCTATAAATTCCCTCTCACAATACTCATTGATTTTGGTAGCACTCATGACTTCATTAACCCTTGATTCACCAAATAGGTTGATTATTTTGTCTATCCTTACTCCAACTTTGAAGTCATGATTGCCAATGGTGGCATATTGCCTTGAAAAGGGAAGTGTCATAATGTTTGTATCTCTATTGGAGATTAAAACTTGTGCTCTAACATGTTTTCCTTGCCCTTAGGTGGATGTGATGTTATTTTGGGAGCTCAATGGTAACACACACTTGGACCCATATTATGGGATTTTGCTGAACTTTGGATACAAATTTTAGTTAATGAGTAAAAACACACATTAAAGGCCTTACAACTGGGGTCTCTCAACATCATACGTTCACATTGTATGGAAAATCTTCTTAAGAAGAATTCACATGGCATCATAACCCAACTCCATTATATTCAAGTACAACCAACAATGCTCTTCACTACTCTTTTTAATATACAAACCATTCTGCATAGGTATGTAGGTGTCTTTACCAAACCCATGGGATTGCCACCTTCATAGCCAAAGGACCACCATATTCAACTTCTTTTTGGAAGCATTCCTCCCAACATTTGGCCCTAATGCTACCCATTTTATAAAAATATTGAGATCAAGATGATCATTCAAGACTTACTGAAGCAAGGCACTCCAGTACCAGCCCATATTCTTCCCTTGTTCTCCTTATTAAAAAAAGATGGGTCATAGCACCTCTGCATTAACTTCTACACACTTAATCACATCATAATCAAAGATAAGTTCTCAATCCCTATTATTTATGAACTTCTTGATGAGATTGACGGCACTCATTTTTTTCCAAGTTGGATCTCTTCTATGGATATCACTAGATCTGATTTCATGAGGATGATATCCCTAAGATAAATTTTTGCATGCTTAATGGCCACTATGTTTTTTTGGTCATACCCTTTGGCCTCACTAATTCTCCTTTAAAATTATAGGTATTGATGAATAAAATATTCTAGCCCTACCTATAGAAATTCATTCTAGTCTTCTCCGATGATATCCTTATCTATAGTAAAACATGGTCTAAGCATATCCAAAATATGGAGATCACACTAAAACTTCTCTCTGACCATCGTCTTTGTGCAAAATAATCCAAATGTGTTTTTGGTTAGGATGAAGTGGAGTATCTTGGGCATATTTTTTTATCCTAAGGGGTTTAGTTGAACCCTAAAAAAATAGCTACCATGACAAAATGGCCTCATCCTTAGACACTCAAGAGCCTCCAAGATTTTTTAGAGCTGACTGGATACTATCGAAGTTTGTCAAGGATTATGGGAAGATTGCAACTCTAATAATATCTATGTTGAAAAAAAATGTTTTTACATGGACACAAGCTATTTATTATTCATAATAAAAATTGAAATAAGCTATATGTACTACACCAGTTCTAGCTATGCCAAATTTTTCCAAGACCTTCACTATCAATAGAATTGCTTGTGGAAATGGACTTGGTGTTGTTCTCCTCCAAGAAATATTCCCCATTGCATTCACTAGCAAAGCCCTTTCTATAAATAATTTAGTACTCTCTACTTATGAGAAGGAAATGATGGATATTTTACATTTAGTACAAAAGTGGTAGCCATACCTATTGGGGAATCATTTTTGTATCAAATTTGATCACTAGAGTCTAAAATATTTCCTATAATAACGAGTCTCCACCCTTTCAAAATATAAATGGTTTAGTAAACTCATGTGTTGTGACTCTGAGTTCAATTAAAATAAGGGTAAGGATAATATTATGGCTGATGCTTTGTGTTGCACATTTATGGACCAAGCCTCCCTTTTAACTATTTCCATGCCTATTCCAAATTGGTTGGATATTATACAATAAGTATATGTCAATGACTCTTCATTATCTCAAATAATTCAATAGTGGGCCACTAACCCTTATAATGTACCACGACATTTTTGGGATGGTGCTTCTTTATGATACAAGGGTCATCTGGTGCTTCCCTAGAGCATATATCTTGAACAAGCTATATTCTATAAACTCAATGCTTCTCCATCAGTAAGGCACTTAGGGTTCCTCAAAAATTATGAGTAAACATGACGTAACTTATTTTAGAAGGGAATGAAATATGAAATTTAATAAATGGTGGTTAAATGTGATACCTATCAATATAATAAGGGTGTAATAACACTTAGCCCTGGGTTACTCGAACACTTGC
The DNA here is from genome assembly GCA_037957365.1 of Torreya grandis. Lineage (NCBI taxonomy): Eukaryota > Viridiplantae > Streptophyta > Pinopsida > Cupressales > Taxaceae > Torreya > Torreya grandis. The sequence continues at coordinate 1,926,148 of JARHVA010000983.1, read as the reverse complement.
CCATCCCTACTAAGATTTGGACCAATATTTCTATGGATTTCATTGAGGGGATCCCTAAATCTAGAGGGAAAATAATGATCTCAGTTGTGGTTGATTTCCTCTTTGAATATAGTCATTTTTATGCTCTCATCCATCTTTATACCATCTCCACAATCACACAAATTTTTTGTCTTTATGGCATTCCTTCATCCATTATCTCAGATCATGATGCAAATTTCACCAACCATTTTTGGATAGAACTATTTTTCCATACCAACACCCAACTAAAGATGAGTTATGTGTATTATCCCCAAATGGATTAGTAGACTAAAATTGTCAACAAATGCTTGGAAACTTTGCTTCATTACTTCACCTAAGAACAACAACATCAGTGGGCCAAGTGGCTCCCCCTCACTAAATAGTGGTAGAATACCTCCTACCACACTTTAACAAAAATGACTCCATATGAAGTTGTTTATGGTCAAACACTACTAGTGATATTGCCATACACCCCCAGTAATTCATTAGTTCAATTGGTCAACATGGTTCTCTACACTTGGGATCAGATCCTCAACACTCTATAAGACAATCTTCATATGGCACAAAATCAAATGAAATAATAGGATGATCAACACCATTATGAGTGCACTTTTTAAGTAGGTGATATGGGTTTTCTTCGCCTATGACCATACAAGCAATCCTTTCTAAAATTCAAAGGGAATCATATGTTGTATCCCAAGTTCTATGTGCCCTATAAGGTTCTCCAAAATATTGGGTTAGTTACTTAGAAGTTAGAGCTACCACCTTCTTATTGAGTTTACCGAATATTTCATGTTTCTTGTCTAAAGAAAGTTCTTAGCACAAACATTAGAGTGAAGATTATTTTACCATTACTTGATAAATAAGGGTCCATCCTTCTCAAGCTAGAGGTAATCCTAGACAGTCACACACACCAACTTCATTCCTACTCTATCACCAATGTTTTAATTTAGTGGCATCGAATTCAACTAGAGGATGCAACATGAGAACCCCTATTTCAAATTCAACATCAATTCTCATAACTGAAGCTTTGAGGACAAAGATTTTTCTAAGAGGGAAGGGATGTTAGGAACCCATGCTACCCCTTCTCTTTATTTTTTTAGTGTAATAACTGCTATGGATGCATATTCTTTGTAAGTCATCTCAAGTGCATTTTATTTTATCCCACATTTAAGGGATGTAGTAGTTTCTTATATTAGACTTAGTATATAAGTGTTGAGGCCAAGGAAGGCATCCATGAATTTATTGTATTGAACTTGATCAAAGGAGGTTTCCCCCTCGAAGTGGCCTGTGATCAATTCAATCTTCTCAAGTGTTCTGCTAATTATCTAAATCTAATAATTTATGTTGTTAATTCATGTTAGTTTTTGTATTTTTATTAATTATTGCAGGAGGATCCTCTCATTCTTATGTTTTATTCTCATTCTTTTCATGAATGCAAACTTATGTTTATGATTTCATTTCTTTCATGGATACCTTTATTTTCTCTATAATGATTGTTTGCTATCTTTTACACTCAAATAAAAATAATTATTATTATGACTTAGTTATACAAACTTCATTCCATTAGTATTTTATCTCTACCATATGATCAATTAGCAAACAAGACTTTTCATTTTACTAATTATATACACTAATCTATTTTGATGTCCCTTCTTCCCTTATTTCCCTTTCACATACTAAGCATACATATGGTTGAAATCTGGGATTACATATTGGTTCATAGGTAATCCTAAGTTATCTACTTAGTCATATCTTTGGTTATTTAGTCTCGTTTAACCAAAGTCTAAATCTCTTTCATGTGTATCAATTTTCTCACTCATATTATTTATTCCAAATCCATATGGAGGAGGAATTATAAAATCCATAAAAAAGTTAAAATCCAAATCATTTAAACAAAAGGAAATGATTTAAAAGGCAAGATACAATCCAAATGTCAAATCACACCAAAAGATGTGATTTACTATATTTAACACATCTTCTATTTCTAATTAAAGATCAAACTCCATAGTTGGACTCATGATAGAGCTGAGGTCCATTAGGGTTTGGTAGGCTAGTAGATTGGGATAGGAGAACAAAATAATAATCTAAAAGTTTTACATAGTTTCTCACACAGGTACCCAATATTTATAGTAGATTGATGGATCTATAAGAAGTCTTGAGAAATAGGAAACATGTTGTGGGAAGGTAGGACCATTGTACTTTCCTTGTTCATATAACCTTCATTAGTTGATCTTAGTATCGTACCTATTTTCTTATACAACTTTATTCTTATTGTGACTAGGTATCCTTTGTATTTTGATGGTCACTAGACTCTTAATGTTTTTCTTCCTTACCTAGTATCCTTCATATTTACTAAAGTTTTCTCATCATTGCCTATGTCATGATTTTTAGAATCCCTATTTTCATTCAAATAAATCCTAATATTTCCCCTTGATGAATATAAATTTGTTAATTGATCATACCCCTAGGGTTTCCCTTTGTGAGTTTTATTGTAAGACCTTATATAAGACCAAGCATTCTTCACAAAACATTTCCTTATTTTTCCCTTACTAATATTCACCTCATTGGTGTTCACCTATGAGTTGAAGTGTAAGATCATGGATAGGACCAAGATATCCTCACAAATTACCACATTAAAACATTTTTAAATTATTCCAAAATTTGCCTCCACCTCATTAGTGTTCACCTTACAAGTTACATTGTAAGACTATGGATAGGACTAAGCTTTCCTCAAGAATTACCACATTAAAACTATAATCATACTTCCCATGACCCTACTCCTCCCTATGATTACATATCAACTCACGTGCATAATATTGACTCTAGTCGTCCCACTTTGAGACATCTACCACCTTCTTAGACCTCTCTTGTATCATATTCTTACCCTCCATACATCCCTAGTCTATATTGGCCCTTTTGCACGCTAGACATACCTTTTAGAGACCCCCTGGGACCTTTCAGGAGACTATTGACTAGCCCAGGCCCTTGTTTGACCCATGTAGCATATTTTGTGAAGGAAACATATGGCATAGGCCACATGTTTCCTTTACCAAATCCAAAGAATAGGCTATGGCCTAGGTAGAATGTGCCCAAAAGTACCAAAATCAAGTCAAACAATCAAAAATGACTAGTTTTAGGTCTTTTGGTAGATTAGGGTTGGGATATATGCCTCATTTTCATTAATTTGATCTTATTATCTTCTCTCTCCACACACTCTCTTGATTCTTCTTCCCTCTCTTGAATCTCATGCTTTCTTGAATCTCTCTTGATTCATTCTTGGCACTCTTGAGATTGATTGGTGATAGATGATCCCATATGTTATGACACACTTGCTTGAAGACTCTATTACTACTCTCAGTTGTTCATGTTTCCTTCTAGTTTGTTCCCAAGATTCTAAATTTATAATTGAACATGATTTGTGAACTTGGTTAGAGGTCTTATACAATTTCAAGTTCTGAATTCACCCCCTCCTTTGCTCTTGGCTTTTCGTTTGGACTTCAACTTGCACATAGCTTGGTCTTCCTTCTACATTGCTTCCTAGCTTGGATTCCTAGTTGGTAGAACATCTAAACTTAATCTTTGAACTTGATATGAGGGAAATTTGTTATGAAAAGTGAAAATCCATTGTTTTATATAGTGTATATGATAGGATTTGCATTTTTTAGTGATATAGTTGTTTTATGCATTGCTTAGGGTAGTTTATAATATTTCTTGAATTTTTATATGGTTAAAGAGTACTTTCATTGCCTGAAATATTAATTTATTGCATATTATTACTCTCTTTGGAAACATTCCTCATTTCATAGTATAGATATACATTCTCAAGAAAAATTAGAAAAATTGCTTAAACATTCTCTCTCCTAAACTAGAACATTGCATTGTTAGAAAATAATAGTGTTGATTTGGAAAGATAGCTCAAATATAGAATATGCATGTTCTTGAACCCTTTCTTTAAATCATCTTTATTACTTAAAATGTCTTTCATTTATCATCAAACTACCTTAGCTTCTAGATTTAAATTATATTTGGTATCTCTCTTAATTTGGTATTGTTGTTTTCACTTTGTTTATGAAATCAATAGTATAGTCTTACCTACTTGATTTACTATGGTTGGACCTATTGGTTGAATATTTTTTTGATCAACATACTGATAAACAAAATAGGTCTAATCAGCCAAAGTAGGAAGATAAGTCATCCAAATGTGTAGTTTTACCACATTAGAAAGACACTAATCTCTCCTCTCGTCAAGGGGAGGTTCCCTGTAGGTATGCTATATATATCTATATATATAAAGAAAATAATACTCATGGGTGGGACAAACCATCCATCTCTCTTATTTTAGAGATGATGCACATGGATCAAAGGAAAAACTCATGGGAAAAGACAGACAATACTCCTCTTCTTTTAGAAATACTAATCAGCAAACCACAAGAATACTCCTAGCAGTAACAACAAAATTGTAGCAAAGAATGTGATAATCAGGAAATTGAGATGCAGCTCAAAGTCTTCACCTGGATTGCTCAAGAGTAACATACAAAGGACAATGAGGGCACAAAGTTGCCTCAAGGTCTTTTACATAGAATTGAAAAGAACACACACACTAAAGGCAATTATGGGGGCACAAAGTCTCTCCATAGTTGACTCTTTAGGACACCTTCTTGACTACTATCACTAATTCTGCTTGTTGAATTAAAGGAACAAAAGATATATTGAAGAAAAAGACAAGAAAAATTTCCTCAATAACAAAGATATTACATTGAAAAGTCTGAAAAACCACTTGCTTTCTTATTCCAGTAACAAAATATGATTGGCAATCTGAGCTCAAAGTCTCAGTAATGCCTTATAATTTGGGCAGAGTTTCATTCTAAATGTCAAAAATGAGATGTATTACAATAGAAGAAAGTCCCTTATATAGCCTCTTCAAGAAGGACTTGGGAACAATCAATACATCATTTTGCATTGGAATCTGTTAAGAAGACACGCCGAAACTTAAGGGTGATTTACCCATTTGATTTTATCAATGCAAAGAAATAAGTCATGCTTATTGAAAGTTGCAACTTCCAATGTTCACCTGGTGATCTAATCTTATCTTCATCATTCCTCCTTGTCTGATTAATTGAATCGGGTCCTAGATTTAGTTTACTGTTCTGTTCCTTCTTCACTTTCTACTGGTCTTGGATTTAAGATCTGTCATTATATTTTGGTTTGTATGTTTAAAGGATCAACGGCTAATTCACTGTGTTGAATTTGACATTTTTGATCACGTCATTCCTTTGTCTTCTTTTGGATTTTTTGTTTAGCATTTTTGGATTGAACTTGCCCTTTCGGGCCTTAAGAAATGACCCATTTTGAGTCGGGAAGAGTCTCCCACAAGGGTATCTACCATTTGGGCAGTCTTTGAATGATCTTTAGGCTTCTTCAGGAAACTCTTTAAACTTTGGTGATGAACCAACTGTTGAACTGTTCCATTGAACCAAGGATTTGAACCATTCTATTCAATGAAGGCTTTGAACCATGTGTTTGAACTAACCGTTCAACCAAAGCTTTGAACCTTTTCATTGAACCAAATTTTGGTTCAATGGTTCAAACAAAGCCTTGAACCGACTGATGAACCGTTTGATTGAACCAAAGAATGAATCAAAGCATTGAAACTGAGTGGATGAACCAAATCTTGAAACAAAGTGTTGAACTGATTGATTGAACCTACCTTTGAAACATTTGACATTGAACCAAAAGATGAACCAAATGTTGAACCTACTACTGATGCTTGCCGATGGAAATTTCTATAGAAGTCGTGAAGCCCATTGAACTTGTAGAAATGAGCATGTTTACAATTCATAGATTTCTAAAAAGCTTGAAAAATGAGGAATTGGAATGCTCAAGACAAAATTTGGAAAGGGAAGAGATAATTTTGGTCTATAGGACCAAAATAATTCAAATGTTGTCCCAAAAATAGCTGATATTTTTGAGGGACAACAGCTAGCTCTAGTTGGGGAACTTCTGTCAATTGCAAAAAAAAAATTGAAAGGAGTAGAATCTAGAATCTCCAGTGTCTTCATGTGTACCATTGGGTTATGGAGTCATGCTACCCAAAAATGAAAGGCTTCAAAAAAATAAATAAATAAATAAAATAGAATTAAAACTATACAAATATACATATATACAGAGGCAATGATCTGATACTTCAAGAATTGAAGTGTTTCAAATGCTACCCATTATAGGGTAGAGAAAAGAGTGTGCCATCTTGGTATTTCAATAGAAAGTTATTTTCACCAATGTGTTGATGAATTATAAATGGGCCTCTCCAAAGGGAGTCAAACTTTCCATGCATCCCCTTTGGTTCTCTTCTTTTGTCCCACAGTAGGAATTGATCCCCAATATGGAAATCACGATTTTTGGCCTTCTAATCAAAGAGTTTCTTTACCAGAGTTTGATAAGCAGCAATTCTATCCACCACCATGGTTCTCTATTCTTCCAGCTGAGTCAGGCACATGATTCTTTTGTCAAGAGAACTCTCATATGTCTGATCTTCAATGACCTTTGCCAATTTCAAGGCTAGCAACTCTAAGGTGATTGGTATCTCAGCATTAATATTGTAAAGAAGTTGAAAAGGAGACACACCAATTGCCCTCTTTAGTATGATCCTGTCTACCCATAGAGCATCAACCAATGCTTTATGCCATGTCCTTTGATTATCATCTGCTAGCTTTTTGATAATAGTTACCAAATTCTTATTGCTGGACTCAGCTTGTCCATTCCCTTGTAGAAAATAATCAGAAGAATGAGAGAGTGTAATTCCATAATGAAAATAGAATTGTGTAATCTCTTGAGAGGTGAAACAAGCTGCATTATTAGTAACAATTTTGAGTGAAACTCCAAACTTGGAAATGATATTTTCTTTGAGGAAGTTGCATACAACTTCTGAAGTAGCATGCTTAGTTGGGATTGCTTCTACCCACTTGGTGAAATAATCAGTTACTGTAAAGACATAATCATGTCCACCACTTGAAGATGGGTTTATTGTCCCAATAAAATCAAGTCCCCATTGCTGGAAAGGTTCCTCTATGATTACTAGCTTGAGAGGCAGGGAAGCCAACTTGGGTCTTCCAACAAATTGTTGACAGAGTTCACATTTTCTCACCCACTTATGTGCATCTTGGAAAAGAGTTAGCCAGTAATACCTGGCTCGTAAAATCTTGTGAGCAGTCACAGAAGCTGAAAAATGTCCTCCACAGGCCAGATTGTGGAAAGATTTCAAAAGCTAGGTTTGCTGCTCCTTGTCTACACAACGAAGGAATACTCCATCTATGCTTCTCTTGTACAGGCCGTTATCCCAAAGGATAAAATTGGTAGCTTTCAACTTGATAGTCCTCCTTTCTTTGTAAGACAAATGAGCAGAATATTCACCATAAATCAAAAAATAGGCAATACCTAAGTACCATTCATTGGTAGTGGAGACAAAAAGGACTGTTGGAGTATTTTCCACTTTAGCTTCTTCATGTTGTGTATCTTCTAGCTTATTGATAGCCATCAATTGACATAGGCCTTTACCTTTGACCATCTTTGTTAGCTTGATATCTAGATCAAATTCTTGGATCTTTGCAATCCAATTAGCTCTCTTTGTGCCAAACTCCTACTGAGTTAATATAGACTTGACTGTAGTGTCAAGAACTAAGGCAGTAGTATGTGAATTCAAAATATAGAAGTGAAAATGTTTGACTGCTTTTACCAATGCATAGGCGTGCTTCTCTATATTTGAATACTTCATTTCATGGGTTTTGAGAGGGCAACTCATGAAAGAGATGGGAGATTCCATACCTTCTTTGTCCTATTAAATAAGAATCACTGAAAGAGTATGCTCAGATGCATAGCTATATATGATGAAATCTTTGTGGTAATCTGGACAAACCAAGGTAGGGGCATGAGCAATGGCAGTCTTGATATCTTGAAATGTTGATTTGCCTTCTTTAGTCCAGTTGAAGACAGTCTTCCCTTTCATCATGTTCACAATATGTCTAGTCTTTTCAGCAAATTCAGGGATGAATCTCCATAAGAAATTCACCTTTCTAAAGAAAGAATGAACAACATTCTTATTTGTAGGCAGATTAAGCTCTTGAATAGAATTGACTCTATTTGAGTAAATCTTTATGCCTTCTTTGGACACAATGTGTCTAATGAGTTTCCCCTCTGTTACTCTAAAAATAAACTTTTTAGGATTTAAGGAAATACCATTATGGTGGCAGCGCTACAGCACTTGTTGTAGGTGGCACACATGATCAGATCGACACTTTGAAAAGACATTGAAATCATCAAGGTATACCACTATGAATTTACCAATCTCATATTTGAAATCCAGATTCATAGCTCTCTAAAAAGTAGAACCAACATTTATTAGACTAAAAGGCATTCTCCTATATGCAAATGTACGCCAAGGCATGGTGAATGCAGTCTTGTGTTGGTCTATTTCACTGACTTCAACTTGATTATAACATGAGAAGCCATCTAGCATTGATAACATCTCTACACCTGTCACTATTTGAAGCACTTAATCCATAATTGGTAAAGGATAATTATCCTTTAAAGATGCTTGATTCAGATTTCTGAAATCTACACAAATGCGAATTTCACCATTCTTCTTCCTTATAGGCACTATGTTTGCAATCCATGTAGAATGATGGATTGGGAAGATGATTCTAGAATTTAACATCTTTTGTATCTCAGATAGAATAGTACCTGACATTTTCAGATTATACTATCTCAATTTTTGCTTATATGGCATTGAGTCAGCCTTGAGAGGAATGTTATGGCAGATTTCATCTAGTCTGAGAGACTTCAAGTCTTCATAAGAATATGCTAAGACATCCATGTATTGACAGAGTAAAGAAGTGAACTTGAATCTTTCTTCAGGGGTACAGCACTTACTAATATTGATCATCTTGGGATTTTCTTCAGTAGATAGATTCACTTGATCGAATCCTTGAGAGAAACTCGAGTCTGTTTGTTGTTGTTTAATGAATCTATCATGTTTGTCAAATAGTTTTTCAAGAGAAACCAGGCCTTTGGGAATTTTGTTTCCTTTCAATTGCAATAATTTTTCATTTATATCTAAGCTAAATTCAGACACAGATTCATTCTTCTGAGGTTCACTGCCTTCAAAACATAGCTGTTCAAAATTATCTTTTCATTCCAAGAAGGCAATGATTTGATAATCATCATTGAACACTTGCCAATGATCAACATTGTTAGGAAAACTTGGCCTATAAACCAACTCAATGGTATACCTATCTTCTTTGAAATTTGAATGAGGAACTAAGAGAGTTCCTAAAATAGCAAGTGCATCAGCTCTATCATTAAACTCTCTAGGTATGGCAGAAATGTTGAAAGCATCAAAACTTTCAATTTGGTCCCAAACCAAGTTACGGTAGTGGTGTAATCTTTCATTCTTAGTTTGGTATAAATTCCTCACTTGGAAAACTATTAATTTAGCATCCTCTTTGGCATGAAGAAACTTAATGCCTTTTTCTTGAGCAGCCTTCATGCCCAACAACAAAGATTCATATTCAATTGTATTGTTAGTATTGTTGAATTGTAATTTGTAAGATGAAGGGAACATATCTCCTTGAGGAGATATCAAAAACAATCCCAACCCCTAAAATGGTAGAAGAATAGCTGCCATCAAATTCCAAAGTCCATATTTCATCTGATACTGACTTTTCTTTAGACTTTCCTTCATCAAAAATGGAGAATCCTCCTTGGTCTATACTGTAGCTTACCAATTTTTCTGTTGTTCTTGTTGAACTGATTTTTGAGTTGATACTTTTAGGTGTTTCATGCACTCCATCTATAGACAAAAAAATAATTACCCATACCTGCAGATTCAAAAAGAATTTGAGCTTCAGGCGCTGATGTCTGAGTGACCACAAATTTTGCTTCCTTTTTAGGGAGCAATCTCTTCATCACGCCTTGGATAGGAATCCTTTCCTCAGATAGATCCATGCTTAATTCACCTCCCATGTCCTTGAAAAAATTTTATCTAAGCAAAATGCCATAAGATGCTGGGACATTAGCCACCAAGACAGTCATCTTAATTCTCTTGGCTGGGAAGGCTACAAATGCAAATTGGGCATCTTTGATTTGTCCTAGTAATGGTACTTGCTTATTCTCCATGGAGAAACATCTCCCAAATGTCTTGGTTAGTGTGAGACCAAGGGATTCAACCACTTTAACAGGCATGACATTGTTTGAAGCTCCAAAATCAATGATGCAATTATTCAACTTATATCCATTTATCACCAATGTGACATAAAAAGGTTCAGTCCTACTAGGAGTAGTAGGGGGAGTGGTGACAAGGTTATTTCTTGTGGGTACATTTTTGGCAGCATCATGTGTCACCTTGGGGATTGTTCGTTCTACAGGGATGTTTTGATTTTTAACACATTAAACCAGTCTGTCTAACTGCTCGAGATGGGACTACAAAAATTCAAATTTATACATTTGAATTTTGGTTCTCTTTATATGGTCAATGATATCAAATGTCTAAAATGAGCTAGGAGCAGAGGATGGGAGTTCATCCTTTTGATTTTTTAAAGGTAGAGGATTGGACTGCAAAATTGAAGTAGAAGGCATAGGGGTATTTGGGGTGCTTACCTTTCTTAAAACCATCAAGTCCTTTGGATAGAAAGGAAGAGTGGATCTCTACTTAGCAATTGAAACTACTGATTGAGGTTGATCTTCTACTTTCTCTTTATCAGCTTGTTGAGCTGATTGATTTTTAGACTAGGTGAATATAACATACGACCCCTCAGCTACATGGCCTTCACTTCAAGGTTCATTTTGATAATTTAGGAAACCAATATGGGAGTCACTAGCTAATTCTTCTTCTTCCTCAGTGAAGAAATTATCATCATCTTCAGGATTTAACTCAGATTGGAATGAAAAATTTACTTCAGCTTTAAGATATCCCACTGTCAAGTTGTTTGGAGGCACTTTAGGGGTGAGATTCCTCTATGGGGGAGGAAGGCAATTTTTTTGTCCCTGATTCCTAATAGCATTGCCTTGGTTCGCCTAATTCTAGAAATTCCTCCTAGGCATATCTCTGTATGCAGGAGCATATGACATCCCTTGTGCCATTTGCTTTCTCAGAGCTAACATTTCATTTACTAGCTTTTGTACCATTGGGTCAGTAGTGACTGCAGGGGAGTACTCAAAAGATGAAGAGGATTTACCTTTATTAGGGTCTCTCCTTATCTTTCTTTCCAAGATAAGGTCATCTTCTACCTCAGTAGCCAAATCCTAGGCAACAACAAGGTCTATGTGTCTGGCCTATCTCAACAAGAAACTCACTTCAGGTAGTTGTGAGTTGATGAAGAAGCATTTGAGGTGTCAATTGGGTGGCCAGGGGAATCCTGTGCCTCAGCTTATCAAACCTAGCAGTAAAATCCCTCATAAGTTCATGAGGCTCTTTTTTCATCTAAGTAAGCTGAGCTAGTAAGGCATGTGCATCTTTTGCAGGCTTAAACTTGGCTTCAAATTTGTCTTTCAAAGTGTCCTAATCAGTTACTGACCTAGCCTGTAGGTGGTAAAACCAATCAGCAATAGTGCCTTGTAGTGTCTCCACGAATAGCCTAACTGCTATATCTTCAAATTCCACCCCTATTACCCTACAGGTTATGCTAAAAGCCGCAATGTGTTCATCAGGATGAATCTTCCCATCACCAAAGAATTTAGAGAAATTCTTCCTTGAACTGTGTGGAAGCTCATGTAGAGGTGGAGTCATTTAGGGGACCAAAATAATTACCCCAGGGTCCTTGAGCCATGATTTGATTATGCAAAAGTGGGATCACTAATCCAGGTGGAGTGTGGGCAGGCAAAGCTCGACCAACAGTTCATCCAAGGTGAGATTGTGGAAGAAACAACTCAAAATTATTCTACTACGCCAACTCAAAAGTAGGGTCTACAACACCTTGGGATTTTTGACCTCTGGTATATCATGAAGTTGCCAGATTGTAGAAAAAAAATTGAAAAAGAGCAGGATCTACTTCAGCTTGAAGTTTGAGACTTTAAAATGTGCACTCTTTCCCCAGTAGAGTCACCAAAAACTGTTGGTTGAATATTTTGTCGATCAATATACTGATAAACAAAATAGGTCTAATCAGCCAAAGTAAGAAGAAAAGTAATCCAAATGTGTAGTTTTACCACATCAAAAAGACACTGATCTCTCCTCTTATCAAGGGGAGGTTCCCTATAGGTATGCTATATATATACATATAAATAGAAAATAATACTCATGGGTGGGATAAACCATCCATCTCTCTTCTTTCAGAGATGATGTGTACGGATCAAAGGAAAAACTCAGGGGAAAAGATAGACAATACTCCTCTTCTTTTAGAAATACTAATAAAAAAACCATAAGAATACTCCTAGCAGTAACAACAAAAATGTAGCAAAGAATGTGATAATCAGCAAATCAAGATACAACTCAAAGTCTTCACCTGGATTGCTCAAGAGTAAGATACGAAGGACAATGAGGGCATAAAGTCACCTCAAGGTCCTTTACATAGAATTGAAAAGAACAAACACACTAAAGGCAATTATGGGGGCACAAAGTCTCTCCATAGTTGACTTTTTAGGACACCTTCTTAACTGCTATCACTAATTTTGCCTTTTGAATTAAAGGAATAGAAGATATATTGAAGAAAAAGACATAAGAACAATTTCCTCAATAAAAAAGATATTATAGCACAAAGTCTAAAAAACCACCTGCTTTCTTATTCCAGTAACAAAATATGATTGGCAATCTGAGCTCAAAGTCTTAGTAATGCCTTACAATTTGGGTAGAGTTTCATTCTAAATGTCAAAAAAGAGATGTATTACAATATAAGAAAGTCCCTTATATAGCCTCTTCAATAAGGACTTGGGAACAATCAATACATCATTTTGTGTTGAAATCTATTAAGAAGACATGCTGGAACTTAGGGGCACTTTACCCATTTGATTTTATCAATGCAAGGAAATAAGTCACGCTTATTGAAAGTTGCAACTTTCAATGTTTACCTGGTGATCTGATCTTATCTTCATCATTCCTCCTTGTCTGATTAATTGATTTGGGTCTTAGATTTAGTTTACTGTTCTATTCCTTCTCTGCTTTTTGCTGGTCTTGGCTTTGAGATCTGTGATTGTATTTTGGTCTGTATGTTTAAAGGATCAACGACTAATTCACTATATTGGATTTGACATTTTCGGGCACGTCATTCCTTTATCTTCTTTTGAATTTTCTATTTGGCATTTTTTAGATTGAACTTGCCCTTTCAGGCCTTAAGAAATGACCCATTTTGAGTCAAGAAGAGTCTCCTGCAAGGGTATCTACCCTTCAGATAGTCTTTGAATGATCTTTAGGCTTCTTCAGGAAACTCTTTGAAATTTGGCGATGAACCAACTGTTGAACCATTCCATTGAACCAAGGCTTTGAACCATTTCGTTGAACCAAGGCTTTGAACCATGCGTTTGAACTAACCATTGAACCAAAGCTTTGAACCTTTTCGTTGAACTAAATTTTGGTTCAACGGTTCAAACAAAGCCTTAAACCAACTGACAAACCGTTTGATTGAACCAAAGAATGAATCAAAGCATTGAAACTGAGTGGATGAACCAAATGTTGAAATAAATCATTGAACTGATTGATTGAACCTGCCTTTGAAACATTTGATGTTGAACCAAAAGATGAACCAAACATTGAACCTACTGCCGATGCTTGCCAATGGAAATTTCTGTAGAAGTCGTGAAGCCCATTGAACTTGTAGAAATGAGCTTGTTTGCAGTCTGTAGATTTTTGAAAAGCTTGAAAAATGAGGAATTGGAATGCTTGAGACAAAATTTGGAAAGGGAAGAGATAATTTTGGTCTGTAGGACCAAAATAATTCAAATGTTGTCCCAAAAAAAGCTGATATTTTTGGGGGACAATAGGACCCATTAGAATTACTTGCATACTTTATGTGTCTATTCATGTTATTTCCAACCTATTTTATAAGTCTATCTATAAATTGGTGTAAGTTGGTAAATTGGATAGAAACTATAGATCTCGTATAGGGCATAGGACCCCTAAGCCTTCTAACCTTGTAGTGGTTTGCTTTAACACCCTGCCAAACATTGGTGGTTTCATTTAGATTCTTGGAGCTAGATTCTAGCATGCCTAGCAGGCCATCACATATGATTTAACATTAGTTACATCCCATTTATAGCTCTCTTATCCAAATCCCCTCTATTAGTTATTAGGATTTGATTTTAGTTATGTTTTGGCTCTTGCCTTGGTTATTTTCTCCTACTTTGGTTTTGTGTCTTTTTCCCTATTGGTTATCCATAAATTTACCTTTTTTGTTATCTTTGATGTTATTTGTGTTTCATTTCATCCATGGCTGATATCCCACTTTTGGGAATCCAATCCTAGTGGATTCAGATTCTCATCCCTAAGCTTACTAATGAACAAGTTGTATTTGCAATGGAATTCCCTAGACACCATAGGACCCATGAGCTTCCCTCGACCCAACATGGTTGTCTACACCCTCTCACATTATAAAGGGATCAAGATTGGTAGGAATATAACCAATAAACTCAGTATATTTTAAACCAAGATGAGCTTCATTCATTTGAGGATGTTTTATCTTAGCCTCATGTTGTGCCTCATTCACTCATTTGAGGTGATAAGGATTTCCTTGTGTATCTAAGACTTGATGAGTTGCATATAATCATTAAAAATTTCTATATATGTGTTCATATGAATGAAGTGCTTCCTTATCCCCCTAGGATTCAATGGTATGCTTCATCTAGAAATAGAGCCTACACCCACTCAGTGTCAAGTACCTCAACTAGTTCTCATGCAAGTTCCCTACCTTTTTCCTGATTAGAGACTCTATAGTAAGAACATCCTAATATCCATGTTGTGGGTCATAGGTTTTATAAATCAATGAGGTATCCCAAGCTTGAGGTTTCCTCCCATCCTCTTAGTCCTTCTTTTAGAGTTTATGATGAGCATGTTGATTTTGATTACCACTTACAGACTAGAGATCCATGGGATACATATTGAGAGCATCAATGGCCACTAGTTAACCCTCATCTGATGGCACATGACTAGCATCATGAATATCTTGGTCATCATGACCATTTCTATGAGTATACCACATCTTACCATTATTCCCATGGGGACCATCACACTTTTTGTGGCCATTATCCACCTTATCTTAGAGATGATTTCCATCATGAGTGTCTTCCCTATCAAAATCCTCCCCAACATCATCTTCCCCATGGTCATAGCCACGGTGAGGCCTATGGACATAGATAACAACATCACCGTCATGAACCCCCTCTCAAAGTTTTTTGCTAACCTATGATCAATTATGCTTATGAGGATCTCCATCAAAATCCTATAGCCCCTTAGGTATGTGTTATTCCCATTCTTAATCCTATCCTTGAACTACCTAAGTTCAATGGGATGCAAGACTTTAGTCCCATGGAACATATCATGACATTCATGATGGTGTGTATGGATTTGGAACATGATGAAGACATGATGTTGAATAAATTCACTCATTATTTATGATCCAAAGATCTTGTCTATTTTTAGAATCTACCACCAGATTCTCTCTCTAATTTCTTGCTCTTTTTGGATTACTTCCTCTAGTATTTTGATATTTTTAGACCCTTCAAATTCTCTCTGTAGTTTTTATCTCCTTTTGGATGACTTCCTCTAGTATTTTGATATTTTTAGACCTTTTAACCTTGGTATCCATTCACTCACCTCCATGGCACAGGCCAAGGGTGAGTCAACCTTTTATTTTATGTGTAGATGGCACTTAACATTTCATACATATAGGACTAGGTTCTTGTATGAATAGCTTTATGATATGTTAACACAAGCATTGAGGTAGGAGGTTCACTTTGAGGTATTAAAGTGTGAACCTACCTCTTATGATGAAGTTGTTAATGAGTCTCTTAAAATCAAAGTGTTTGAGGTGAATACAGGTATATGGCCCATCCCTTCCCAAAGGTCCTCCTCTTCATGTAATCATAACTATAATATGACCAGTGATGGTGTCACTAATTCTCCTCTTGAGAAGAAGGACAAGAAAGACAACGATGAGGTGAATGCTTTGAGCAAGAAGCTAGCTAAAAATAAGGATTTTGAATAAAAAACATCTAAACAATAGATAGTGTTTCCTTATGACCCCATCAAGTTTTTTTAATTTCCATCAGATGAGGGGGCATGATGATAATAATTGTGCTGATGAGAAATCTAGTGGGAAAGCCTTACCTATGTCATAAATTTATCCACTTGTAGAACCCAATTTCAAGATGAATGTCTTCAAGGAGACTCTACCTAGCCACAATAAGGAAAAGAATAAAAATAAAAAGAAGAAATAAAAGGCTAAGGCCACACATTCCCCTTCTTGCTCTTCTACCTCTTTTGACTCCTCTTCTTAGGCTGCCCTGAGAGGGAAAGCCAAGCATGAGAGTAGCAAGGTTATTACTACTATAGACATAGCCTCTACTGGGTATGATTGTTTTCTTAACACATGCTTTGGTCAGGCCACCAACCCCATTAGAGAGACTAGTGGTGTTAGGCCCCTTATCTAGCCCATAAGGGTAGTAAATCCTAAGGTTAGATTTGACTTTATGCGTAACATCGCTCCCTAAGATAGACAACATCCTTACTCTATCATAGAGGAGTTGTAGGGCTTCTTGGCTAGGATATCTATTTACAACCTTCTTTGCCTTTGCCTTGAGTAAATGGGACTCATATTTAATGAGTTTGGTCTCCCTCATAAGGCTCTACTACGTGATGATGTCGAAGTTTTACTCAACTCTAATGCACATGAACACCCTCATCCTCCCATATTATCTTTTAATCCAACCTCTTTTCCTGATGTTTTAGTTCTTTTAAATGTGGCTCATTTCCCTCTCTATATCAAGACTTATATTGACAATTTCCATGTTAAGAATTGCATCATTGATGAAGGAAATATGTTGAATATCATGCCCTTGCATGTGTTCAATGAGCTTAGGATCAATGAGAAGAAGCTTTTTGATTCTCTCCATAACTATGTTGATTTCAATAATAACATAGTTACACTAGTGGGGAACATGAAGATCTAGGTCAAGTTTAGCCCTAAGATAGTCAAAATTAAATTTTGTGTGTTAGACCTTAATATTTCATACAACATGATTTTTGTTCATATTTAGACTACTACCATGAAAGCCATCATGTCAGCCACATTTTGCATGGTGTAGTTTATGTATGAAGGTGAGTTTCACACCTTGGAGGCTAACCCAGATCCTTGTGAATTGATCTACATAAATATAAATACCTTAAGCAAGGCTTTGGCTATCTCTTCATGAGGGTATATAGATTCTCATACACCTCCTATTTTTGAGTCTCACTTCTTCAAGGATGAATGTTTTAGTCTAGATGAGTATCAATCAGTGTTCATTCCTTTAGAGTCTAGCATGCATTGGTTGAATCCCTCTTCCACTCTATGACACTAGGTGAACCCATCTCTTTTCTAAGATCTCTTCCAAAATATTTCTCTAGATGTTGAACTCCTCATTATGTTTCACTTTTTCCATTAGAGTATAGACACTCTCCATATATCTCCTGCTAAGACCACTAAAGTGGCCAAGTCTGATCTTGAGTACTATTTCATTTATGTTACAACATGCAACTTATTCAAGGAGAGAAAGTCTTATACCAAGCACATACGAGCCTATCATAAGTATCATTATCCCCTTGATCACCTTAGTTTGGATCTTTATCTCATAGATGGGCCAACCCTAGGCCTTCCTATGGTGAATTTCCTAGTGGTTGAACCTAAAGTGTTAGATGAGTCACTCCCTCCCACACTTGCGTGTCTTAAAGAAGGTAACACTATGGATGTTGAAGGATCCATAGATATCAACCTTAGCACTTTAGCAAGGCCTAAGATTGTCAAGATCAACACTAGTCTTGCTCCTAAGGAATGGGATGTTTTGGTTTCCTTCTTGCATGAATTTTTAGACATACTATCTTAGAAATACACTGACATGAAGGGAATGGATCTTGACATAGTCATCTATAAACTCATTATGGATAATGAGACATGACCTATTTATGAAAAGCAACATCTCATGGCTCTTAAAGTCTCCTAGTTGGTCAAAGCCATGATCTAGAAACTCATCTGAGTTGTCTTTATCCAAGCTATTGACTACCCCTAATGGATTTATAACATTGTTCCCATTCTCAAAATGAATGGGGATATTTGGATTTGCATCAACTTTTAGATCTTAATATGGCCTACCCAAAGGATAACTTTTTTACTCCTTTGATAAACTAGATTGTTGATTCCACCATTGGTTTTGAGATCATGTCCCTCATGGATGGTTTAACTAGGTATGACCAAGTCTATATTGTACCCAAATACTAGTACAAGATGATATTCACCACCCCATGGGGTACCTTATACTATGACATCATGCCTTTTACTCTAAATAATGTTGGGGCCATGTATCAACATGTCATGACCTTATCCACAAGATCATTGAGTGATATGTCAATGATCTCCTTGGAAAATACTACAAGTGAGATGGCCATGTGCAAGACCTCAAAATCATATTTTAGCATATATAAGAGTATCACATCAATCTCAACCCTAAGAAGCGTGTTTTAATATTTTAGCTCAAAAGCTTCTCAACTTCCTCATCTCACAAAGGGGCATTAAAGTAGATATTGATAATATCAATGTGATCCTTGATATGCCTCCCTTGCATAACCTCTTCTAGTTACAGTCTTTCCTAGGAAGAATCAACTTTCACAGACATTTCTTTGAGGAGTATGCTCACAAATCCATACCCCTCACATGTCCCCTACACATGGACACTCCATTATTATGGTATGTTGAAGTCCAAGTGGCTTTCTAATAATTAAAGCATATGCTTCATAGTCCTCCCTTCTTGATGTCACCCATTTAGGGGTGTGAGTTCATCTTATATACCTCCATCAATGATCTTTCCATTAGGGGCATGATGTGCCAAAATAATGACATTGGTAGAGAGAGAGAGTTTTTTACTACATCTCTCACATGTTGGTTGGCCCTAAACTTAACTATTCTCTTATTGAGAATCAATGCCTCAATCTCATCTTTGCTATAAAGAAGTTACGATACTATATGTAGGATAGACTACAAACACGATTATATAGTCTAATCCATTTTGCTACTTGCTCAGTAAGACACATCTTGTTGATAGGACTACAAGGTGGATCATGATTCTTCAGGAGTTTGACCTATGCATCATTAACCAAAAGTCCACCAAGGGCTTTGCTATGATTGACCAACTTGTTGAGTGTCCACTACCTAACCCTAACATGGGGCTAGTTAAAAATGCCTTTCTTGATGAGATGGTATACCAGTTAACCATATTGAGGTTTTTAAGTGTGATTGGTATTGAGACATTGTTCATTACCTTGAAGACCAGTCTTATCCCATCACTTCATCTTCATAAGAACACTATTAGATATCTAAGCTCACCATATGATATATCATCATTGATGGCATCTTGTTCAAGAGGGGTCTTGATAGTGTTTTGATGTAGTGCCTCACCCCTAAGGACATCCCTATCATGCTTGAGGAGTCTCACGATAGATTTTGTGGTGGTCACTCAAGAGGGCAAGCCACAACTCAACATATTATTAGGATCGGCTAATACTGGCTCACTTTGGTTAAGGATGCAGTCCAATATGCCAAGAAGTGTAAGATGTGTCAAGTCATAATGGATGCTATCAATGCCCTAACTGACCTCTTACACTCTATTTTTTCCCCTTGGCCTTTTTCAATCTAGGCTATCAACTTCATCACTAAACCCACCTCTTCTAATGGCCATCGCTTGTTCATCACTGCCACCAACTATTTTATGAAGTGGGTTGAGGCCATGCCTCTTAGTAACATTGATGGGAAGACCATCACCAAGTTCATCTTGAACTAACTTATTTGTAGGTTCAGGGTTCTCACTATGATTATGGCTGATAATGGCCTAGGCTTCCAAAGCCACGAGATGTGTGACCTTGTTGAACGCTTTGGGTTCAAGCTCCGTTTCTCCTCTACCCATTAACCCTAAGGGAATGGGCAAGTAGATTTTTTTCAAACTTTGAAGAAGATTTTTTTCCATACTATTGCCCAGTCCAAGAGAGACTAGCATTTCATGCTCTATCTTTCCCTTTGGGCCTATTGAATTTATTTCAAAACAACCACAGGGGCAACCCCATACTATTTCTCTTTTTGATGAGGAAGAATGCATCACTCACCTCATCAAGCGTAAGTAATTAGATCAGTGATGCCTAGTTTCTCTTGAGTACAATTGTACTTACCAATATCATCAGTACCACAAATTTAAAGTAGGTGATATGGTCCTCATTTTTTATAAGGAGAACCGTAAGAAAGGAAAAGTCACAAAAAAGTGGTTTCGCACTTTGGTTATCACCACCTCTCTATAAATGGGTCTTTTCATCTCTAAAACCTTGAAAGTGAACCCTTTTGGTACTGAATCAATGGGTTTTGCCTCAAGACATTTCATGTCTAAGGCCCATGTGGCTCTCCAAGAAAGTCACCTATGGTGGTGAGGTGAGCCTTTCATCTCTTATATCACTACTAACCTCTATGCCACTGGTATATGTGTGTGTACATGGGTTATTATTAGTAGTTCTTACTATCTAATCACATGTATCTAGTAGTCTATATCAGATGAAACATACACATCACACACAAAATCATATACACATGTGCTAATAATGATAAAACCATTGTATATATATCACAAAAGATACATGTTTTTCTCTAAGTACATCACATGGCTTACTATCAGCCTAGGCTTGTAGTCCTTAAAAAACTAGTACATGCATGGTTACATATAAATATTCCAGTCAGCCTATGAGTAGGATGTATCTATGGTAATCATGCTCTAGGTGGAGATCTTGATCTCTACCTTATACCAATTGAGCTACAGTCTCCTCCAATGCAGACATCTTATTTTCCCTCGCTTTAGGTGTCTCAATTCATCTAGTCTACTCTTGATCTAGCTCAAGCCAAAGTCGATCAATCTCAGCCTCTATTCTCACTAAGCATGCCTTGGTATCCATTGTATCTTCCCTATAGTTTGCTATAGATGACTTGTGCCACATTGACTTATCCTCTAGATATAAAATCCTATGTTATGCCCTCATCAGCTTAAGTGAGGCTCATATACCCACCTACCAAAACTGAGTATGTGTCTCTACCTCTACCAGTAGATGTGTCACCCACTCCATTAATGGTATCATTACCATATTAGGGAATATCTCCCTTAGTAGTAGGTCCACTTAGGGTCCATTTGAGCTAGGCCAGTCTCTTGCACACACACACACAAAGCATATGGATTATTCATATATAGCTCTTGCTAAGGATGAGTACAAATATAAAGTGATATATAGTAAATACACTTGTCTTACTTGGTAATATTGATGGCCTATGTAGCCCTCCTACAAGTCATGATCCTTCTATTGGTGATGGTCCTTGCCATGTTGGCCTCTCTCCACCACTACCCCCTCATTCTACCTTGGCTACCTATTGGGCCCAACCCCAGATGGTCTAGACTATGCCCATTTCCCTTACCCCGATAGAGCCTATCTCCATGGATGATGGTATGTTCCCTATGGACCTTAGAGCTCCTCCCATCCTAAGTAAGGCTCTACCCTAGCATCCTCTAGCCATATTATAAACCTTTCAAGATCTTGGATGTAGATAGATAATATCTCTAGATCTAAGGTGGTTCTCATGGTCCCCACCCTATTTGAGAACTATACAACCCATGTTGTACCCTCTTCTAGTGTAGGGTATGTCTTGTTACCATATGGTATCCTTATCCATGTCAGTGGGAGCCTCTCATAAACCTAGAACATGAGTAAGTTGGGTTGAGTCAATTCACCCAACCTTGTATGCCAGATGTGATAAAACTACTATTATAATCCACCTTGGATATACTAGCTTTAGGTATATCTCTATCCTCCCTCCATGCATTAGATAACTTAAGTCCATGAGAGTGGTAGTCATCCTATACTCTCACCAGTGTAGAAGCTTCTGACCATAGTCCATACTATCACTATCCTAAGAGTGGGTACCCTTGGTGACAATTGTGTGATATGTACTCCATGGTTGTTTTGTTTTAGGTAGGGTCCCACCAAGTAGAGCTCTGTTGCTACTATGTCCTATATTGGTCATAGCTCTATCTCTTCACTCATCAACTTTACCCTTTAGATTCAGTAGATGTCCTCAATGTTTAGGATGGCCTCTAGCTTAGGCCTCAAATAGAACACATGTCTCTTAGTTACCCATGTGGTCACCAATGGATTTGCCATGTCTCTAGAGTAATGTAACTAGGGTACATGTACTATCTTCCAAAGTCATTCACTTCGTAGGTGATCTTGGTCTACCATAGGTAGAGCCCTCTATAACCAACCATGTTGGAACTCTCTCCTAATTGGTTACCTCACATGGCCCATTTTATTGTGTTGGTTACTCTCTCACCTATGAAGATCTCCCCTCCTCTGGTATGCTAACTCCTCCATGTGTCTGCATAAGAAATTAAATAGGAAAATAGATTAGTATACTAGCCAAAAAATGATTAAGATAAAGTAAAAAACTATGTTTTTAATCCATCTAACTTATTTTTCTCTCCCTTCCTCTTCTATCCCCTTTCCAGACCTCTTAGACTCCATCAAGCTCCCCAATGCATGTTTTGGAGGCCTCCCTACCCTAGGCTATGACTTTCTAGGCAAAGTTTTGGCTTGTGTATGTCAGGCCATGGTCTGGGCCTACCCAGGCTATAGCTTGGCTTAGCTAGGTTGTGGCCTATGTTGGGATGCCTTGGGGAGCCCCCAGGCTCCTCCTTCACTCCATGGGCCATGGTTTGAATCCCCATAGATCCCATTTTGTTTGACTTGCCTAAATCACCATTTTGAGTTCTTGTTTCATCTGATTCATCTAAAAAATCATCTATAATGAGTCAGAATTCATCTAGGGCCTCCCAAACCCCCCAAAAAATGAATAAATTTGACAAAATTCATTCATGGAGCTTACCTAGACCATCTTGTACATCTCTGACATTTTCTTATGTCCTCCTTTGCTCTGCTTGGACTTTGGTTTCTCATGGTCTCTCTTTTGGCTCTCTCAGAGTGAAAATAAGAGTGAAAATGACCTATTTTCTCTATTTTCCCTCTTCTTAGCCCATTTTTCTTGCTTTTTATGGGCCCTTTTTTGGGTATTTTTCTCATTTTGCATTTCAAATCATGAAACCTCCATATCAGAGGTTTTGGCACCTTCTTAGCATATTGATGACCCCTATTTCTTAATCCAAGGATTCTTTGGGCCTACTCTAGCCTTGTTTTAGTTCCTAAGACCCCTTCTAGGTTCTCATTGACCTCCCATGCCTGTGTCCTATCTCATGGGAACCCAAGGATAGAAGTTACTTATGTTTCTTTTAGTTAGTCATTTCTTTACTTTTCCATAATTGATCCATTCTAAATACCTCTCTCTCTTGTTCATCATGGTTGTAGGTAGGGTTATCATCTAGCTATAATGGTTTGGGACTTTCTCTAGTCTTGTTAACTAGTCTTTGTCTTCCTTGAACTTCTCCCCACTTTCTCTTTGTTACCTCTTTCCATGGCCCATGTTTGTCAACCACTATGATTTTGGATTGATTTAATTATTTTTCCCCCATGCATCATGCCTACACTGCTTCATTTTTAGATTGTCTTTATGTAGTTGCTAGTCTTGCATTCTTGACCCCCATTATGGTCCACCTCTCATTGGTGATTTAAACTGATGGTGGCAATTGGGTCAACCTAAGACTAGTAGCTACATCTTGGGTTATCGATGATCAATGGGGTCATGATATTGTTATAGCTAGTTTCTTCCTTACCAATGAGATGAATAATGTTGCCAAGAATCATGTAATAATTAGAACATTGATTGATGCTCATGAGTTATGCACATGATATGTGTAGTTGTTCTCTAACTCATTCTTAGTTTTGTCTCAACTCAATGATGTCTGGGCTATCCTTAGCTCTATATTTCTCCCCCTCATTGAGGCAACATGTGATTTGCTCTCTTTCTTTGAGGATGTCTAATTTACCCATATCCCTCATAAGGAGAACACTAGGGTTGATGCCCTAGTGAATTCCATTCTAGATAATATGCTTTGATTTTATATCACTTGTGTCCCTTATTTGTAGGAGTTAGAGCTAGAATTAGAGCTATAACTGGAGTTGGATTTTTGGATTATGTAGCACTTGCACTTTCACCCATTGATCATGTTGTTGACTCTTTCCACCACTTTCCTTATCTGGTAATTGAAGGTAATATTTCATTATATCTTTTTAGTTCCTTTGATTTGGTGTGTCTTATAAGTACTGTACAATACTCCTTTTTCTTTCAAACATTGATTGCTTGTACCTTAGGGGCATTTGTAATTGTACTTCATGTGACCCTACTCAATATGATTACACGTTAAATCATGTTTATACTAATGACCTTGGTCATCCCACTTTTATACATCCTCCACCTACTTGGATCTCTTTCGTATTATATTCTTACCCTCTATACATCCCTAGTCCATATTGGCCCTTTTTCACACAAGACAAGCCTTCTAGAGACCCCCGAGGCCTTTCAGGAGCTTGTTGACTAGCCCAAGCCCTTGTTTGAGCCAAGACATAGCTTGTGTGAATGAAACCCATGGATTAGGCCACATTTTTCCTTCACCAAAGTCACATCTTAGGCCATGACCTACGTAGATTGTGCCCACAAGTGCCAAAATGAAGTCAAACGATAAAAAATGACTAGTTTTAGGTCTTTTGGTAGATTGGGGTTGGGATAAATGCCTCATTCTCATTAATTTGATATTATTCTATTATATATCCACACTCTTTCTTGATTCTTCTTCCCTCTCTTGAATCTCATGCCTTCTTGAATCTCTCTTGATTCATTCTTGGCACTCTTGATCTTGATTGGTGATAGAGGATCCCAAATATATCTATACACTTACTTGGAGACTCTATTTATACTCTTAGTTGTTTTGGTTTCCTTATGGCTTGTTCCTAAGATTATAAATTTGACATTTCACCTAATTTGTGCACTTGGTTGGAGCTCTTACACCATTAAAAGTTCTAAATTCACCTCTTCCTTTGATATTGGCTTTTGGTTTTGACTTCAACTTGCATATAGCTTGGTCTTGCTCTTACATTGATTCTTAGATTGGATTATTGGTTGGTAGAACATATGCACTTAATCTTTGAGCTTGACCTGAGGGCACTTTTTTATGCAAAGTGAAACTCTATTATGTTGTATAGTGTATATGCTAGGGTTCGAATTGTTTTAGTGAAATAGTTGTTTTGTGCATTACTTAGGGTAGTTTCTAAAGTTTCTTACATTTGTATATGGTTAAAGAGTAATTTCATTACTTTAAATATTCCTTTATTGCATATCATTTATCTCTTTGGAAACATTCCTCATATCATATTAGAGATATGTATGCTCAAAACAAACTAGAAAACTTTCTTAAACATTCTCTCTCTCTCTAAACTAGAACATTGCATTGTTAGAAAATGGTAGTATTGATTTGGAATGATAGTAAAAATATATAAAAGGCATGCTCTTAAACCCTTTCTTAAAAATGTCTTTATTAATTAAAACATATTTCATTTGGCCTCAAAGTGCCTTAGCTTCTAGATTTATATTTCAGTTGGTATCTCTCCCAATAGCCTAGTCTTAGCTACTTGATTTACTATGGTTGGACTTGATAGAGTTGTATAATTTATGTGCATGTTCATTCTAGCTCCAACCTGGTTTTCAAGTCTATCTATAGCTTCGTGCAAGCTAACAAACTAGATAGCAACTATAGATTTCGTATACCCCATAGAACCCCTAAGCCTTCGAGCCTCTTAGTGGTTTGCTTTGCCACCCTACCAAACACTAGTGGTTCCATTTAGATTCTTGGAGATATAAAAACATCTTTAAATTATTCCAACATTTTTCTCTACCTCATTGGTGTTCCCTTTGTGAGTTATAGTGTAATACCTTGGATAGGACCATGCTCTCCTCATAGAATATTCCAATAAAAATTTCATACTATAACCAAGTCACACTAAAATTACATGCTTAAAATTTGATATAATTTGTGTTAAATTATGATTAACACATCATTTACATACTTCCCATGTTGATTTAGTATGTTTTATGCTTACTTCATAAACACTTCACTTTTATCTTCTTATTTTCCAATTGTGTGTATGTTTACAACCATTTTATTAAAGTTTTCATGCTTCTTATCTTGATTTAGTATGATTAATTTTATTTATACTTACCTTTTGTTTTTTTTTTATACTTACCATCTTGATCTAGAATGATTGATTAATTTTATTATTCATTTATTTTTTATACCATTGGTTTTCACATATTTTCCACTTTATTACAGATTTTCATACTTCCCAACTTGCTATAGTATGACTTATATTTGTTTTAGTTTGGTGCAATTTTTAATTATACATGGATTGAATACACTTATTACCTTTTACTTCACCATTTTGGTTTCTTAGATTTATTCATCTCTTGGGTTTACACATTTCCCATCATGATATAGTGTGTATTCTATATTATTATTATTTATACTTTTCAAAATATTTTGATTTTCTTTTTAACCATGCGCATGTATCACATAATGATAGAAAAAAAAATATACATCACAACTTTACCATAACATAATAAAAAATAATTAAAATACATGTGCTAAAAAATTAATACATCCATCCATCAACAACTACAAATCATAGATCAATAAATGTCCATATATATACATACATACATATATATATATATATATATATAATATATATATACACACATATACACACACATATACACACACATATATATATATACATATATATATATATATATACATATATATATATATACATATATATATATATATACATATACATACATATATATATACATATATATTTATATATATATATATATATACATATACATATACATATATATATATATACATATATATATATATATATATATATATATATATATATATATATATATATGTATACACACACACACACACACACACACACACACACACATATACCATTAGTTTGATATAATAAATATACAAAATAAAATAGCTACAACTTTAAGGTTGTGCTCCTTCATTTCTATCCTATGTCTAAGCCATGCTACCCATGGATTCCTATGATTGACCCCTCTGAATATGAGATCTCAATCCATTTACCTATCCCTATAGATTAGCCACGTGGGCCTGCATACATCCAAGATCTATAGTAGTCTCAATATGGTGGCTATCTCCTATGCCAATGCCTACCAATCTCGAGCCTCTCTCTTTCTCTCTTACTCCTGTAGGTAGCTATAAGCTATCTCTCTACACCTATAACTATCAAAAAATATCCCCCAATAATCTAAACTAGATAGCATAAGTTAGGGAAGATAGTACCATAGGGTCTACCAAGGTGGATGGCTCATAATACGATAACACCCCATTCAAAATATCATGGTGTGCGGTCACAATCATGGCTCCCCATCTGATCTCCTCTGCTAAAGTTCCTAAAAAATAAAAACAAAATATACATCAAATCTCACATATATATATCTCAAGCCATCTATTTATCACTAAATACATAAAAAAACAATGTAACTAGTGATCTATGTCAAAAACTTATTAAACTAAAGTAGTTATCACCAATTTTAGTGTCACCAACCATTGTCTCCCCATTAGCCCAATCGCTCAGCACCTCCTTCATTGATTGGCTTCACACATGTGAAAAATTTGGAGTCACCAACCATGCTCATTGTGGTCCCCTCCTTAGCTACCTCTCTATCTACCAACTATGTCTAGTAGCTACTATAGGATCACCATGTGTAACTACACATTCATGTGTCCCCTCTTGTCAATAGTACCTCCATATCCTATGATATTGAGATGGATGTTATCACCCCTACTATGGCTCCACTCTAGCCTCTCTTATATATTCACCCTCAACATACACAATTATAACATCTTTTACATGAGGTCTCACCACGTCCTACTACTATTCTTGACTTATCTATGGTCTTGCTCATTCAATCCTAATATAGGTATCTTTATAATCACCCCTTCACCTCCTCTCCCTCTTGGTTATCTAGCATGACATACCCAATAATTTATCACTATTAGAGTGGCTACTAAATGTGGTATGCTTAGTTTCTTGGGTATATGAGCTACTAGATGTGGATCAACCCATGAAGTATAATGGCCTATGATTTGAATGCATGATAATCTAGTAGCTATAATAGATCAAGCCATCCACATGTAGTAATATCAGTGTAATATTTCCACACTATCTACCCTCATGTCATAATTTATAAAGCTAGGATATGGGGCATGACATGCACTACATGATCCTTAGTCCATCATACCACTTGAGGTAACCTATAATCGATTACATGGGAAAATATAGCCAACTAATACATAGGTAATGTCTCATAAATCCAAAGACTCAACAAAATTATGGGGCACATCATCTTCTACCCCTAGGTCAACATACCATACATATCATGCATGAGTTACACCCAAATGATAGATCCTAAATCATAGAATACACCCTGCTTCAATATATACTAACATAAGGCTACCAAATATAATGGTACCTTCCTATATGACTTGTTGCATAACACACATGCTATCATAAGTCCTATCAAGGCCTTTTGAATATCTGAAATGGCCAAAATATACATATTAAACAAGTAAATTACAACTAAGGATATATCCTCTCTGAGCCTATTTCCTAATAGGCTAGGGATAACATCTTATCCTCCATCTCCAATGAATCACCTATGATATAATTCCTAACAATGGGAATTCCAAATAAGGCATAAACATCCTCCAAGGTGATGTCCACCTCTATGGTATCCCCCTCCACCTCCCATCAAAAAGTGTTGGTCAGTTACTCCCATGATCTAAAGAACATGATTACTAGATCAACACTAAATGGTATCCTCCACATCTCCATGATGCCTCCAAATCCCAAGGAAACCAACTAGGCTTGATCCATATTTGACAACTAATATGTAAAATTTGGTAGCCATGATACATCAACTAGGTGCCAAAATCTATGTTGCCTCTGTAAATATCAAATAATAGAGAATATATTAGATCTTAATGTAATAATAATAAAATGCATTCTTAAATATTCTTAAAATAATAAAAATTTACTTCATTATCATGTTCTCTCATTTTTTATTTTTTCTTGGACAGTCGACCCTTTTTATATTAAATTGACCTTGACACCTCTTTACCATACTAAGTCGGCCCTCTGCTACATAGTTATCCCATTATTATAAATAGAGTTGACCTTTTTGACACTAAATCAGACTTTTCCCATCTTTTGCATACTATATCATCCCTCTACCATGCAATCAACACCATTTAATAGACTATATTGATCACTTAATGCATATTGTATTGGCCAAAAGGCACTATGTTGGTCATGTCTATCCTTCAAACTGAGTCAGACCTATGCTATGTAGTTGGCCACCTTATTTCTTCTTTCCTCTTCCAAATGATTCAAAAAGTTTGACTTTGTTTGAAATATGCAGTGAATTTTCAACTATTTACCATAAATACTTTAGGCATTTATTGGTCTAGTTCTTTCCTACCCAATATCCCATTTTACCCGTAGCTTACTTAATAAATTCTTAGGGTCATTTCAGTATATACATTTCATCTAATATCTATTTTAATATATATAGCTTAATTTTAATTAAAATTACCAAAACAATCAAAATTAATGCATCATTTACCTAAGCTACACTAGTTATGGCCTCTAGGATCCTCCACATCAAAGTTATCATCTCCTCACCATGATCACTTTCAATGCTTAATTGGGTCTCTTAGAGCAATTTTTCTTAAAATAGTGAAAATAATAAATGAATTAATTTCACCCTATTTATATTTACTATTCAAAATTATTTACCTAT
Source organism: Torreya grandis (assembly GCA_037957365.1). Lineage (NCBI taxonomy): Eukaryota > Viridiplantae > Streptophyta > Pinopsida > Cupressales > Taxaceae > Torreya > Torreya grandis. The sequence goes on along the minus strand of JARHVA010000983.1, from coordinate 1,896,032 downwards.
CAATTATTTATCATCAGATTCTATTTTTGACCATAATTTTATTTTTACTAACTCTTTTTCTAAACCAAAAAATGTGATGAAATCTTGATTTCATAGAGATTTTTATTGCATATTACATGTATATTTTTCCAAAGTTTTTATTTTTCACTTATTTTACAGGCTCGGCTAATGTTCATTACATTGGAGCCCTTCACATTTCTCTCACTTTCTTCTTACTCTATAACACTATGGTAAGTAAAGATATGTATTTTTCAATTCTATCCTTTCATTTATCTTATTCACTTCTTACTTAAATTTATTTAGCTCAACATTATGTATTGCTATGTTCTTTTCCTAAACACCATCCCATGTTTGCATGACACATGATGAGTTATGAGTGGGGCATATGTATACACATAATATTTATAAAACTTTATAAATTATTGATGTTTTATCTCTTGAAATATCCCATTGAGACTTAATCTCTCTAAGTGCACAACTTAAAGGGTACACTAGGAAAGGGGTGGGCAAACCATTGGTACTTCATGAGATTATTATTCCCTATACCACCACTTGAAACCAACATAAAACTCTCTTATACATTTTCCTAAGATTTGACACCTCCCTTATACACTCCTCCAATAAATTCACCACCTCAAACAATCCCTACCTAAGCCAAACTCTCTTTTTGTTGTTTATTGAACAAAGATGACTAGCCTGACCCTGTTTTTAAAAATTAACAAATTATGGGACTAGGTCATCCCTTGCCGACCTAGTTCAGAAACTAACTACTTTATTAATTAAAGAACAAAATTATTTGTGTTGACTCTATCGACTAAAACTTTAGAAATGTTTTGGGTTATATCTGACTATATAAACACATCGTTTTCATTAGAGAGAGATAAAGATAATTATTTATTTGTGCATTTATTTGATTATCAACCATTCTACTTGAAGAGTCATTGCTTAGGGTTTCATACTTCCTTTGGCAAAAATAATCTTGTCTTATGGGATAAGTCTTTTAGATGTATAGAAGTTGTGTAACCTAGAGTTGACCTATCTTTGTTATCCTTACAAACCATAACAACCTCTTGCAAAGCACCATCGGGCAAGGGAGAGATTAAGGATCGACAAGTTCGTATTTAAGGTAAGTATTCCTAACTCTTGATTCTCTTTATTAATTAGATATATTTGTATTTGTTAGCTCTAAAATATATTTCTCTCTCCATGAATTAAGATTACCTCAACATTAACTTGAGTAGAGTTTTTATTTGCATGTTTACCTTTAATGTTTATTATCTCCATTTCATGTCATATGCTTTGGTGATCACTAGATTGGATTTACTTTACTTTGTCATTTAATTTGATAAGAAAACATAGGACCTAGCTAGGTTTATTATTTGGTATTTCTTGACTAGAGGCTTTGGAACCCTCTCTAGTGATATTTTATGGTAAGATACCCCTTATTTAGGTCTAGCGGATCCATGTTGGTCATGACCCTGATTATCTAAATGTACCAAAAAGTGGAAGGGCTAGTGTGATTTATCTTCTCTGAGCTAGGATTGATTTGTAGATCAGCTTGATTTTCCCTTGTATTTAGGAGCCTCCTCTATTACCTTGAACTTCTCAATTAATGCTTAAGAAGTTTCAATTATTGATAATGTCAAAATTAAGCATGGAAGGTTTAAGTATTTTCATAGCTTCATTTATCAACCTTACATGCTCAGATCTAGAGGCATTAAACTCTGCTACAAGGGATTCCACCTTAGTTGTTTTATATTTCACAAAATTGATCAATTACAAAATTTATTCATTTATTTTATAAATAGTTCCTTCAATTTCCTTCTTGAAGTTATCTGTAGCTACCTTAAGAAGATCTTCAAAATTAGGCCTATTTACCAATTTCCCAATGGAGGTTATCAAATTTATGACCCCCATATATTTTAAGATCTCTAAGGCCTCCCTTTCTTGGCATGTGAACTGGTCTATCAAGGCTTTTATTTGTGTATTTCAATTGAAGACATCATTTCTCTTTGAAACCACATAATTCAAAGAACATACTATGTTATGGGTAGACATTAGATTAAGGTGATTATATGAACTATTCCCCATATACCAAACCAAGAATTTGAGTCTCTTTAATAATTATTTCAATTGGTGCTAAAGTTTTAGCACTTTTACCCTTTTAGGATAGGGCTCACCCCTAGAGACTTAGATTGTATTAAAAAATTCATACATCCTAATGATTTTACTTTAAAAATTATCCACAATTTCTTGAGGATCATGAATGGTTTGTATCTCTAAAAGTCTCGGTTGTGGTTATTCTTGAATTTTATACATTTGTTTCATGGCCTCCCTAACCTAATTCATGAAAGAGGAAAGATAATTTGTATATTCCTTTTGGTATTCTTAGCTAAGGGGAACAAGTTTTCTCTTTGTTCTAACATTATTTCCTCCCTTGTTCTAGTGTTCACTATTTTACTCTTTCTCACCCTCTGAATTTTACCACCTTGATTATCAAAATGGGTGGAGACTATGGGTAAATTGATGAGAACTAACTTTTTCCCATTATCTTTTTAGGCCTGTAATTATTTAACCCATTGAAGCACTATGAGTTCCCCTTAATCTTTAGGTTGGTTGGGATATATAGAGGTGGAGGTGGAGTAATCATTGGGGGTGGCATTGAGGCATTTATTTTAATTGAAAATTGGAGAGGCATGATGGCAATCTTTATACTTGCATTCACTTATTCAAGATCAAGTCTAACTCTATTAGACACAAGTTAATACATATTGGCGCATGATCACACTTTCTCAATTGTACTCATACTATTTTTCCTTCAGTAAAATTTGAGATCACTTATTCACTTTCAAACTAACCTTCTTAGCTAATCAATTCTTTGTTTAGCAGCTCCTCATTAAGTTATTTTAAGTCTGATTCAATCTATACTCAAAGTTTCCCCATTCAATTTGAGGTCTATTCTCACTAATCTATGTCAATGGGATTATCTTTTTATATTGGTATTTTCAAGACCAATGAGATTTTTTATGATAGAGTCTTCTATATGATTACACTATAATTTATACAAAAGCTTGAGTACCTTATTTAGAGACTTGTTCCCTTAGGACATTCTTAAGTTCTGATTATTTCTTCAAGTCAACATAAATAATTCAAACTTCTGTCCTAGCAGACCTTACTCATTAAATCTGGTCTTATCTCTAATAATTAACTTCTAATGAACCTTTATTCAATCTAATTATATATTTCACATCAAACCATCTAACAACTTATAAACATTATTATATAAGAACTCAAAATTTTGTCCCCTATTTGATAGTCCTCTAAGTTTTGTTCTAGGCCTATCAAGCTTATTCTATAAAACTTTGCTCAAAACACTAAAATCCTCATTAATAAAAATGTCTCTTCATGCTTCACTTAGTTTCATATCACTATTTTCACATAGATATTTTAAATAAAAGAATGAAAATCAAATTTTAATCAATTTGGCATGTTTTTTTAAAGAATTAAATATTCCAAGTTTACAAAATAGGGTTTTGTAACACAAACTTGAAAAATGAAAAACTTATGTATTTTACTCTATAGTTCATGAATACACATGAGACCACTTTCATCATTTATCTAACATCAAAATTCCTCTCTAAATGAATTTATAGCCAATATCATTGATTCATTTGTGAGCAGTGTTGTCTTTTGTCTCCAAAAAAGTGTTTTTGCTACTGTGAAAAAAAAGTGTTTATTTGCCATTAATTCAAATTACAAGCTGTAAATTGGATTCCTTTTGAGTTATAGAGGTTATCCTAACATATATAGATCTTTTAAAATCAATATAAGTGTTGGAACAAGCTTAAACAATCATAAAATTACATGGAAGTATTACTTTTATCATTGATTGTAATATGTTGAACACGTGAAACAAATGAAGGCATTGGAAATCACCTGCATCAAACATCATTCAATGTAGAAGTTTCTCCTCCCATCTGTAGCATTTAAAATAGAAGCTTCTCATCGGCAATTTTCTTCCACCGACCACAGTCTAATCTCACCCTCCATCAATCACATTTTATGCATGTTTTTGACTGCAAAATATTTCTAGAGAATTCTAAGACCTCTATTTATAGAGGAATGTGTAATCGATACTTGGGCAAGGAAGAAGATAATAGAATGGCTCTAGTTCTATTTATTATGCAGTAGCATTCTGGCTCTTCATATATATATATATATATTGCTAATTGTGTATTATGTACTCTGTTTAGCTCTATTTTTTTGTTTCTTCCTTCTATGATTATTTCCACTGTCGTATTGTTTATTATTACTGTCATCACATACATCCTTGGATCGTAAAATTCTAACAACTGGTATCAGAGCAAGGTTGTTGGAAGATTTGGTGTGTAGGGCTTCATTGAGCAGGCATGGAGGTAGCAACAGTGACCGATATGGAAAAGTTAAACGGGGCTGATTTTGCCCTATGGAAATCCCAAATGGAAGATATATTGATTCTTAAAGATTAGTATTTGCCAATTGAGGGAATATCAAAGAAACCCATAATGATGGTGGATGAAGATTGGAATAATTTGGATAGAAAGGCGATTGCAACCATCCATCAATATCTGGCTAAAAATGTGTATTTTAATGTTACCAGAGAGACGACATCAGCAAAACTATGGCAAAAGCTTCATGATCTATATGAGAAGAACACATCATCAAATAAGGTGTTCTTAATGAAGAGGCTATATAATCTTAAGATGAAGGAGGGTGCTTCAGTTGTAGAACATTTGAATGAATTTAATATTATTATTAGTCAGCTTGCCTCTGTTAAAATTGTTTTGGATGATGAAATTAGAGCAATTTTACTAATGTGTTCTATGCCAGACAGCTGGGAAAATTTGATCATTGTTATGAGCACTTCAACACCTATAGGAACCCTAAAGTTTGATGATGTTAGCACCAGCATAATGAATGAGGAGCTATGATGAAAGTCAATTTCAAAAAACCAGGGAGGAGAAGCTCTAGCCCTAGCTGATCATGGTAGGAGGATTGATCAAGGCTATCTAGGATGCTCAAGATTGAGAGGCCGATCTAAATCAAAAAGGGGTAGGATCACTTGTTATCATTATGGAAAGCTGGGGCACGTGAAGAGAGAGTGTCAAGTTTGGAAGCGAAGCCAAACAGATCAAAATCCGAAGCCAACTAGCAAAAATGAAGGTGAGACCACTGTTGTAGCTACAGATGGAGATGTTTTACTTACTCTTTTAGGAGAAGATGTATGCTTGTATACCTCTAGTAGTAGTTTTGATTAGATCCTTGATTCTGGGGCATCTCACCATGTAACTCCATGCAAAGAGAATTTTGTTGCATATAATCCTGGTGATTATGGTAGAGTGCATTTGGGAAATAATCATTTTTGTAGCATTGTTGGAGTGGGAGATGTCAAGATCAAGATGAAGGAAGGACAAGATATCCTACTAAAAGAGGTTAGGCATGTACTAAAAATGTGCATGAGCCTAATCTCTATGGGACAATTGGATGATGAAGGCTATTTTGTAAGCTTTGAAAAAGGTGGATGGAAAATCAGCAAAGGAGCATTGGTCATGGCTAAAGGACCCAAGATGAGGACTTTGTATACATTGACGACAATGATAAAAAGACCAGATACGACTGTTGTTGCAAAAGAGGGAAACTCAGTAGATCTATGGCATAGGCACTTGGGTCATATGAGTGAGAAGGGCCTAAAAATCCTCATGGGCAAAAATTTGCTACTAGGTTTGAAATCTTATAATCTTGACCTTTGTGAGCATTGTATTTATGGTAGGCAATGAAGAGTTTCATTTCTTAGAGGTGGTCATGAACGGAAGGAAAATTTGTTAGAATTGATACACTCAGATGTATTCGGGCCTATTAACATTAAATCATTAGGAAGAGCAGCATACTTTGTAACATTCATAGATGATGCATCCAGAAAGGTTTGGGCCTACCCCATGAAAATGAAAAATGATGTATTTGAGATATTTCAAAAGTTTCATGTTGCTATTGAA